>PVIA01002107.1:0-229226 GCA_004024845.1 Tonatia bakeri | reverse complement strand
AAAGTAGCCTTGGCTGCAGGCCTCTGGTTCTCACTAGTTGGAATATTTCTTGCCATTCCCGTCTGGCTTGAAGTGTTTCCATTGAGAAATCAGCTGTTAGCCTTATTGGGGCTCCCTTGTATGTTACTTCCTTTTTCTCCCTTGCTACCTTTAATATTCTCTCTTTGTCTTGAAATTTTGCCATTTTAATTATGATGTGTCTTGAGGTGGGCTTCTTTGGGTTCCTCTTGATTGGAACTCTTTGTGTTTCCTGGATTTGTGTGACTTTTTCTCTCATCAAATTGGGGAAGTTTTCCTTCATTACTTTTTCAAGTAGGTTTTCTATCCCTTGCTCATCTTCTTCTCCTTCTGGTATCCCTATTATACGGATATTATTACGTTTCATATTGTCTTGCATTTCTCTTAATCCCTCTTCATTTTTTCTGAGCCTCTTTTCTTTCTCTTGTTCTTTCTGGATGTTGTTTTCTACTTTGTCCTCCAATTCGCTGATCCGATCTTCTGCTTCTTCAATCCTGCTTTTCATTCCTTCTACTGTGTTCTTCAGTTCAGAAATTGTATTCTTCATTTCCTCTTGGCCTTTGTTGATAGTTTCTATTTCCTTTTTCATATTGATGTAGTTTGCAGTGAGATCAATGTAGCTTCCCTGTAGTTTCTGGAAGCTCATTGTGAGCTCATCGAACTTCCTTATAATCATTGTTTTGAACTGAATATCTGATAGTTGAGTTGCCTCTATTTCATTTAGCATTCCTTCTGAGGCTTCCTCCTTTCCCTTCATTTGCGGATTGTTTCTTTGTCTTCTCATTGTTCCTGAGACTCTTCTTGTTAACCTCTGTTTCTTAACTTGATCTGTTCTGGTTCGTTGTGTTTATGGTGCGAACTTCTGTGGTAGAATACCTGTGAGGTTCAGTGGTGTAGTCTCTTTTGGGTATCCTGGTGTTCACAGCTTCCCCCTACTCTTTTTTGTCATCAGTTGGAGGAGTAAGGCAAAATGGGTTAAGTCAGCAAACCAGTATTCTATGATATTTACAGTAGCAGCCAGTAGAGAAGAGATGGGAGATCCTTTGGGTATATATAGTGTAAACCGTGATCTTCCACCCCACTATCCACGTTTTGAAAAGTATGGAAAGAAGATAAGACTCTTAGTGGAGAGGAAAGTGTTGTTAGTTGGATCTAGAAAGCTATGAGGCTGCAAGAGGTTAGATTCTGAGGTGAGGTAGGAATAAAGAATAGTAAATAGGAGTAGTGTGTAAAAGAATAGAGATAACCCCTACATTAGTAGAGTTTAGGAAATTGTGAAGTGAGCCATGATCTGTGAGGGGTGTTAAGTTATATTTACAAGTGTATGGAATAAGTCTTATTTATAGTAATATTGAAGCAACAATCTTGCGGCAGATTCTATGAGATCTAGACACCAAGAATAAGGAGCATAGACTCTTGAGTGGTGTACCAGTGGGACCCAAGTGAGGGACAGTAAATTATCAACACATTGTGAATGAGATAATAGGGGGAACCTACTAATCGACAGTATAACCAGCCAAGCAAAGAAGATTATGCAGAAAGAAAAGAAAATACTATTGAAATAAAAAATGTCAGAAAAGAGAGAAAAAGATAATATAAATTTGCAGGCAAAAACAAAACAAGCAAACAACAACAACAAAAAACAGAAGATGTATTGCAGGAGAGATAGATTTGGAGCGGAAGTAATAGCACGAAGATGGATGGAAGAGAATCATAAGGAATTGAGAGATATAAAAATAATAAGAGTTTTAAAAAAAAGTTGCTTAATAAACAAAAACAAGATAAAATCAAACAGCAACAGCAGGATAAGGGGAATAAAAGAAAAAAGAAAAAAAAAAGAAAACAGAGAGAGAAAAAAGAAACGAAGAAACAACAACAACAAAAAAACAACAACAAAAGTAAATTAAAAAAAAAAAAACAAAAAACTCTTGTTGGTTTCTGACTGTCCAAACCAGACTTTCTGCTCCTGCCAGCTCAAGCAGGCTGAGGAGCGAGCGGTTAGACTGCCTTTCACCTTTCTAAGACAGAACTCAGTCAGGCTCAGGGCTGGCCTCCAGCTTTTCCCAGAAAGGATCTCTGTCTGTCTGGGCTTAGGGCGCAAGCTGCGGAGATGGCAAGGGGTTGCATCCCTCCTCCCCGCTTCGCCACCACAGGCTCTACGCTCAGCGAAGCACCCGCCTCTTCTGGATTCGGTGCCTGGACCTGGACTGCAAGGAGTGCTGTACTTCCCCTCCGTGGGCTCTACGTTCGCGGGAAGCACCGTCTCTCCTCCGGTTTCTCGATGCACCCTCGGGTTTGGGAGGGGTCGTGCACTTCCCTTTGCTTCTGCTGCGGACCCCAGGACCCTGGAATAGCTATGTCTTTTCTGGGTTCTCCGTTTGAGTTAGGTACCCCAGCAGGGCGCACGCCCGTGCCAAATCGCCTCAGCTCTGGAAGCCCTTCCCTTGTTCCCGGCCGTGGGGTCTCAGTCTTCCCCCAAACCACACACTCCCCGGGTTGGGGGCGCGGGCGCCCACGGCAAGGCCTCCACCCCCACGGCAAGGCCTCTCTTGGTCCGGCAGACTGGGTACTCACTCTTCCCGGAAAGTTCGCGGGTGCGCACAGCTCCTGTGCTTCTGCTTCCCAAACCTTGTCTGGGGACGGGGACTGAGCAGCGACTCCGCTCTCCTGGGTGCCCCGAGACAGACCCAGGAGCTCTGGCCTGCTTTCCACGTCTATCACAGGTCCCTTATGATCCTGACGCCGTCCTCCTACTGTCTGTTTATTCAATATCTGGACAACTTCTGATGCCCTATTTTCAAAAATGTTGTGATATCGGTGGTCTCCTGCTCTTTGTCCTCAGATCGGCCAAATTCTCCCTCAAGCACTGGAGAAGGGGATCACGACTCCTCCTACAAGGCCACCATCTTCCTCGCTTAAAATAGGTTTTCAATTTCTTGCTCTCTCCTTACCTTCCAGCACTCCCATGATGCAAGTGTTGGTGCACTTGAAATTGTCCCACAGCCTCCTTACCCTATCCTCATTTTTTTGGATCCTTTTTTGTTTTTACTGATTCCACATCACTGATTTGGTGCTCTGCTTCATATACTCTACTGTCATTTCCCTGTAAATTATTCTTCATTCCAGTTAGTGTACCCTTCATTCTGACTGGTCCTTTTTTATGCTGTTGAAGTTCTCACTAAGTTAGTTCATTGAGTATCCTTATAACCAGTATTTTGAATTTTGCATCTAGTAGATTGCTTGCCTCTATTCTGTTTTAGTTCTTTTTCTGGAGTTTTGTTCTTTCATTTGGATGTGTTTCTTTGTCTCCTCATTTTGGCAGCCTCCCTGTATTTGTTTCTGCGTGTTAGATAAAACTGCTATGTGTCCCAGGCTTGGTAGAGTGGCATAATGTAGTAGGTGTCTTGTAGGATCCAATGTCACAGCCTTCCCGATCATCCAGACTGGCCACTTGAGGTGTGCCTTCTGTGTGGGCTGTGTACACCATCCTTTTGCAGTTGAGCCTTGATTGTGGTTGGTGCATCTTTGGGAGGGATTTTCCCTCAGGCTGATCAGCTGCAAGGACTTCGACCACTGATCTCTGACCATTGTTGAGGATCAGCTGTGTAGGGGCCCACACATGGAGCAGGACTCATTTCAGCGTGACTCTGATGCCTGCTAAGTCTGCCCCTTGAGTGTGTTACTTGTGGAGGTGGTTGGGTGGTGATGCTTCGATATGGCCTGAAGCTGTGTGCACTGGCTCTGTGGCCTCCTTGGAGGTGTAGACCAAGGTCAGCTGCTACTTGTGTTCTTTTTCAGGGCCACCAGACATGAGCTACAAAGAATTCTGTAGATGGCTGCTACTTGTGCTGGGCTTGGAGGTTCACAGGCAAGTCCAAGCTGTGAACCAAAACTGGCTGCTGCTAGTTCTGGGCCTGAGGCCACTTAGTGAGAGGTATGGGGCATGCTGAGGCCAGATGCTGCTTGTTTGAGAGATTTTTAGGAAAGTCTGAAACATGAGGTAATACAGCCCATTCCTGTGGAAACAGCTTGGGTGAGTCTGGAAGTTGAGTGGGATGGGGTCTCAGAATCACCAGGGTAGGGTAAACAGTGTTAGCCAGGTTGATGTAGTCTCAGATATGGCACCCACCTACCAGCTCTGAGAGGGGAAGGTGATCAAAGGAACAATGGCCTCTGCCAGCATTTCTGACTGGGAGAAAGCTGCTCCCCACTGCCCTTAGCTCTTGGCCTTATGCTGAACAATTCAGTTCCTCTCCATGGGTCTCTCAAGCTTTTCAAGCTGCTGCCCTAGCACTGGAGCTCAGAGTGAGTGAGTCCAAGTAAATCCATGTGCAGGACCTTTAAGAGGAACTGCCTGGGACTCCACAAGTCCTTTGTCTCACTCAGCCTCAATTCCTGCTGGTCTTTACAGCTAGAAGTTAATGGGTACTTCTCTTCCTGGCACTGGAACCTTGGGCTGGGAGGCCTGGTATGGAGCTGGGATACCTTCCTTGTTCCTTGGTGGGGGGCGGGGGGGCTCTGCAGTCCAGATAATTCCTCCTGATTTTTTTCTGCTATATGTGGATATGGGAGCCACCTCTCTGCCCAGCCTCAATGTGGCTGCTTCTTTATATCCTTAGTTGTAATACTCCTGTTCAGCTAGATTCCATGTAGTTCTGAATGATGGTTGTTCTGTAGTTTAGTTGTAATTCTGATATGGTTGTGGAAGGAGGTGAGTACCTGATTTATCTACACTGCCATCTTGATTGAACATCCATTTTGCATAATTTCTTTCTGCTTGAAGGACTTCTAACATTTCTGGTAGTGCAGATGTGCTGGTGGTGAATTCTTTCAGCATCTGTAATATCTGAAAAATCTTTATTTTGCCTTAGCTTTTGAAATATTCGCTGGAAATAGAACTCTAGCTGGTCAGTTGTTTTTCTTCAGTACTTAAATGATGTTGCTCTATAGTCTTCTCATTTGCCTTCTTTCTAACAAGAAATCTCTAATTCTAATCTTTGTTCCTCTGAATATAATGTGATTTTTCCTGCTTTTTCAGATTTTTTTCTTTATTACTGGTTTGAGCAATTTGATTATGATGTGCCTTAGACTTCTTCATGTGTCTTGTGCTTGGGGTTTATTGAGCTTTTTGCATTTGTGCATTTATAGTTTTCATAAAATTGAGAAAGTTTTTGACAATATTTTTTCAAATATTCTTTCTACCCCCTTTGCCCTTTGGAGATTCCAATTACTGATATATTAGGCTGCTTGAAGTTGTCCTGTAGGTCAATGATGTTCTTTTTTGTTTTGAGTTCTTTTTCCTCTGTGTTTTATCTTGGATAATTTCTACAGTTTCTTCAAGTTCACTGATCTTTTCTTTTCCAGTGTTTATCTGCAGTTAATCCTATTTAGTGCATTGAAAAAATCTCATACATTATAGTTTTTAATCTCTGGAAATTCAAAAGATATTCAAGTGATGTTCAGTGTTTCTTTTGAAATCCAAGTCTAACTTTTCGAACATGTAGAATACAGTTACAATAACGTGTTGAGTGTCCCATCTACTAATTCTAACATCTATGTCAGTTCTAGTTTGGCTTCAAATCATTGATTTTTCTCCTCCTTATGAGCCATATTTTCCTGATATTTTTTGTATGCTTGGTAATTTTTGGGTTATGGGTATTTTTGTATTCTTATAAATATTCTTGGGATTACTCAGGGCAGTAATCTGAGACAATTATAGGCTCATCTCATTTGTTTCCTGTCTTTAAAAAATTTTCAATTGTAGTTAACATTCAATATTATATTAGTTTCAGGTGTACAGCATAGTGGTTAGGCATTTATATAACTTATGAAGTGATCCCCCTGATAAGTCTAGATACCCACTTGACACCATACATAGTTGTTACAATATTATCGGCTACATTCCCTAAGCTATACTTTACATCCTGTGACTATTTTGTAACCACTAATTTGTATTTCTTAATTTCTTCACCTTTTTCACCCACCTCACCTCATTTGTCTTTCATCTCTCAAGGGATTTCTGTGCTTTGTTTCCTGATGTCTTGAAAACTATTCTTTCATATAGTTTGTCAGTTAAATTACTTTGAAAGAGTTTGATCCCTCAGGGTCTTACTTTTAAGATTTGTTAGGTGGGACTGTAGCAGTTCTCAGTCTAGGGCTAAATTCCCCGTTATTAAGGTAAATACCCTCCTCTGTATTCTATCCAATGCAGTCACAATGAAAATACCAGGAAGTTATTTTGTGGATATCGACAAACTGATTTTAAAGTTTATATGAACAGGCAAAAGACTCAGGATGGCTAACACACTGTAGAAGGAAAAGAAGCAAGTCGGAGAACTGACACTAACTTACTTTAAGACTTACGGAAAGCTACAGGAACCAACACGGGATGGCATGGGATGGTGAAAGAACAGACAGATAGGTACATGGACAGAATAGAGAGCCCAGAAATAGACCCACATATATATAGTCAACTGATCTTTGTGAAAAGAGCGAAAACATTACAATGGAGCAAAGACAGTTTTTCAACATGGTACAGGAACAAGTGGACATCCACATGCAAAAAACTGACTATAGACATAGAACTTCCTTACACCATTCACAAAAATTCACTCAAAAAGTATCATGATCTAAATGTTAACCACAAAACTATAAAACTCCCAGAAGATAACATAGGAGAAAACCTAGATTACGTGGGGTATGGCAATGACTTTTTAGATACAGAACCACAGGTACAACCCATGAAAGAAATAATTGATAAGCTTGACGTTATTAAAATTAAAAACTAATGCTCTGTCAAAGATAATGTCAAGAAAATGAGAGGACAAACTACAGATTGGGAGAAGATATTTGCAAAAGACACATTTGATGAACTGTTATCTAAAATATACAAAGAATTCTTAAAACTCAACAATAAAACAACCTGATAAAAAATTGGCCAAAGACTTTATTAGACACCTCACCAAAATGGATAGTTCCTTATTTTCTAGATTGCTTTTAGTAACAGTATTTGGAAGCTTTGGAGTTTGGAGTCTTTGAAATCACAGCTTATCATTGATAAAGCGAAACCATTTTATTTTTTATAATAAATGATAAATACTCTTTATTTAGGTTTAGTATCTTTTAGTATACAAAGACAGCACTTTCTCATTTCTCTGTTATTTGATTCCTGAAACAACTCTTTAGAAGAACTGGGCAGGCATTATCTTTTGATGGGGAGGAAGCTGATATATGAAAGGTTAAATTGTTGTAATCCCAGAGCTAGTTAAGGGATTTGAACCGAGGTCTTGTCTGGGGTTCTTTTCCTATGAGAAAGTCTTGGTTAAAGACAGGCCAGGGAAATTAGTATTAATGAATGTTTGTTTTTGTTTTTAAAGAACCAGAATCTTACAGAAAAATTGACAGGACAATATAAAGAACTTGAAATAATTCAAACAATTTTTTAGTGAGGTGCTTGCTGTGATGCCCCATTACCCCTGAATACCTTAGTGGGCTTTTTTTACAAACACAGGCATTGTCCTATAAAACCACTATATCACCAGCAAAATTAAGAAATTAACATGGACTCATTGCTACATCTAACTCTTAGACGCCATTCATATTTCAGTAGTCCCGATAACATCTTTTAGTCAAGTACAAGGATCCTGTATAGAACCACATTGTGCATGAAGTTGTCTTGTCTCTGGTTTCCTTCAGTCTGGGAGAGATCTTTAGTCTTTCCTTGATGTTCATGACCTTGACACTTTTGATTATAGGCAAGCTGTTTTTTCGGAGATCCCTCAGTTTGAATTTGTCTGATGGTTCCTCATGATTAGATTCAGGTTAAGCATTTTGGCAGGAATATCATGGGAGTGTGGCTGTGGTTTTCTCATTGCATTGTAGCAGTTTGTCCCATTACTGCTTGGTGATCATTTTGATGACTCAATTAAGGTAGTTTTGTCAAACTTCTACACTGAAAAATGTACTTTTTTCCCTTCTTGTCATTAGCAAGTATTTTGTGGGAAGGTGGTTTGAAACCGTGCTCCATTTCACATTAAATTTTTTGTGTGTGTGTGAAAAAAAATTTTTTTTAATCCCTACCCGAGGACATTTTCTCATTACTTCAAGAGGGAGGGAGAGAGGAAGGGAGAGAGAGAAACATCAGTGCAAGAGAAAAGCATCAGCGGGTTGCCTCTGATATGTGCCTGCACTGGGGATATGTGCCCAGACCAGGGATTGAACAGCAACCTAGGTATGTGCCCTGACTGGGAATTGAACCTGCAACCTCTTGGTTATGACGATTCTCCAACCGAGCCATACTGGCCAGGACCTCATTAAATTTTAAATTTATTCACCAATGTGTACTTATTGAAGGGTTAGTAATCTGTTAATATCATTATTGATTTTGATGCTCAAATTATTCCTGATTTGGGATAATTATCCCAGTGGGATGGACCCTATTTAAGTCAGTGTTTTTGACATGTCTTCATCATACTGTGAGCACTTTGCTTTATGGCACAATAAGATGCTCTAAGCTGATCTTGTATTTCCTTGACTCCGACCCTGGAATCAGCTGTTTGTCTAAGAAGCCCTAGTTCCTTTTAGAGAATTGTATTTAGAAGCCAATTTCTGGGCAGTGTGCTCATTGCTCTTGGGTTGTTGCTGCTGCCAGGCCAAGTCGGTAAACAGAGCCAAGAAATATGTTTGTTAAAATCAGGTTACGTTTACATTCTGTTTCTTTATATATTTATTGAAAACCTTGAGTTATTACGAATCTCCAGTTCAAATCAACTTCAGAGAATTCATTTTAGTTTTCTGCTACCTTCAACCATGAGGCCCTCCTTACCGGTCTTGGGTTCCGATAAGTACATTACCCCTTCACCCCCCACTCCATGTGGATGGTTGCTATCCTCTTGGACCTTGCTTTCCTAGGATCACAGTGCCTACTCCTGTGGTTTGATGTGCCCTTGCCTCCCCACTGTCCTGTAGATGCCTTACTCACTTAGCTTGGACTCTGACTTCTGTCATGCTAGTCAAGCCTCCTTCAACCCTGGGACATGGTCAGCCTCCTTACTCCTCTCTGGGCTTCCACACCAGACTCTGGGGTGTCCTTGTGCTTGGACATGCTCTCCACCCTCTTGGGCTGTGTTACGTATCTCTCCATGCGGCACCCTTCTTACCCCTCTTGTGTTCCATCATCCCAGGCCTGGCCATCCTGTGTGTGAACGCTCTTCTTACCCCACTTGAGTTCTGGCTCCCAATGCCAGGCTGCTTCCTCTGAGGGAATGATTTTCTCATTCACTTAGATTTGATATCATATTGCCAGGCCACCCCTCAGCCAGATATACTCCTACCCTGCTCATATTCTGACATTTCTTGTCAGGTTGCTCCTTTGAAGGGGCATTTACTCCTCCTGCCCAGGCTCTGACACTCCACACTGGGCCACCATCGCCAGTGTGTGCATCGCCTTGCTCTGACCAATTTAGGACTAAATTTTCAGTAGGAGCAGAGGAAAAGTTAGGAAAGGGGAGGCTTTTAAATACTTTTTTAAGGACAAACTTTATTGGTAATGAAAATGGATATGATGTTATGAAAATGTTATTAATGTGGTTGAAGAGTCTAGATTTTACCTTGTAGCTTGGCATGGTGGAGAATTTCTTAAAACTGTGTGGGGTGCTGCACATTGCTTAGACTGTGCAGGCTGCTTTTCCTGCTTGGGAGCAGCTGAACTTTTCCAGTGCACTTGTTTTGCACATCGTGGCATAAGGATGTTTCATAGGGATATGTGGAAAGGTAAAAAACTTTGTAACTCCTCTCACAGCAGTCTCTGTGTATCTTTATTAATATGATCCTGAGAGCATTATTAGAAATGAAAAGCAAAGTATAAAATCTTGAAACAACTTATTTGTATAATTACACAACTGAGTTAACAATTTTCTAACAAGTTTCAACAATGACTGCATTCTTCTGCAGAGGTGTTAACTTGTTATGGGTTAGAAAGCACCCTTTGATACAGCATTTTCAAGCTGGAAAAAGGGCTTTAATTTTAGAGTCCACTGAAACAAATGGAGACTTGTTGGAAATATTAACACCACCTTTTTGCTTGTTTGTCTAGCTTAAAGAAATCAATGTTTATTAGGTGATGTTTGCTAGCGTGTTCTGAAGTATATACAGTTTCTTTTGACTGTGTTGTCAGCTTTAAGACAGTTCAATTGGTGTGGATTTTGAAATATTATACCTCAGCCCCCTCAGCATATAAGTTTGTAATTGAAGAAACAGTGTGCCGAAGTCAAATCATTCCTCTAGTCTATAGAGAATGAGTTGCTATTTTTCTTGATGAATACTAGCTGGTTTGGAGATTTGACTGCTGTGAAATGAGTAAGAGGTCCTAACACTGAGTGCTTCAGGCTCTAGCTCTAAGTAACACTTAAAGGGGAGGAGGGCCTAGCATTATGGCATGGTTACCATATACAGCAAAGACTCATTTTATGAAGAGTGAGTGTTACATTTTTCTCCTAATCTCATAATATGTTGTAATTGAAGAAAAATAGATCCTAATTGAAAGCTGATGATCCAGCAGTATGATCAATAGCATGATGTTCTTAAAAAACAAAAACAAAAACACAACAACCCAAAATCATTAAGCTTTCCTGCTGTCTGAATATTGTCAAAGCTTTTGTCTGTTCTTGACTTGAGCTGAGTGTACTTAATCATTCTGAGAACATGGCCCAGAGCACTGAGCTTGGCCCTTCCAGTGAATCACTGAGAATTGTGTTCAGAAGAGTGGTATTGAATAGAAACCCTTTCTTGGCTTACTTTCAGGCTTCATTTTCCCAGAAGTAAGTAGACCTCCCTTCTTTCAAAGACATTTTAGCTGTTTGTGTGTCATTTTTCTATGTTTAAGGGCCGAGATTGTTGTGAGCAGGTGTGACTTACTCATACCTTTGACTACAAAGGAAAACTTCTTTCAAGAGTAACAGTGGTGTGTATTGAGCGAATTACTTTTGTCAGAGAAGGAGGAGCAGTTACCGGAGCTAGAAACTACATGTCAGACATTAGAGGAAAACCCATTCATCAAATACTTATTCTGCTGATGTGGAACTGGGGTTATGAGACACTTGGTGACCTCAAGGAGCTGCCAGTCTAGTGGGAGGACAGATATTTAACAGAGGTACACTGGTGGTTTTCCACCTTGGCTGCACATTACAGTAAGTTGGGGAGCTTTAAAAACACCAGTGCCTGGAGATTCTGGTTTAATTGTTCTGGGGTATGGCCAGAATTGTATCAGGACTTTTAAAAGCTCCCCAGGTAATTGTAATTGTATAAGGGTTGACTGTAGTAAGAGCTGCCGGAGTGAGGAAGTACAGGGGTGCCCTGGAGTGTAAAGGGGCACTTAATTCAACCTGGGCTACGAGTGAGGGGGATTGAGAAGATTTCCCAGAGAGGAGGAAATGCCCGAGCTGAGGCTTGATGAATGACTTTGTTAAGTTAAAAAGATCAGAAAGATTTTTTTTTTTTTTTTTCAGAAGAGCAGCTGAAAAATGTACAATAGAATGGTCAATAAGTGGTTAGTGCTTTTGGATGATCCATGGTGATTTTGCTACTTTCTTGCTTTGACTGTGGCCAGTTTATCCTCTGAGTTTGTCTCATCTCTGAACTGGGGGTAATACACAGTTGTTGAAGAATAATTGAAATAATGCATTTAAAGTGCTTAGGATCATGCCCTGCACATAGGAAACAGCAACTAGTAGTCATAATATGGTAATGATGTTCTAATTGGAGAGCATGGTTTGTTCAGAGGGCTACAACTAGTTCTGGCTGGATCTTAGGGTGCAAAACTGCAGGAGGTGAGTGTGGGTGGCAAACAAAAGATGCTTGGCAGGTGGGCAGGGTTCCACATTGTGGAAGTATAGGAGTGTAAGGCAATTAATAATGGGATATTAAGGCAGAACCAGGACATTTCCATGGTAATATGTTAAGATATAGCATCAGGTGTTCTGGGAAAACTTGGGTCCATATTGGAAAATTGGCTCAGAATATGGTACTCTCAGCATCATTCCATGTACTGAAATAGCAGTGAGTGTTAGTAGGATAGAAAAAGGATTTCAGTTCCTTTAGTCAAGTAGTTAAAAATATTGAGCATCTTGAAGAGTAATGGAATATGTAAGCAGTCTCAGGGTAGTCCCAGAGATTCTCTGGAAATTGTTATAGCTTAATTGTTTACAGTACTTAATGAAAATATTAAATAAGAGCTGCTTGGCCATTTGCATTTAGAGGACACACTTTTGAATTTATATTTTGATTTGCAGAGAAATAGAAAATGCTTCCATCTGCATTGGCTTCACTGGCCCTTAAAATAACTTTTGTGTATTTTTTGTTATGTTATGTAACTTGTCACAACATTAGTCACCGCTTCTTCCATAAGGCAACATGTAAACAATCATGGATGAGCGTGACTATAAGCTATAATTATAGTCTGATTTGCTCTTAGTGTTTTGGTCAGCTTTTCGTGTTTCTTTTTTCCTTTTAAAAGAGACTGTCATAATCTTTGACTCCATGTAATAGAGCTCTGGCAGCTATTTGAACTGAGTAAGAAACTGTTACAATGATTATTGAGGTATAAACTATGTTTATTTTATGTTGTATGCACTGTTATTTGGAAGAATTCCATTTAACTAGGTCAGTGGTTCTGAAAGTGTGATTACTAGTCCAGCAGCATAAGTATTACCTGGGTACTTGTTAGACATGCTAATTCTTGGGTTCAACTCCAGAAACTCTGGAGGTGGGGCTGGAAATCTGTCCTTTAACTTGTTAAAACTTGAGAATCACAGAAGTGTGTACTTCTATCATTTATTGAAATCTGTTAGACCCCAGGAAGATTAGTTTCTGCTTTCTTTATTCCTTCTCAATACTTATTTGATTCTGGCTATGTGCCAGAAACTGTCGAGGAAATGCTAATGGCATAGTAGACAAAGTCCCTGCTCTTCTGCAGTTTACCTGTGGAGGATGGTGATGACAAGAAACACGATTGTGATCGGTGTGATGTGGCGAGTTAAAACTAGATGGTAGAGAGTATGTTGAGGAAGGCTTTTCTGAGGAAGTCAAATATAAACTGACTTTTGGATGACAGGAAGGGCCCCCTGTATGAGTATTCGTGCAAAGGACTGTTAGATACAGATGAATTCTGTGTGTTTGAGGAGCAGAGAGGCCAGTGTGACTGGAATGCAGTGAGCAAGGGGAGGAAGGCTGTAAAGTGCAATCACAGAGACAGGCAAAGACCAGATCATATAGGACCTTGTAAGGACTACTTTTTTTTCCTTCTCAGTTTCTTTTAGAATGGTGGTAAAATACGTAACATACAGTTTTCCATCTTAACCACTTCTCAGTGTACTGTTCACTGATGTTAAATACATTCATACTGTCATATAACCATCACTGCCATCTATTTCCAGAACTAAGACTCTGAGTGGCATGGGAATCTTTTGGGAGGTTTTGAGCAGAAGACTGACACAACCTGACCTTTAGAATAAAAGGATTACTGGCCACGAAAAGTTGAAGTCTGACCGTTGCAGGGCAAAGGAGAAAGCAGGGAGACCAGTCAGGAGAGTACTGTAGCAATAGAGGTGTGGTGATGGTGGTCTGTCAAAGATGGTAGGGTTGGGGATGCTGACCAGTAATGAGGGTCTGCATATGTTTTGATGATCAGGTCAATAGAATTTGCTGATTGTTGATCGCGGCATGGAAATGACCATGGCATGTAAAACAAAGGGAGTAAAGGATGACACCAAGTTTTTTGGTCTGAATAATTAGTGGATTTCAGGAGTTGCAGCTTTGAAGGAGAAAATTAGAAGTGCTTTATAGATATCCAAGTGGAGATGCTGAATAGGCATTTGGAGTCAGGGAAGAAGGCAGGTTGGAGACATGACTTCAGGGCTTGTCAGCATTTGTGTAATTAAAGCCAAGAGACTGAATGAGATCATCTAAGTAATGAGTATAGGTAGGGAGAGGTTGAGGACTAAGTTCCAGGGTAGGAGAGCTTACTTGAGAAGGAATTAGCAAAGGAGCAGCCAGTAATATACAGAATACTAACAGAAGTGATATTCTGGAAGGCAAGTAAAGAAAGTGTTTCAAGAAGGAAGGCAAGTCAGTTTACTGTTTCAAATGCTGCTGAGAGGCTCAGTGAGAAGACAAGCACCATTTTAGCAATGGGAAGGTCATTGGTGATTGTGACAAGTTGTTTCAGTGGTGTGGTGGACTCAGAAGCCTGGTTGAAGTGTGTTGAAGAGAAAAAGGAGGAGCAGAGATAATGAGTAGAGACAGTGTTCTTAGAAGGTCTGCACGGTCACTTTAACTTAGTGGCATAAGTTCATGTGTTGGAACTCCAGGGTTTAGAATTTGGTATGTAACACTTTTCCATGCTCATGTTTATATTTCAAAATTTTTTTGTTGTTGTTTTAATGGGGGAGAAATAGCCCTGGCTGGTGTGGGTCAGTGGATTGAATGCTGGCCTGCAAACCGAACAGTTGCTGGTTTGATTTCCACCCAGGGCACATGCCTGGGTTATGGGCCAGGTCCCCAGTTAGGGGTGCTCAAGAGGCAACCACACATTGATGTTTCTTTCCCTCTCTTTCTCCTTCCCTTTCCTTCTCTAAAAATAAATAAATAAAATATTTAAAAAATGGGGAGAAATAAAAATGGAAATTTGGGTATAAAATATGTGAAAGCTCTAAAGAAACTTTATGGAGTCCTAGGGTCCTGTAGACATCTTAAAAGCCATTATCTTAATCTCTAGGAATGAAATTCTGAGATGAAATTCAGCTAGTTGCAAAATAGACTTAAGAAAGATTTATTTAGGTTTTAGAAGGAATCTTCTGGTGTTCTTCAGATGACCTTGGAATATTCCTTTTTTCCATCAAACATTGTTCTTTGAGGTCATTTGAAGGAAAAGGATGTTTCCATATGGTATTTTCCACAAGTGTTTGGTGGCCAAAAGGTTTGACTTTGTAGGTCTTTTTGTATCTCTGACAGGAAAAAAAAAAAGGACAAAATTTTTTTCAAGACTTTAAAAATTTCAATATACTTTGTTTTATTTTACTTATTTATAAGTAAGGTACTCTGATTTAGTGTCTAATCAGAGTATCTGATATTTATATCAGATTTAACTTTGACATTTAACTTATATTTGACAAGGTATATTTAAGAACCTTGAATTTTAGAGCAGCCAACTCTTTTCAGCTGCAGGTACTTATTTAAAGCAAAAACCCAAGTTTCTATTGAGTGAAGGAATGATCCTTCACAAGAGAAATAACTAGATCCGTGATTGAAAAGACACACATTTTTCTTTCTACTACTAAGGGACTAGAGGAAGTATTACCATATTTTATTGAATCTAAGATGCCATTATTTATAAGATGCACTGTTATTACATGTATTATCAAGGAAGAAAAAAGCTGTCATGTAGAATTTTAAGATGCAATAGATTGTAAGAAACGTGAAAATGTAGGGGGAAAAAAGTTCATCTTGGAATCAATGAAACAGAATTTGAGTGCCAGGAGGTGTGAATTCTGGTTCTTGGCTGCATTTCTATCTAGCTATGGGACCACCTGCAAGTCACTTAGGAACTCTGCCTTGGGTTCCTCACCTGTGTGGTGATGATAATGCCCAATGCCCCTACCTCACGGGATTATAATAAGAATGAAATGAGATAAAGAATAGTTACTTTGAAAAGTGGAATCTACTGGGTAAATTCAAAGTATTTATTTCATTGAAATTAAATCTTATATTTGATTAGGCAACTCAGAGTTTCTTCTCTGAGCTTTGTTGTCAGGTTTAAAATAGAATTCAGTTATAGACATTTGCAAGTATAACATTTTCTTCTGTTGAATGATTTTCATTCAATCTGGAAATAATATCTTTTTATTGTAGTTTAGAATCAAAGAGAAAGAGAAAATGCAACGATAATATAACCCCGATGTTCTCATCACTTGGAATTAACTGTTAACATTCTGTTAGCGCTGTGATCTTTTAAAAACTTATTATGAAATATTTATGACATAAAAAGGTAAAAGGATATAATAATGAACATTCATATACTTGCAATTGCCAGTACAGGTGAAGCCCCTGCGTGGGAACAGTCTTACATTTAGGTTGGGATCCTATCTCAAAACAGCCTACTGAGACAGGACACTGTTTCTCTTGTTTCAGTCTTAAAACGTGTAAATGAGCAAGTTAACTTCATCATGTGAATGTTTTATCCTGGAATATGGGAGAGAGGGCTATTTTGTGTTAGTGTTGCCTTGCTTTGATTTTCCTCAAAATTCTACCTAAGGCTTTGGAGATCCAGCTGTGTTAATTGGAAATGTGACACCTGTAAAATTGTAATAATGGCTGGCTAATTACTGGACAGACATTGTACCCAGACAGTTTGTGTGTGTGTGTTTTAAGTTTCACAGTAATTTTTTGGTTAGTTGTATTCATTTTATAGATTAGGTAGGCATGGCTCAGAGAAGTTCAGTAACTTGTCCAAGGTTCCACAACAATTAAGTTGTGGAGCTAATGATTTTAATTAAGGTGTGCTTTATACCACAGTTCACATGTTCTAATGGCATCTTAGATTCAATAAACTATGCTGCCTCAATCCTTGTCAGTAATCATGATCTGTTTTTTTTGTAGGCAAAACCCAGAGACCACGTTTGAAGTGTATGTTGAAGTGGCCTATCCTAGGATAATCGGTCGCACTCTTTCAGGTATTTGCATGTTCATTTATGATATAGCATATTTATTGTATGAGATAGCTATGCACATAGGGTAATATGTGAATATTCTAAACTGTTATTTACCTTTAAGTATGTTTAAGTGCTTTCCCTTTTATTTGTGCCCACATCATCATATGCACAGTGAACAATTTAAGAGTCATTGCCATAATGGGCATGGAGTATAGCTTTATTCATTGTCATAGTTGGGTTTGGCTTGTACCTTTCACAGATACCTGGAAGTCATTTATTTAGTAGGAAATATTGTCATCTTGCTAATGGGGATGGCTGAGAATTAGGTTATAAAATAATGTAAGGGATTATATATATAAATACACATTAAGGGATATAATATAATAATAAGGGAAATCTCCATTACTAAACTGGAAGATGTTTGAAATTTAATTTAGTATATTTTGTGTGCTGGTAAAATAATTGGAAATTATTTGAAGGAAACCTCTGGCTTTAGCTTTTGGACTAATTTGGGCATGTATTCCTGTATGACAGGGTCCTAGATAAGGTTAGAGTATTTTGTGGAGGCTGAGTGTATCACTTCTTGACCTAAAATCCTTCTTGGTTGTTGAGGAAAAACAACCTATGACGCAGTGTTTTTTTGTTGTTGTTGTTGTTGTTTTCTTGGTGTCTCAAAGAGTGATGCATTTGCCTAAGTTATGTTAGGGAGTGGCTTTTGGTCCACACATAGTAACAGCTGCATGTATTATTTGGTGTTTAGGGGAGTGAATTTACTTGGACTAGATACTTGTAGTAATTAGGATTTCAGTGGTAGTTATACCTATAGTTGGCTGTATAACCTTGGCCATATTTACTATTTCATTATTTAGTTAGATTGTAATACTCATAAAAATAGCTACCTTTTATTGAGTTTGTCTTGTCCTACATGCCTGATTAACATATGTAGATAGTCCTTACAATACAGCCTTTAAAGATAGTTGGGTGGCATCTCCATTACACCTAGAGATAACAGACTCTCAGAGAGTCCAGATAACTTACCAAGATCATATAGCTACTGTGTGGTTCAAATTCTCTTCCACTCTGCTGCATTGCCTTCTTGAAGACAATGACCATGGTATACACATCTTTCTACATCATCTTCAGGGCTTTGCACAACATCACCAATGTTTATTAAAATGAATTAATTTCTTATAATAGAAAAAGTGAGATCACTGCGTGTGCTCCACTTCCTGGACTATCTAACAAAGGCTGTGAAACATGTTACCAGTGTATGATTGTTCTAGAAGTAGAATTTAACATCCATGGTAAGTTATGCCTCTTACTGCGCAAGCCATTGAATTAGGAAGGTTTACCTAGTATGTACGGTGTGTACGTGAGCAGCAGCATTTCTGTGGGTTGACCTCACAGAGTAACCATTTGATGATAGCTGTGATTTGACGGAGACATTTAAGGACAAACATTTGGCTTATCTCTATATTTGCTAATGTTTCCTCTTTCAGCGTTCTAGGACTTCCCTTCCAAAATTAAAATGAAACTTTGGGGGAAATACTAGCAAAATTTGAAAAGTACAAGTAAGATGGAAGAATGAACAAAATAAAGTCTTCTCCTATCCCCTTATCCCGGTCATCTGGTTCCTTCTCTCCCGCCTCTGCAGGCAACTCCTTTTTTATGGAACTCTTTAGCATAGTTTTTAAAAAACCTTTTTATTTTGAAAGCATTTTAAAAGATAAAAGTTACAAGGATAGTCAAGTGCATATACCTTTTCCTTAGATTTATCAACTGTTACTTTTTGGCCATATTTGCTTTACTCTACATGCATATACATACTATTTTTGCTGAACTACTTGAGAATAATTGCAGACAATTGTGACACTTCACCCTAAAATTCTTCAGAATATCTCCTAAGAATAAAGACATTTTCTTACATAACTCTAGTACATTTATTGAGATTAAGAGAATTTAACATTGATGTAATGTCAGTTGTTCATGTTTAAATTTAATAACTGGTCCCAGGAGTGTCCTTTATAGCATTCCCCGCTCCCACCCAGAATCTGATTCAGGATCACAGACTCTGTTTAGTTTGACATCTATTTAGTTTCTTTCACTATGCAATAGTTCTGTGGCTCTTCTTTACCTTTATGACATATTTTTCAGGAAATTAGCTTTGTTGATTTTTAGAAAGTTCATAGATTGGATCTGATTATGTTCTAATTATTAGATTCAGGTTACGGATTTTTGGCAAGAATATCTAAAACATGATATTGTTTATTATATCTTTAGGCACATGGTGTTGGTCCCATTGTTTGTGGGAAAGTACATAAAACTTGTATGTACAGTTTAACAAATAATTGTAAAGTGAGTACCCATATTACTACTGTCCAGGTTAAGAAATATAATATTGCCTGATTATAAGGAAATACTGTTCCTTGTGAGAGGGATTCCTGCCCTTGCTCTGTGCTTTAGAGCTCCCTGCTTTGGCCCTCTTCCATGGAACAGGGAGTCTCTGGGGCCTATGGGACATGCCCACTTGGAGCCTGAACCCTTTCATGCTAGACTTTGCTTTGAGTACCTGGGACCTCACAATTTCATGCCCAAATGGTCTGGAGCTTATTTCTAGAGCCTGTGTGAATCTCTTCGAGGGTCCATCTTTCTCAGAGTAGACTGAGCTGCTGGTGTATAGACAGACCCTAAGCCCAAGGGATGGCCTGTGGGTGGCTGTTAGTAGGAATAGGGTATGGACTGGAGCTTGGGCTTGTGAATGGAGGTGACTGCATGCTTGTGTGCGCAGTCCTTGGCAGCATGTGATGGAGAAGTGCGCCAGTGGCCAGTTTTCTCTATGCAGTCAGGTTTCCGCATGGAACTCTAAGGAATCCAACAATTTTCAGTATAGATTTGTTCTTCTAGGCAGATAAAGGCATATTTGTCATGATAGGAGGGTAAGAGCATATTTTATTTCATAGTTCATAAGCTTGTTTCATATCTTCTAAATATTTAGATGTATTGGTATATGGGTCTTGATTTGTACTCTTGGCTGTAAATGTTAGAAATGGGTTTGGCCAGCTCCCCAGAGATCCCTTTCTTTCTTTCTCCAGAGGTTAAGACTCTCCTGACTCTTATGACAGTCATTTCTTTGTTCTTCTTGTAGTTTTAATACATTTAGTAGTGCCTGTTTCTGAATTTTATAGAAATAGAATTATTTTATGTGTAATTTTGGTGTTTTTTTGCTCAAGGATCCTCCATGTTTTGTGTAGCTGTAGTCATTCTTTTTCATTGTGGTGTATAATACACTGTAGGATTACATCACAGCTTATGTATTCATTCTGCTGTTAAAAACCTTTGAAGTTCACAGTTTTTGGCTATTGCAAGTAGTGTTGTTATGCTCCTTATGTGTGAACCCTGGTGCATATAAATGTACTTCCATAGGGTACTTGGTGACTGGCCATGATAAAGTTTTTCAGAATTGGTTTTGTTTGCACTTCCTTCAACATTTGGTAGTCCTTATTGCTTTGCAACTTCATCAGTCCTTGGTAAAATTGGGCTTTTTTCCCCGCGGAGCCAATGGTTGTGTAATAGTATATCCTTGTTTTTATTTGCATTTTCCTGATGGCTAATGTGACTGAGTACCTTCTGTATGTTTATTGGCATTTTATTCAGCTTCCTTTTTTAAAGTGCCTGTTCAAATCTCTTGGTCATTTTTTTTTAAATTGAGTTTTCTACCTTTTCCTTATTGATTTACAAGAAATTATTTATATATTATAGATATTAATGATCTGCTTGTGTATGTTACAAATATCTTCTCCCACTCTATGGTTTGTCTTTCGATCTCTTTAGGGTACCTTTGATCAAAACAGTGATTTTAATATAATATAACTTATTAATATTTTCTACCTTACAGATATGAAAATACTTTCCTTTACTTCTAAGAAATTTATAGTTTTGCCATTCACATTTAGGTTTCTAATCTCTCAAGGACTTTAGTTTTCTATTAGATGATTAATATCCAGAAAAGTTAAGCTCTAAATTAGATTTCTTATTCATGATTTTTTAAAATTGGGAAACTAATTAAAGCTAAATTACTAAGATGTGCTACTCTTCTACTTAAAACATATTTTTATAAAATGATCACATACTTCTAAATCATACCTAAAAAATTACCTCACAGTAAAAAGATGACACATGTGAGAAAGGCCAATGAGAAATATCACTAGACTTTAAAGACAGTTATTTCCCCATTGATAACTTAATGTCTGTATCACTGTAGGCGTGTTTTGTAAACTAACTCTCTTTTGTAAACTCATGTGTTTTGCGCTCTGAAGGGCATTCCATGAAATCCATGGGAAGGACCTGTGGTCTGTCCCTTCTGCTTAGACATTGCCCCAAGGCCTATGACACTGAAGGGGATACCTTCCAAACATTGTAAAAATAAGATTTGGGTACACAAATTGAACTCATGATGCTACTTACTTTCTTTGAGGATTTGTGAGATTTCCTAGCTGCTGTTAACAGTGAATAAGCTGCCACTTAGTATTTGATTTTTGGTAATCTTTTGTCTACTTCTACAACCTTCTTATTTGTTTTTAATAAAACTTATCATATTTGCCTTTTCCTGCTACTATTTAATGCATTATTTTTGTCATTTTAAAGGATTGCAAATAAATCTGCCTTAAAATTGGTCTTTGTTCCTTGGACTTGCATCTCTGATCTCTGCCAAAGTATCTGAGCGAACTTAGGTATAAACCTTACACTATACAGTACTAGTGTCTGGGCATAATCTTCTCTTTGAAGTTTGTTTGCATCCCCCAGAGGGATTAATTCCCTGCTGTGAGAAGGTGGGTTAGAAAGCACTGAAACTACTTTACTGGTCTTTAATTGGGGGAATTAGTATACATTTTGTTCTATAAACTTCTGTTGGAGTTCCATTCTTACAATTTTTCTTATACTGTGGTATGTTAGGTTCTCATTGTAAATTTAAAAAATACTAAAAATTTTCTCAAGCTATTTGAGTACATATGGGCAGATTATCTTGGTGTGTTTTTTCTATTATCTTTAAATTTTTAGTAGCTTGCTTTCTGATTAGATTTTGAGTATAAAATTTCATAAAAATTAAGAGAAATCATCACTCAGTAATAACTACTATTAATATTTTGGTGTATTTACTTCCTTGTAGTCTTCTGTGTGTAAGTGTGTGTAAATAAAATACATAAACTTTTCTCTCAAACTCGTGCTGTATGTGTATATTTTTCTTGTTCCCTCCTCAAATTAATTATTGTTTTTCCTAAAATTATTAATGTAGCTTTGTAAAAGTCATTTTAGTTGCTACAGAGTTTATATCATGTTTGTGAGTTGTGTTTATTTATAATTGGATCTTTAGATTGCTTCTGCATTTTTCCTGTTGTAAATAAGCCAATGAACATCTTTGTGATGCTTGCTATTTAGGTATGTGATTTGAATGCTTTAAAAAGAAGTTGGATCATTTTGTATAGATCTTTGATCTACTTTGTCTTCAATTTTTTATTTTTTTTTTACAGCCCATGTAGCCATCTCAAGTTGTGAAAACTCCCAAAGCAGATTTTAGTCTGTCTGACTGAAGGTCTCGGAAGAGGGTGCTCTTGCAAGAGGGATGAGCCTGCCCAGTCTTATGATCAGATGGTACTGGCCATGCTGAAACTCTGGAATGCATTTCAAACACAAGTGTCTCATTCCAGCTGGCATCTCTGAGCCTGCTGTGGGCACTGTTCTTGGCCAGCCGCTTAGCACTGGGAGAGTGGCAGCATCAGGTTCTCAAGGCTGTTTGGCAAACCAGCTTCCTCCTGTGTCAGCTCCCATCCCAGCATTTTTAATACATGAGTCCAATAGCCACTTTATAAAAAGTGCATAGTCAAATTGAGAAACTGTTGTCAGAACTCTGTGAAAGGATTGCTCTAGACATGGTGCTTTGGGTTAGCTGAGATTTTCAGCTTAGTGGTAAGCAGTAATCTTAAAAAAATACAACTTGGCTTTAAAATCTCTCTTAAATACCTATTCACATTTCTATATTGGCAATATCATGAAGAAAACTGAGTTTTGGCCAATTTAAGATATTGAGAGCCAGATTTGCTATTCTGAACTTTAGCTGTCACTTTACAGGACTCACATTCTTTTTTTTTAAATACATTTTATTGATTATGCTATTACAGTTGTCCCATTCCCCCCACTTATTCCTCTCTGCCCTGCAGTCCCCTCCCACCCTCATTCCCCCAGCTTAGTTCACAGGACTCACATTCTAGGAGCTTTGCCTTAATCTTGATCACAATGGATACTTAACATTATTAATTTTTAAAATTGACTTTAAGAATAAAATAATAATTTATGCTGTCTCTTTAGAAGTGGAGTGGAGGGAGTAAAAAGTCCTTTTGAGGATAATTTTACTTCAGATTAAAATATTTTTAGACGTTATTAACTAAATTTATGGTCTTATTTCTTTTCAATAATAATACAATAAATCACAGCAAACTTTTCTTCCTGTTGCTAAAGTGTGAAATTTAGGGGCCATCTGAATATAAATTACAGTATAGGAAAGTGTCAAAATTTTTGGTAATTCGTGACAGTGTGGTTCTTCTTGCTCTGTTTGTGGTTCACACTGTTAGGCCTCAGGCCTTCTTGGTGGACTGTTGATCTACTAAATAATAAATAGTCCATGTGAGCAGCAGGTTTGTTGTATGAAAAAGTTATTCCCTCAAAATGCCAAGCTCAGAACCTCATTTTCTTAACTATAAAATGGGGGCCCTGCCCTGGCTGATATGGCTCAGTGGATTGAGTGCTGGCCTGTGAGCCAAAGGATCATGGGTTCGAATCCCAGTCAGGGCACATGCCTGGGTTGCAGGCCAGGTCCCCAGTGCGGGGCACACAAGAGGCAACTACACATTGATGTTTCTCTCCCTCTCTTCCTCCCTCCCTCCCCTTCTCTAAAAATAAAGAAATAAAATATTTAAAAAAATAATAAAACAGGGGCCCTAATAGTACCTACTTCGTTCAGTTGGAAGGATTAAATGGGAATGCACAGTGCATGGGACCATGTGGGAAGTTCTTAGTAAGTGGGAGCTGTTGTTACTTATCATTTGTTTTAAAGATTTATTTTTTTTAGAGAGGTTTCCAGTTTACAATAAAATTGAGAGGAAGATACAGAGATTTCTCATATATTCCCTGCCCCACACATAAACAACCTCTCCCCTTATCAACATCCCCTACTAGGGTAGTACATTTATTACAGCTGATGAACCTACACCCAAAGTTCATTATTTATGTCACAGTTTACTCTTGGTGTTGTATATTCTAGGGTTTAGACAAACGCGTAGTGACATGTATTCACATTATTGTATCACTCAGAGTGTTTTCACTGCCCTAAAAGTCCTCTGCGCTCTACCTATTCATTCCTTCATGCTCTCTCATCCTCTAACCACTACTGATCTTTTTATTGTCTCCATAGTTCTGCCCTTTGCAGAATCAGTGGAATCATACATATGTAACTTTCTCAGATGGCTTCTTTCACCTAGCAATATGCATTTAAGGCTCCTCTGTGTATTTTTGTGGCTTGATAGCTCATTTCTTTTTAGTACTAAATAACATTCTATTTTCGCATATGACATAAATTATCCACTCACTTACTGAAGGTCACATGGGTTGCTTCCAATATTTGGCAATTATGAATAAAACTGCCATAAACATCTGTGTACAGGTTTTTGTATGGACATAAGTTTTCAAGTCTGGTAAATGCCAAGGAGCATGATTGCTGGACACCATGAAAAGTATGTATAGTTTTGTAAGAAGTTGCCTAACCATCTCCCAAAGTGTCTGTACCATTTTGCATTCCCTCCACCCAGTGCAGGAGAGTTCCTATTGCTCCATGTCTGCACCAGCATTTGGTGTTGCCCGTGTTTTGGATTTTGGCCACTCTAAGAGGTGTGTAATGGTATCTAATTTTTTAAATTTGTACTTTCCTGATGACATACGGTGTGGAGTATTTTTTCATATGCTTATTTTTCGTCTTCTTTGGGCAAGTGTAGCTTATACAATAAGTATATCTTTGATGAGGTATCAGTTAAGGTGTTTGACTAATTTTTTTTGAAATATTTTATTTATTTATTGTTAGAGAGGGGAAGGGAGGGAGAGAAGGAAACATCAGTGTGTGGTTGTATCTCATGTGGCCCCCACTAGGGACCTGACCTACAACCCAGGCATGTGCCCTGACTGGGAATTGAACTGGTGACCCTTAGGTTCGTTCACAGTCCGGCACTCAATCCACTGAGCCACACCAGCCAGGGCTCATCTAGGAGTTTTATGGTTTTGTGTTTTACATTTCAATATATGATCCATTTGGAATTAATTTTTGTGAATATGTAAGGAAGGTCTGTGTCTAGATTCAGTTTTTTGCATGTGGATGTCCTCTTGTTCCAGTACTGTTTGTTGAAAAGACTGTCTTTTCTCTGTTATATTGCCTTTGCTCATTTGACAAAGGTCAGTTGACTGTATTTATATGGGTCTATCTCCAGGCCTTCTTTTGATTCATTGTCTGTTCTTTCACTTGTACCCTCCTGGTTTGGTTCCTGTAGCTTCACAGTAATTCTTGAAGTTTGTTAGTATTAGTCCTTTGATATTGTTCTTCTCCTTTAATAGTGTGTTGACTATTCTGGGTCTTTTGCCTCTCCGTATAAACTTTAGAATCAATATGTCAGTATCCACAAAATAACTTGCTGGTGTTTTGATTGTAATTGCATTTAATCTATGGATCAAGTTGTGAAGAACTGACATATTGACAATATTGAGTCATCTTATCTATGAACATAGAATGTCTCTGCATTTATTTCTTTGATCTTATTTATTAGACTTTTGTGGTTCTCATATAATTCTTGTATATATTTCTGTTAGATCTGTGCTGAAGTAGCTGTTATTTTAAGTTACTATATTATTTTTGTGTAAGGCAAGAGTTCATATCTGTGGAGAACTCTGCTGTTCAACAATTGTGCTCAAGCTAACAGTTGAAAAGTGGGAAGTAAAATTAGCTAAAGTAGATTTTTCAGAATCCATGCATTCAAGCTTAAATCCTTTATTCGTGGGAAAGCCCTTAGCTTATCCCCTATAGGCTTCGGTTTGCCTTGGGGATTTTTCTGTATTATATTGCTCAGCATAGTTACCAATCATGTTGATGACATTAAATCATTGTATTAATCATGATTCTTTTTGTTGTAACTGAAAGAAGCCCAGTGAAATCTGGCTTGAGCAAAAGAAGGGAATTTATTGGCTGTCAATATGGAGAAATGTAGTGATAAACCTGACTTTGGGTTTTGCTGGATCAAGGTATTCTATTTATATTTTCAGAGATTTGTCATCTCTTTCTCTCTTGGTTTTCTATCTTCTGTGTTGGGTTCATTTTGGGCAAGTGCTCCTTAAACAATGGCAAAGAGATGGCTGCTAGGACATCCAGGCTTATATTCTACCACTTCAGTCACCCAAGTGGAAAAAGAGTGTCTCACATTATTTTGAACCATACCCAAGGGTAATTGTACTAGGCCCCATTTGGGTCATAGGCCAGTCTATGAACCAGTCACCATGATTCTGAATTGGGTGGCTCTGAGGTGTCGATTGAGGATGAGGGAGGATGTGTGTGGGGGCTCTTCAGCGCCATCTGGATTTCATAGCCTGAGAATAGACAGGGTAGTTCCTCAGAGGAAAATCCGATGCTGTTAACAGAAAAAGGAAGAACGGATACTAGACAGCCAAAAGAGATGTCCACTGCAGTCATTAAAAAAATGTTTTGTTCAAAGTATTGTTTTAAAAAACATGAAGGTGTATAATCTAGTTTGGAATGATTTACAACCAAAATGATTAAGTTTCAATACTTAAAAAAAACGTAGGTCTGGAGCTTTCTCAAAAACTGCCCTATATGCTTGATTTACCCAGGATTCTACATGACTGAGGTCTTATCTTACATCTAACTTTTTGTTAGAGTCCTCTAATCACTTACTCTTTGAACAAGCATTTGAACAGATTCAGCACTGTGCTAGGCTGGAAAGTGGAGTGCAAACTCTATAAAATAGGAACTAGACCTCTCTTTTACATGCATAGGAGACTTTTTTGTTTGTTTTTGTATTCTAGCTTTTGAACTTCTTTTGGTATTATTTCACAACACATTTTGCATTCCCTGCTTTATGTTACATTGTGAACATGCAGTCTGTTCGAAGGCTTTCATTAGAAAAAGAAAGCTGTACTGAGGATGCCCCTGTAAGCTTGCTTTGCCCAGCAGGAAGCTTTAATAAATTGTTTAATTTAAAGACAGTTTTCTTACCTTTAATGTGTTCTTAGTCATTAGAATACTATGCTATCACAAAGCCATATTTGAAGAGAAAATAGATGCAGATGAATTGTTGTCTACATTGTAATGTCATTGAGTATTTTCATGGATAATTGGTAATAAAAACAATGTAATGGAAAGACTGTAGGGTTTGACATCAGTTTTCTTCTATCACTAACTAATAGTTTGACCTTGGGAAGGTTATTTAAACTGAATTTCAGTTTGCCCAGTATTTAAATGGGACTTATATCTATCTGTCAGGTTGTTTTGTAAATTAGAGACAATAAGTATTAAAATGCCTAATACTGATAACAGGTACAAATTAGGCATTCTCGTGGTGACTTAATTCAATATCGTCCTTCAGTGAAAAAAACAAAAACAAAAACAAAAAACCCCCTAAGCTTCAAACCAAAAGTAAACAATGAAACTTCCCACAACTGTGATTTTGTCAAGGGATTAAATCTTCTTTCTGATACAGAATTAATTTAAATTCCTTTTTTGAAAGGGTTCAAATACTAGTATAATAAATGGATATATGTAACTTCATGAAAAGAAAATTGAATGATGAATTTTCTCTTTCAGAAAATGCAGGATTAATTCTGAATTTCTTCAAGAAAAATACATTTTGGACACATGGATAATTTCAAATGACTAAACTGTATTTTTCCCCTTCCCTTACATGTCACAGGTAAACTTAAATAAGACCCAGTGATCAATCCTCAGTTATCAGAATTTTTTAATTTAAACTATGTATTTGTGAGAAGAGCCAGAGGTGAATAAAATCAGCTGGTATCTGGGATTTATTAAAGGAGCCCATTTCTGGAATATGGTCAGTACCTAGTGTATATTAGCCGAGTTTTTGTACTCAGCAGACACCATCCCTGGTACTCACTCAGAATGATGGAACTGGCTTGTGGAACATGAAAGGAGAGCATTCCATTAGTTAGTTAGGTGTATTTGCTATGAAAGGGAAGTTGATAAAAGTATTTTCGAAAGATTAACTACCAAGACCAAAATGGAAAATATTTTCATAGTGGCTCTCTGTGAAGTAGAAAATCATCTAAGCAGAACATTTAACTTAATTCCCTCTTCCTAATAATCAATATTTTGTTAATAATAGTTCTTCTTCCTCCTCCTACACCAAATCTTCAGAAATATATTTAGCAAAATCTAAGAACAGGTTTCTAAAATCAGACCATCCAGGTTCAAATTCCAGCTCTATTGCTTATAACTTATATCCCTTTATAATTTTGGGCAAATTGCGTAATTCCCCTTTTTTCCTTAGTTTTCTAAACTGTAAAATGGGGATAATGATGATACCATCACTTGGTGATGTTGCAAAGATTAAACAACAAAAAAAAAGAAACACAGAAATGCCAGAGTACCTCTCAGTTTAAACTATCATTAAGGATAGTCGAGGATCATCAGAAGTGTCATGTTCCTATTGTAGGTGTTTTCCATCCACACATTTGACAGCAGGGCACTGGGAAAGGATCCAAGGCAGTTCTAGGCCCAGGGCCTTTGGAAGGCCCGACTAGGTTTCTGTTTTGCCTCCAGCAGCCCCAGCAAATGCAGTTTAGTTTTTTTTAGAGGTCTTAGTCCCTGGGGTGGACCCTGGAACAAGCCAGCCTATATTTCTTGTGTTTGCTGGATGGTGATTGAATTGACTTAAGTTTTGTTTGGGTTTCTGTGGATCTGCAGCAGGACAGAAGCTCAGACCTAGACCCAATTTAAGTTGAGATTTAGGACTGACCCCTGCTACACCCATCCCCCTGCCTTTTTTTGAGAAATGTTTTTCTATCACACTTTATCTACTCAGCAGATTCTTACTAGCTTGCTGTATAAAACATGCTGGAGTGGGGGTTCATTCCAGACAGAAGGCAAAGCTTTGTGAAGCCATGGAGGAATGGTTCATTTTTCTTTTTCTTTTTTTTTTAAAAAAGGGACTTTCAGTAAGATCATGATCAGCTTGAGGGGACCCTATGCTGTCATGCTTAGTTTGACTGTCAGTTCCACAGGGGCGGAGACCTTTGCTTATTTGGCTCACTGATAAGTCCCCAGCACCTAGAACAGTATATGGTGCATAGCAGGCACTCCGTACAGTTTTATTGGACAAATGAATGCATTGCCACAATTCTACTTGATTGCAGGGAATCTTAATACTTTCATTAATTTCTACAGTTTTATTGTTGATAAATACCTCATTTCTAGTAGGTTGAATGGCTCAGTTTGCTATATTTTATTTTTTAATGGAAATACTTGGACATTTATGTTAGAAACAAGAGTAATTATGAAGTTTTCTCTCCAGTGATTTTTCTCGAAGATATTTTTTAGCCTTTTCTATGAGCAGATGTGCTCACGATGAAAATTTAAAGGAAGGCGTGCTCACACTTGTCTCACTGGGCGAGGAATGTCTTTTCCTCTCCATTTAGTAAGTGTCCATCACACTTCCCAGAGCACAATGAAGCTTTTACTCTAGGCCCGGCAGCCCATACTTCTTGCATTTTAGGCTTTTTCTGCCACCCCTGGGAAACTGCCCGGTGGTCTGGCATCATGGGAATTCATCTCACTAAAAGCTGATTCCCCACCTTTTCCTCTAGCAGAAGGAGTGGGTGTAGTGGAAAGAGCTCTGGACTTGGGTCTGCAGTATGGCTCTGCAACTACCGGGATCTGACCTTGGAGAAATTCACCTTTTTTCTTGAGTTTTCTCATTTGCAAATATGAGTCTGATAATGCTTCTTTTAGGGTTGCTGTGAGAGTTAAAAAATGCTGACTGCTGAATAATTAACATACCTGGTTCCTTTTCTTCTGTCATATCAAATCATCACTTTTTACGCTTTCAGCTTTCTGACACAAAAGAACACCTGTACTGTTTTCATGGCTTGGAGGACTTTAGAGTCTTTGAAATGCTTGATAATGATTTTTTGTGTATACAACATACACAATATATAACACATAACATATATGAACATATATGTTCGTACATTTGTATATGCTGTGTGTGTACACACATACATATATGTTATATATGTGTATATATGAAACAATGTGGAGTTTGTTTTCATGTATTTCCAAAGACATGGAAAAGCTACTTTTTAAAAAACTCATATACTTAATTTAAAAGTTTTCCAGAGTATCATCTTAAAGTGAGGGTCTTCCAAGACAGTTCCGTTCCTATGCCCCTACTTGGCAGCCTATAGAGGGCATAGCATGTGTTTGTGTTTGCACATTGAGATGTGTGTGCCTGTGTGTGTGTGAGAGAGACAGAGAGGAAGAAGGAATGCGGGGGGGAAGAGAATGAAAATATATGAATGGTGAAAGAGATATTTATCCTGCTTTTGTAACTTTAGCTTTTCTGTGTAGTGTGCCAAAAGTTATTTCTCCCTAGGGAGGGTCTTTTTCAATGTTTTGTGAATGCAGCATAAATTCTCATGTGGTGTTTGAGGAAGATGGTAATACAATTTACTACAACCAAAGTATTTTTTAACTTGTTAGAAACCAAAATGGGATTGCAGTGGCAAAGTTGTCAGCGCACTCAAGTTTAACAAGTGTTCAAAGGATTAGTAAAGGAAATGTAGTTTACTCTGCAGCTTTTATGACAAAGAATTTAAAAGGTTTTTGCTCTAAGCCCCACCATGTGTTTCTTCCTTTTCTCTAAAACATACCTCTAAATTGAAAAGAGAGATGAATCTCTTAGGGAGAAACTATTAACTCTGAGGGAGTTTATCTTTGTTGAAGAGGAAGCAGAGTATTTACATTTGAATTGGTTCTGAGTGTAGCTTGTGCCCTAATCTCGTTTCTCCTAGAAGTTGGTAAAGGGTTTAAGTACTTCCTACTTTGTGTTCTGGTCCTTGTAGTGCTATCCTAATTTTCTTGGGGGATCATAAATTTCCTAACTCAAAGTAAGCAAACTTCTGAGTCATTGTGTATTGGCTTTGTGTGGGAATGATTTCTGTAGCTGTCCCAGTCACGTAAGTAGGGCCGTTGGCCAGAATTGTCTCATTTTCACAGCACTGATTACCACACTAAAAGGTACTATAAAAAAGATAAATATTACAGGAAGTTTGAAAGAGAAAGAATAAAATCACCTCCCTCATAATCTCACTTTAAAGTTTTGAACATTTCCATTTGATGTAGTTGTAGTTGGTGTACAATTTTAAAAGGAAAATCAATTTTGAAGGCTCTAGCACAGGCTTCCATTTTGATGAACCAGTTTCCTATTATTTTACATGTAAGTTGTTCCCTTTTAAAATAAGACATATTATGTTGTGGGGAAGTGGTAGGGGGAAAATGGAGACAACTGTACATGAACAACGATAAAAATGTGGAAAAAATAAAATAAAATAAGACATATTAATACTACTCTCAAGTTTGTGGACTTTTATGAGTGCATCTTTGGTATTGTTTTTTTGTTTTTGTTTTGTTTTGGTGGGGGGATGCGGAGGGGTTGGGGAGATGGAGAAGCAGAGAGGGCCACGAAGGACTATTTCAAAGGTGAACTGTTACAGATGAAAATGTTTTTCTAAGTCCAGAATTTTTAAGAAGCCTTAAATTGAGCCATTTTCTGAGATTAAAAAGTACTAGTATATTAGTATTATGCTCTATGGTGAATTAAAGTACCATTTCTTAAAAAAATTAGCTTTATTTTAACCCCTAAAAATTTTAGGGATTCTTAGGTTGCTTTTGAGACCCACTTCTATCATTGATTAGGTTATACTTTCTTCTTTTACACGGAGAGACATTCTGCTGATAGTGGATTTAGGTCATTTTAACCTAAAGAGAATAGAAACCATCTACCTAAAAGACTTGTTGGTGGAAGGAATTCTTTGTATTACTCTCATGTCTTATTATACAGCTGTGTCCTCGACTGGAGTTAGCTTTTGTGGCAGCTGTGAAGTCCTCACCTTACATTAGATGTTCCTAGTTAAAGTTCATTTCTGAGACTTGGAACTGCCATTCAAACTCACCCCCAAGAAACAGGCTGTGTATGCTAGATGAAGACATCCTGCTGGAGTTATGGTTTAATGAAACCCAGTGGTCTGTTGTTTTTATTTGTAATTTTTAAAAACTTTTAACAGAATTTGTAAGTTAGGGCTTGGGGAACCTAGGCTATGTTTGTTCCTTAGAGATTGGGACAAGAATCTTGCCTTTGCTGAAAGAGCTTATGTAGTAAGAGACAAGCTTGAAAACGATTTGCCTGGCATTTGCACTGGGTGTATTTGGAAAGGAAAGCCTCTCTGCATTGTGCTTTTAAAAAGTGTCTGTAAGCGTGCTTAGAAAAGGGCAGCATTTGCTGGTCTTGGCTGTCAATATCTTGCTGCTACTGACTGTGTTTAACCAGAAAGGGAAACTCAGAGTAGAAAAAGTCTCACTCCCAAGACTTTACAAGAAAACCCCTCTTTGTTGATTTATATATATATATTTTAAAGGAGCTTGACATCTTCATCAAGTTCACAGTGGGCTTGCTTTGTTTGCTTTCTCTTGAATGCTTGATAAGATTTTTCTTCTATTGTTTTGTGCAGCAAGAACAGATCTTTCCATGGCTGGGGTGGGTTTTTTGTAAATCCACAATATGGTCATTGTCTGCTGGTGAATAATTGTGGCTGCTTTTTGTACAACCAGAACTAAGGCTTTGGCTGTGAACAGATTCCTTCTTAGCGTGAAAAGGGACTAATCCATGTAAATACAGCCCCAAAATAAAGCTTTACAGAAAAAGGGGAAGGCCGCTAAGCAGGAGGGCACAGGTCAGCAATTTAACCTTTAACCTAACAAATAAGAAGCATGAAAGTTCCAGAATTGGTTTACAAAAGAAAGCTCCTGTGATCTGTCAGTTTTTCTTTTTAGGAGGGAACTGGGTGAGGGATCTGACTGACAGCTAGTGCCTTTTAACTGCAGACTGTAATTAACTGCCAAATTGAAACTTGAATATTTGAAGGAGAATTTCTCTTAAATAAATTGAGATGGCAGAATAGGCTGCAAAAGCATTGGTCAGGGGCTTACATGGGATTTTTACCCTTGAATTGGGGGCATAGGCATTGGACTGGCCTACCTTGAAGATTCGTTCCAAGTTTGATAAAGAGTCCGTGGTCTGACTCTTACCAGTCAAATTAGACATGAACTTTGTAGTTTAAAGCCAGATGAAACTCTTTCCTCTTTTCTAGTATTATCACTGATACCCTTTTTAGACTTCTCAGGCTCCATAAATTAATTGCAGACTTTACTAAAGATTTGTTAAGAGCTTTTTGTAAATGTAATTAATGTTTTCTATAAAATAGCCGCTTTGAGATTTCATAATATGTACAACTTTTACGACTTGATGCACTATTAGAAACTCTGTTGTGCCATGCAGAGCACTGTGAAGCAGAGGACACAGGCTTTCTTTCCTGTGTTGCTGTTTTGTTTAATTTGCTTAGGCAGTCATAGCGGAGCCGATCGGGGAAGATAAAGCAGCAGAAAGTGAAAGCGTAGGTGTTTAATAGGCAATGCAATGGGGAAGTAGAAAACTGAAAAATGAAGGATTCCTAAGTAGGCTTGAAGGGTTAATAAAATAAGGTTTGTGCTAAGTGGTAAGTTTTACTTTTATGCTATCTACTCATTTACAAACTTTGCAAACAGTTTGTATTTAATCACAACAGGTAATCTTGTTAATGAGTGTTAGTTTTTGCTTAAAGCATAATGCATCTGATGTCAGCTGTTCTATTTCACTATAGAGAATTCTGGAACTGATAAAAACTTTAATTACTGAGAATCATTCAGATTAAAAAGAAACAATGAACTAAAGACTTTAAAGTGGGTTCCCGGTAGATTAGTAAGAATAGTAATTATACTGTGTAACTCCGTTGTGGAAACAAAGTCCCAAGGATAATTGTTTGTTTTTCAGTTGTTCTTAGTATGATTTTATAGGATGTTTAAAACTTGTCCTTTCAAAGGACCTAGTGGCATTCCTCAGTTTCCCCAAGGTCTTTAGAGACCATATATATCTCTATCTCTATCTATCTATCTATCTATCTATCTATCTATCTATCTATCTATCTATCATCTATGTATGTATGTATGTATGTATGTATGTATGTATCTATAATGTTGCAAATTAAAATTAGCATATAGTTAAGTGGCCACCTTCAGTAAGCTCAGACAACGCCCTCTTCTTTCTAGCTGATTATGATAGCTTCCTAACTGGCCTTTATGCTTTCTTTCACATCTGTGTTTTTTGCTGTCATCTGAGGGATCTTTTAAAAGCACAGTGGAGACCATGGCACTCCCCTTCTTATACCTTTCTGTGTCCTCTTATCACCAAGCTAAAGTCAAGCTCCTTAGCAGGGCAGATGTGGTCTTCTGTGGTCTGTCCCTTACCTGTCCCAGCTTCACCCCAGCTCTCTCCTGTTCTCCTAGACTCGAATTTTCCAGGGTATCCCAACAAAATTCTATGCATGTTTTCTATTTCCATATCATATTTGGTTTCCCAAAACTGTGAAAAGGGCTAATATCTTTAAAAAGGGGATCTAATTGTTGATGCTTTGAAAATAGCTAACATTTGTATAGGCTTTACACTCTTTATTTTTTATTTTATTTTTAAAAAGGATTTTATTTATTTATTTTGGGAGAGGGAGGTAAGGAGGGAGAAAGAAAGGGAGAGAAACATTAATCTGTGGTTGCCTCTTGCACGCCTTCTCTTGGGGACCTGGCCTGCAACCCAGCCATGTGCCCTGACTGGGAATCGAACTGGCTCAACCCACTGAGCCACATGAGCCAGGGGGGATTTATGCTTTTTAAACAGTCCCATGATTTTTCATTTGATCTTCACAGCAACAGTACAGAATGGGCAGTGTTTTTTGAGAGGAGCTCAATAAATATTTGAATGGATGGATGAATAAATGAATGAGTGAACAATGGAGTCAGAAAACAAGTTACAGCTAAAATTCTGCTACTTATTAGCCAAGTAATTTTGGATAAGTAATTTAACTTCTCTGAGTTTATTTGCTAATCTGTAAAATTAAGTCTGTACCACCCTTGCTTATCATAGTAGATGGTATTAGGATGGAATGACGTAATGTACAGTAAATAAAAATGCTTTTCAAACTTAAACCCCAAGCAAATGTTAGTTACTGTTGTCTATATTCTTGTTACTGTTGTTATTCCAGGTCCTATAAATGAAGATAAAGCATTCATGGTTATAGATTTGTGTTTTAATAACTGAAAAAAATTAGGATTGTTTGATTCATATCATGTTATATAAGTTTATCTTGATAGCAAACAGAATGGTGTACCTTTGCTTTCTTTCATAAGGAAAATGGCAGGTTTACACTGTTAGTAAATGCCTACAAAGGAAGTACATACTGGATAGTAAATGGGTATTCAGATGCAGTGTTTAGAGGCTCCTCTTTGATGTACATTCTCTTTGGGTTGCCTTTTAGAACCTCAGGGTCACGTTTGTCTTCTAGTTCTGTTACCTATCTGTAGCTTTCTTGTAAGCTATTATTTTTATAAATTTTTTTGTATCATATATTTTTGGGTACTATTTCCCCTGGCTTTATTTCTCCTCCTTGTTTTCCCTTTTTTGGCTTTAATCCCTCAGTTTACATTTGAGGGATTTTTTATCCGTTTAACTATTTGCATTTTTGCAAGTCATTGCAAATTGTTCATAGAAGATGGAGTATAAACTGTCTCCATGTGATCTTAGCCACACCTTGGTCTCTACTATGATCTACAGACCAATAGTTTCTCAGAGTGTGTCTTTGGTCCAGGCTCCTGATTGACAGACCTGAATCCTCCGTTTTCTGTCAGTAACTGCTTTTGAATGCCCCACAGATTCCTTAAATTGAATTTAACAGGCCCCCACTCTCCCATATCTTCAACCCCAACTGCTGACCACCCACTAAAACAAAACTGAAAAGCCAGTACTAAATGGTTCCTTCCATTCTAAGGTCTTGTCACATCACATTAGTATCCATTCACTTGTTCATGCCAGAAACCTGAAAGTCATCCTGGACTCACCCTGCAGCCAATTAAATGGCAGTATTTCTTTTATTTTAAAAATTATTTTAAACAATCTCAAAGTCTTAGAAAAGTTGTTTTATACTGTAAAGGACTTTATTTCCCTGCAACATTTGTGACTAAATTGCAAATTTCACTGTCAAGTAAGCCAGTGAGTATCTGCTGTAAAGAAGGGGATTTTCCTTTGTAACCACAGTACAGTCATCTAAATGAGGAAGTCAGCATTGATACAGTACTGCCATCTGATTTTCGGAGTTGTGTCAATTACTCCGGTAATGTTCTTTAAAGCAAAAGGATTCAATTCAGGATCACAAATTGTACTAAGTTTTATGTCTCTATAGTCCCAGTCCCCCTTAGTTTGGAAGAGTTCTCGGTCTTTCCTTGCTTTTTGTGACCTTGACATTGGAGATTGCAGGCTTCAATTTATGTTTTTCTGATGTCTCCTTGTGATTACATTTAAGTTAAACATCTTCGGCAGGAAAATCATCCAAATGGTGCTGCGCTCATCTCGTATATCATCAGATAATGATGATCATCATTTGACCACTTGATTAAGGTAGTGTTTACCAGTCTTCTCTCTTGAAAAGTTAACTCTTCACCCCTTTGTAATTAATAAATGTTTGGAGGAAAAGTACTTTGAAATTACATAAATATTCCATTCCTCAGTATACCTAAAAAAAATCTTATGTGTTGATTTTAGAGAGACAGGGGAAGAGGGACAGAAAGAGAGACAGACATTGATTTGTTGATCTGTGCATTCATTGGCCACTTTTTGTATGTGCCCTGACTGGGGAGTGAACCTGTAATCTTGGTGTATTGGGACAATGCTGTAACCAACTGAGCTGCCTGGGCAGGGTCTCATTACGTTTTTAGTTAATTTGTTGATAGGACTTTGGACTCATCATTTCCTTTCTTATTCAAGTTTATTATTGAATTACACAGATTATTAATGCAGTTAAATAAATTGCATTATTAATTTCCAGGTTTGATCAGTAGGAGGCAGCTTTGTGTTCTTTTCAGGCATAAGGTGTTCCATACTTATCTTCTACTTTCTTTTTCTTGGCCCTGAAATCTGCCATTTCTCCAAGGAGTCTTGCTCCTTTTAGTGGAGAATGTAATTTAAAACTCCAAATCGGGATGCTAGGTGTGTCCACTGCTGTTAGGTAGTGTTGCCCCCAGGCCTTCTTAGTGGACAGAGCTAGAGAATATGTGATGTGTTTGTGGACACTTGTATTGAAAAGTGTGAGTTCACACCAATACAGATCAGTCCAACACCATGAGATTGATTCTAGTTTCTCTTTTCCTGTATTTGTAACTTCCTTTTCTGGTAGTGAGCAGTCTACTTTTCGTTGTCCTTAATACATTTACTTATATTATTAATCCCTGGTATATGAACAATCTCTCATCATGGTCATCACTCCCTCTACCCTTCATGGATGCCCACCTCACCCAGCTTGGGCTTTGACAGCCCATGCCAGATGGTCCTTCATTGTGAATACCTTCTTCACATTGAATTGTGACACAGATGACTGTCACTTCCCTCTGTGTTGTTGCCTTCCTCATCCTGCTTGGATTCTGACACCCTGTATTAGGTGGTCCTTGCATGGAAGTTCCCTTTACCCTGCTCAGGTGCTCTGACACCTCACACTAGGCTACCTTTTAACATGAACACTCTTCTCAAGCTGCTTTAGCTCTGATACCCCACACCAGGCAGCAACTTCCTGTGGATTCCCTCTTCTCCCTGTGTGGGTTCTGATTTCCAAAGCTGGGCATCTCCTCTGTGTGGGGCACCATTGTTACTCTTCTTGGGTTTTGATACCATATGTCAGATTGCCCCTTATATTATGGACACCCTCTCATATTGCTTGGATTTCTGTCTCCCCATGTTGGGTACTCTCCTGTGTGGACACCATTCTTAACCTACTGTGGACCACTGTGGCTACTTCTTACTAAGTATGGTTGTGTATTTTGGCTTTAGTATTAAATTGTCAATGCAGAAGAGGGGAAGAGAATGGGGGAGTCTAATTTCTAGATCTCTTTCCTATCTTTCTTCTTCTTTGTCATCTAACTCCATCATCTTTGTCTTCGTTCTTACTCTCTTATTCTTCCCTGGATTACTGCCACTTAATTGGTTTCCTTGGCTGGAGTCTTCCCCCTTCCATCATGCTGTCACTGAGATAAGGAAAACAGATGTAATCATGCCTGTCTCTTGCTTAAACTCTTAATGCCTTTCCACTACCTATAAGTTAACACTCAACTTCTTACCATGGCATACAAGGCCCTTCATTGGCTGACTTCTCCTCCCTCTTCTCTCACTGCCTATCATTGACCTTGTGCTCTAGCAGAATCACTTTAATCTCATCTGCTTCCATGCCTTAGTACCAGATCTCTCCTTTCTGTACCATTCTTTCTTCTTTTTTCCTGGTTTACTTTCATTGTCCTTTAAGACTGAGATCAGTTGTCCCCTCTTCTAGAAGGACTTTTTAATTGTTTCTTTTCTCAGTCTGTCCTCACCTCCTGCTCACTCTCACTCCATGCACTCTTGGTTAGGTAACTTTCCTTTTGGTACCCTGCATATTGTATTATAACTGTCTTCCCCATTATTCTTTAGGGCAGGAACCATGTTGTTTAAGTTCTTTTCCAGAGGATAACCCCATTCACTTGGTAGCTAGCTAAATGAAAAAGCATTTAAAAATATTTGGTTTTAGACAGTTTCTCAGTCAGTGGAATTTGTCCAATCATAAGCAAGGCAATATTAGTATCAGTTGTTTGTGAGGCTTTTGAATAGTCCCATCTATATAGAATTGGACATTATAATTGTATTTTTTATAGTTACATTTACTTCTAGAATATCTTCAGGGACTTATCCTTGTTTTCCTAGCAGGGTGGAAAAAGGCTTATTGTGTATCAGGGGCTTATTGATTATGTTCTATTTTGTATCCTCTGCATTTGTTACCATTATGCTGCAGAAGGCTCTGCACTGTCCAGCACTATCTAAGTAGCTGATAAGATAAAGCTGTGTTTGACTGAGAGACAGAAGAGAGACAGACTTCGGTTAGATTGTTAACCATTCCCCCAAATTGAATCACTCAATTTGCATTTTCAGTTTACTTTGCTTTTTGGGTCAGTTTGAATTTTAGTTTTTGATCTGAGGCAAGCATTAAACCTCACGGTCCCTATGATTTGCAGTTTTTTTTGGTGTGTGTGTGTTTAAATTTTTTTATTTTAGTCATTGTTCAAGTACAGTTTTCTGCCCTTTACTCCCATTCCAGCCCACCCACCCACCCTTCCCCACCTCCCTTCCATTTCCACCCCCTCCTAGTTTTTGTCCATGTGTCCTTTATATTTGTTCCTGTAAACCCTTCCCATTCTCCCCTGAAATTCCCTCCCCTCTCCCCTCTGGTCACTGTCAGCCTGTCCTCTATTTCAGTGTCTTTGACTATATTTTGCTTGTTTCTTTGTTTTGTTGTTTAGGTTCCTGTTAAAGGTGAGATCATATGGTATTTGTCTTTCACTGCCTGGCTTATTTCGCTTAGCATAATGCTTTCCAGCTCCATCCATGCTGTTGCAAAGGGTAGGAGCTCTTTTCTTTCTGCTGCACTGTTGGTGGGACTACAGACTGGTACAGTCTCTATGGAAAACAGTATGGAACTTCCTCAGAAAACTAAAAATGGATCTTCCTTTTGACCCAGCAATTCCACTGCTGGGACTATATCCTAAGAACCCTGAAACACCAATCTAAAAGAACCTATGCACCCCAATGTTCATAGCAGCACAATTTACAATGGCTAAGTGCTGGAAGCAACCTAGATGCCCATCAGTAAATGAATGGATCAAAAAACTATGGTACATTTATACAATGGAATTCTTTGCAGTTGTTCTTTAGGAGTGCTGTGATTGGGATCAGGGAAGAGCCTCAGGCTCTTGGGCAGGAAAGTTAGCTGAGGGCGGGGATGAGTGTTTGGTACTTGCCATTTGTGTTAACAGAGACCAGGAAGGTTGGTTGCCAGAATAAAATTACTAAGAATGATCAGGTTTAAGATAATGTAACATATTGAAAACTAGTTTGCAAATATTTTCATCTGCCTGAGTTATGGCTGTCTAATTAATATTTGTTGTACCCAGGGTTTCCCTTTTTTTGCAGATTATATGCTCAGATACTACAAGTGACTTTTTGAGGGAAGATAATCTAAAAATTTTTTTCCATGAAGATATCTTAGAAGTTGCTCAATTAGGTGTATTGTAATGATTATCTAAAAGAGGTGTTTTTTAATCTGAGAAATTTTCCAGCCCAGTGAGAGGAACAGAAGTCTTTTTGAGACGCTGACATCCCAAGATAGAAAGATGTCTCCAAGTTGCTGCTCTGAAGTGATGCTGAATAGTTTCTTTACTCTGTCATTGAGCTCATACTGTGTCAGAAAGGAAATCTCTTGGAAACCCTCACGGAAGGATTTGTTTCCTAAAATCCAAGTGCTAGCAGAGTGAACTAGCTGGAGGTCATAATTTCATTATGTCTTCATTACAGGCCTTTTACACAGTGTTGTTCAATCAGGAGTGTCCAACCTTCTGGCATCTCTGGGCCACACTGCAAGGAGTTGTCTTGGTTCACATGTTAAATACATTACAATATGTAATCACAAAAATCTCACAGTGTTTTAAATAAATTTGCGATTTTGTGTTGGGCTGCATTCATAGCCATCCTGAGCCGCATGTGGCCCACGGGCCACAGGTTGAACACCCCTATAAGTGAAATATATCCTCCCCTCCTTTCCCTCTCTCCTTTCTTCCCTCTCTCCTATTCTCTTACATGACATCTGGGGAGTCAGCTATACCCTGCCCTGTTGATAACCTAACACTGATTATTTACAATAAAATTTAAAATGAAAAAAAAAATCTTTGAAGACATTTTTTAAATTTAAATTTTAATTTTTTGGCATTTAAAACCTTTTTATTGTTGTTCAAATACAGTTGTCTCCATTTTCCCCTCACCACTCCCACCCACTTCAGCCATCCCCACCTCCCACCCTTGACCCTACCCCCCTTTGGCTTTGTCCATGGGTCCTTTATGCATGTTCCTTGACAACCCTTCCCCCTTCCCCATTCCCTCTATCTGGTTATCCCCTCCCACCTCCCCTCTGGTCACTGTCAGTTTGTTCTTTTTTCAATGTCTCTGGTTATATTTTGCTTGCTCGTTTGTTTTGTTGATTAGGTTCCACTTATAGGTGAGATCATATGGTATTTGTCTTTCACTGCCTGGCCTATTTCACTTAGCATAATGCTCTCTCTCTTTTTAAACCAGCTGTACTCTGATCAGATACTGCTTTTGAGCTCTGTCAGGCTATTAAAATACAGGTTGATAGGGGAAAGTTTTATGGATGATCTTGAGAATCAGTCCTAATTTCTGTATCCCATACACTGCTGTGGTCTGTAAAGTGAACATTCTTGTTTTTAATTGCTTAGTGTTTCTGACCAGTTCACTGAGGGCTCTCTGACAGGTACACTGGGGATGTGGTATTGTCTCTGTTAGCATGGATGTGCGTGGCCTGAGTCCCTAACATCCTGGGCTTTCTTTGTGTACTGATTCATAAATTCCAACGAGTATTTGAGGGACCATTCAATGCTATGGATATAAATAAAACAAACATTTGTTTTTAAGCCCTGTTGTTTTTAAGGAGTTTCAATCTAGTGAAAGAAACAAATAGTAAACCAGTAACTATAGATATCTGGGATAAATATATTAGAGACATGCACAAAGTACTGTGGGAGCTCAGCTGAGAAAGCGGGGAGCAAGCAGTTTGTACCCATTGCTGTGGAAATGATATGTGCACTCAGTCTCTCCCAAGGCGCTCCCAAAATTTCATCCTATTTCAGTGTTCAGCTCAGACTCCTCAATACCCCGAACTGCATCAGGCCTAGATAAGAATGAGGCACCTTAGATGTAGTTCCCTAAGTACAGCTTCTCAAGCATAGGTCTACTTAATTTGCAAACCAAAGAGAGGTTATTGGTCACCCCACCCAACCCTTCTTTAACAAATACTGCTGGTACAGGCCTAAGACAAATACTATAGACACTCCTCTTCAAAAAGGTGGATAGGAGCACATAGCAGTTCTGAAGTACAGCTGAGCAAGTATTTAGTAGAAGTTTTTAAGGGAGTGAAAATGATTCTCCATGGCTTAATTCTACCTTCTAAGCTTTTGGGTTCTGAGTCATCTTTCCTTTTCAGATAAAAGGTAACCTGTGTGTGCAACCCAGTTTTCTCGGACTGCTAATGGCCTGTAGAGTTTGGTGATACAAATACTCCCCTATTTTTTTCATTTTGTATTTTCTCTGTTCTTTTTAGTTAAAGCTGGCAGTGTTTCACCCAATGTAATTCTCTTTAACAGTCTGTGGTTCTCTTGTGAATCTGTTGGAGTTACTCTCTCACATAAAATTTATATCCACAAATGTCTTTGCGATGGACCCTTTTCTACTTTGGGTTTCTAATGATACCACCGAAGAACTACACTATTAAGTTTCTTAAAAGCCCTGTTGTTTAACAGAATGGTTCTCTATGGTACCATCTTGGATCTTTAAGAGGTCTTACAAAGAATTTTTAAATTATGTTCTCAGTTTCATCTTTAGACAGTGTTGTCCTAGGAGTACCCTGGATTTTATCTTTACCCAGAAGCCGTTTCTTAATTTTAACATCATTTCTTTTCTTTTTTCTTTTTTTTTAAAGATTTTATTTATTTATTTTTAGAGAGGGAAGGGAGAGGGAGAAACATCAATGTGCGGTTGCTGGGGGACATGGCCTGCAACCTAGGCATTTGCCCTGACTGGGAATCGAACCTGCGATGCCTGGTTCGCAGCCCGCGCTCAATCCACTGAGCTACGCCAGCCAGGGCTTAACATCATTTCTTGTCAGGAGAGGCTAGAAATGGTTAAACAAATTGAATTATATACATAGAATAGTAATTAAAAGGAACAGAGTATTGATATACTCAAAACATGGACAGATCTCAGCATGATAATGCTGAGTAAAAGAAACCAGACAAAAAAGAGTATATACTGTTTGATTCCATTTACATAAAATCCTAGAAAGTGCCAACTAATTTTTAATGACAGAAACCACATCAGTGACTTCCTAGGGGTGGGTGGGGGTAATAGGGAGGGAGGGATAGATTACAAAGGAACAGGAGGAGACTTTTAGGGCTGATTGATTGTGGTCATGGCTTTGTGGGTGAATACATATATCAAAACTCATCAAATAGTACGTTTCCATTTTTTGTTTTCTTTTTCAATGTTATATTGAAGTCTTTCTCTTAACAAGAAACACGTAGCTGGATCTTTTAAAATTCAGTCTGCTTTTTAAGTTTTGTTTTTACTTCCTTCTTGCTTTCTTTTGGATTAATCAGGCATTTTCATTCATTTTTTCCCCTCTTATATTTGAAACTTAAATACTGTTTTTTCCTCTTGGTTACTCTAAAAATAATGGTGACTGTGACTCACATGCATCTTACCTGTACCCCATGTACCTGTCCTTGTTCTACATGCTTTACCTATAATTTATTTAATCCTTACAATAACTCTAGGAGACACTATTACTGTCTCAATTTTACAAATGGGGAAACTGTGGTATGGAGGGGTTCTGTAATCTGCCCAAAGCCATACAGCTATCAAGTAGTAGAGCCACTACTCTATTGCTGAACTACCCAGGTAGTGTGCCTTGAGAGTCCATGATATTAACTAATACAAATGTACAGTCTGAGAAATTTTAGCATGCTTTTATGTAATTTAGTAAAGCTAATTGGCATCTTTACCCTCCTCCTGAACAACACCTTTAACTAATCACCTCTCTCCCAGCTTATATGCTTTTATTGTTGTGTATTTTACCTTAAATCTTTAAGATATTTTTAAAAATAGAACCAGTTGTTTAGATTTACCCACATATTTTCTACTTTATTTGTTTAGGTCTTCTGGCATATTGGACATTTTCCGTCTGTGATAATTTTATTCTTGTTTGAATAATATACCCTTGTTGCTGACAAGTATCTGTTTTGTTTATCTGAAAAGTTTTATTTTTTCTTTCTGGATTGGTAGTTACTTTTTTCAAGCACATTGGAGATGCCATTTAATTGTCTTCTGGCTTCTTTTGTTGCTGTTTGGAAGTCACTTTCCATTTTGATTATCATTTTTATTTAGATAATTTGTCTTGTTTCCCAGTTTAGCCATGACTTATGTCTAGTGGAGTGTTTTATTCTTACATATCTTGATTAAGTCGTTCAGCTCTTTGAATCTGAGGATTGAGATCTTTTTCTTTTGTACCTCTAATTGTTTCTCTCCCATTGCCCCTATTCTTTCTTCTTCCTCCTCTGGGACTATGATCAGACATGTATTAGAACTTCTCACTTTGTTTTCCTGCTATTTTTAACCCCGCTTTTTTGTGTTTCCAATCTGTCTTTCTCTGCTGCACTTTGATTTCTTTAAGTCTGTCTTCCAGTTTAGTCATTCTCTCTGCATCTGTGTCTAATTGCTGTTAAAACCACCAATTTAGTGTTTAATTTTAATTATTTTAAACATCATCATTGAGCTATAAGTCATATACCAAAAAATTCTCCCATTTAAAGAGCAGAATTTATTGGTGGTTGGTGTACATTAATTTACTTAAATCGTGATGATAGATACCTCATAAAATTTGTCATTTTAACCATTTATAGTGTATAATTCCATGGCATTGATTACATTCACACTATTGTGCAGCTACTACCACTGTGTCTTACCAGAACTACTTTATCATCACAAACAAAAATTGTGTAACCGTTAAGCCTTTCCTGCCCATATTGCCTCTCCTTAATTTTGGTAACCTGTAACCTACTTTCTATGAATATGCCTAATCTAGGTGTCTTGTATGAGTGAAATCATACAGTATTTTAAATTTTTGTATCTGGTTTCTTTCACTTCCATGATGTTGTCATGGTTCACCCATGTTGTAGAATGTATCAGAACTTTGTTCCTTTTTAGGCTGAATAATATTCCATTGTATAGATATACTACATGTTGTTTATCTACTCATCTGTTGATGTACATTTTTAGTTTTTTTCTGCTTTTTGTCAATTATGAATAATGCTGCAGTGAAGAGTGGCATACAAGTATCTGTTTGAGTCTCTGCTTTCAATTACTTTGGGTATATACATAGGAGTAGAAGTTCTGGATCAAATGGTAAGTTGTTTTTAGCATTCTGAGGAACTGCCAACCTGTTTCCATAGCAGATACACCATTTGACATTCTATGAACTAATAAGAAATATATGTGTGTGTGTGTGTGTGTGTGTAGTTCTGCAACTACCACTACAGTCTCCTTTTAGAATCACTGCCCCTTTTTGGACATTTCACAGAACGAATTATACAGTAGTATGTAGTTTTTAGCATCTGGCTTCTTTCACTTAGCATGATGTTTTTGAGACTCAACCATGTAATAATAGTACTTATCAGTAGTTCATCCCTTCTGTTGCTAAATAGTGTGCCATTATTGAATATACCACACTTTGTTTATTGATGAAGTTCTATTTATCTGTTTTTTCTCTTGTAGTTTGTGCTTTGTTATTGTGTCTAAGGAACCATTGCCCATTCTGAGCTTAACCAAGATTTACTCTTATGTTTCTTATAAGATTTTTACAATTTTACTTCTTATACTTGTTGTCCGTGATCCATTTTGAGTTGATTTTGTGTATGATATGAAGAGTACAACTTCTTCTACATGTGGCTATGCAATTGTCCCAGCACTATTTATTGAAAAGTATTCTTTTCCCACTGAATTGTCTTGCCTCCTTTGTTTAAAATCTGTTGACAATTACAGTTGACAATTGTTTATTTCTGGAATTTTAATTCTATTCATGTTCTCATGCTAGCACTACACTGTCTTGATTACTATAGCTTTGTAGTAAATTTTGATTTAGAGAAGGGTGACTCTTTCAATTTTGTTCTTCTTTTTCAAGGTTGTTTTGGCTATTCTTGGTCCCTTGTATTTGCATATAAATTGTAGGATCAGCCTGTCAATTTCTTCTTCCTCTTCTTCAAAAAAATACTCAAACCCAGCTGGTATTTTGATAGGGAGTGAGTTAATTTGTAGATCCATTTGGGAAGCATTGCTATCTTAACAATATTGTCTTCCAATCTCTGTCTTTCAATTTATTTAGGTAATCTTAGAGATAGTTTTACTTCTTTCTTTTCAACCTGGATAACTTCAGTTTCTTTTCTTGTGCTGGCTAGAAACTCCAATATAATATTAAATAGAAGTTACAGGAGTGAATATCCTTGTCTTGTTCCTCATCTTAAGGAAAAAGAAACATTTAGTCTTTCATCCTCAAGTATCATATTACCTGTAGGTTTTTATAAGTGCCCATTATTAGTTTGATGAAGTTCCTTTCAATTCCTAGTTTTTTTCAGTGGTTTTTATCATTAAAGAATGTTGGATTTTATTAAATGTATTTTCTGTGTCTGTTGAGATGATCATATTATTTTGTTCTTTATTTTTCTGAAATGGTTTATTACATTAAACTATTTTTTGTATGTTAAACTAACCTTGCATTCTTGGGATAAATCTCACTTGGCCATGGTGTGTAATTTTTCTTTATGTGTTGCTAGATTTGGTTTACTAATAGCTTATTGAACATTTTTGCATCTCTGTAGTTTCTTGGTAATGCATTTTTTGCTTTTGATATCTGAATTAATATTCTCATAGAATGAGTTGGGAAATTTATCTTCATATTCTGTTTCTTCAAAGTGTATGAAAAATTGGTATTAATTAATCTTTAAATGTTTAGTAGAATTCGCCAGTGAAATCATGTAAATCTAGGCTTTTTGTTGTTTGGAAGTTGTAAAATTAGTAATTCAATCAATCTCTTGTTATAGGTCTATTCAGATTTTTTTATTTTTTCTTAACTAGTTTTGGGAGTTTGGATTTTTTGAGGAATTTGTCCATTTCATCTAGGTTATCTAATTGGTTGGTATACATTTGTTCATAGAATTTTGTCATAATACATTTTATTTCTGTAAATTTGGTCCTCGTGTGTGGTTTTTGTTTTTTTTTTACTACTCATACACTTTGTACTTGCAGCCACTGCATACTAATTGCCATTTTCAAATGCTGTTCTTTTGTCTAAAATGTCTTTCTCTGTCTCTGTCTGAGGACTTGCTCTTTGAATTTCAAGGTAATTTTTTTCTTATGGTCTTCCCTCATCATCGAGGCAGAATTTGTTTCTCCTTCCTTTGAACTCAGTGAACTCCTGCACCTCTGTCATGGTTGTACTTGTTTTTTTCATAGAGCAGCTCATCATCCTGTTCTTCTCCTTTTCCCTCATGAGGAGCATCCTGGTACATAATTGTTTCTTAGATTGCGTGTTGAATAAATGAGTGAGGTAAGAAACCCTTCCTTTGAGCTTCTAACCCACTTGGATAAAGGCATCTGAAACTCACAATGTCTAAATTCTAACTCATGATCCAGTGAAGATCTGGTCCACTTCCAATGAGCAACACACTTTTTTTTTAATCAGTTATGCAGGCCAGAAACCTACTGCTTTCATCCTGATCACTTACCTTCCCATTCACTCTCCAAATTTAATTTATCAGAAAAATTCAATTGGTTTACCTAAATGTCTATAAACACGAGGTATATCTTCCCATCTCAACTACCACTATCCTAAACTATTTCAGATCTTTTTAAAAAACACTGATAATATTTTTAATTTTATTTTGAAGTATATTTTATTGATTATACTATTACAGTTGTCCCAATTTTTTCCCTTTTGCCCCTCTTTGCCCTGCACCACCCTTCCTTCCAGCAGTCCTCCCTCCTTAATTCATGTCCATGGGTCATACATATAAGTTCTTTGGCTTCTCCATTTCCTATACTGTTCTTACCATTTCCCTGTCTATTGTATACCTACCAATTATGCTTCTTAATCCCTGTACATTTCCCCCCATTACCCCCTGTCCACCTCCCCACCGATAACCCTCCAAATAATCTCCATATCTATGATTCAGTTCCTATTCTAGTCGTTTGCTTAGTTTGTTTTTGGTTTTAGATTCAGTTGTTGATAGTTGTGAGTTTGTTGACATTTTAATGTTCATAGTTTTGATCATCTTTTTCTTAAATAAGTCCCTTTAACATTTCCTATAATAATGGTTTGGTGATGATCAACTCCTTTAGCTTTACCTTCTCTGGGAAACACTTTATCTGCCCTTCCATTCCAAATGATAGCTTTGTGGGTAGAGTAATCTTGCATGTAGATCCTTGCTTTTACTCACTTTGAATACTTGTTGCCAGTCCCTTCTAGCCTGCAAAGTTTTTTTTTGAGAAATCAGCTGATAGTCTTATGGGAACTCCTTTGTAAGTAACTGTTTTCTCTTGCTGCTTTTGAGATTCTCTCTTTATCTTTATTTAGCTTTTGGCATTTTAATTATGATATGTCTTTGTGTGATCTACCTTGGGTCCAAATTGTTTGGGACACTTTGTGTTTTCTGGACTTGTATGTCTAGTTTCTTCACCAAATTAGGGTAGTTTCCTTTATTGGTTTTTCAAATAAGTTTTCAATCACTTGCTCTTCCTCTTCTCCTTCTGGCATCCCTATGATTCGGATGTTGACACTTTTGGGGATGTCCCAGACTCTTTTCATTCTCTCCTTGTGTTTTTTTTTTAAAATTATTTTTCATTGATTATGCTATTACAGTTTTCCCAATTTATCCTCCTTTATCCCCCCTCCACCCTTCCCCCGCAACCCTCCAGCATTCTGCCCGCCCTGAGTTCATGTCCATGGGTTATACAGATAAGTTCTTTGAGTTCTCTGTTTCCTATACCATTTTTTATCTCTCCCTGTCTATTTTATGACTACTAATTATGCTGCTTCTTCCCTGTACCTTCCCCCCCTAATTCCTCCCTCCCCATTCCACACTGAAATCCCTCTGTGTGATGGCCATTTCTGTGATTTTGTTCCTGTTTTGGTTATTTGCTTAGTTTTTGCTTCCATTGTTTTTCTTTTCGTTTAGGTTCGTTCGTTGATACTTGTGAGTTTGTTGTCATTTTACTGTTCATATTTTTATCTTCTTTTTCTTAGATAAATCCCTTTAACATTTCATATAATAATGGCTTAGTGATGATGAACTCCTTTAACTTGACCTTATCTGGGAAGCACTTTATATCTGCCCTTCCATTCCAAATGAAAGCTTTGCTGGATAGAGTGATCTTGGATGTAGGTCCTTGCCTTTCATGACTTCAAATACTTTTTTCTAACCCCTTCTTGCCTGTAAGGTTTCTTTTGAGAAATGAGCTGATAGCCTTATGGGAACTCCTTTGTAGACAATTCTCTCCTTTCCTCTTGATTCTTTTAGAATTTTCTCTTTATATTTAATCTTGGGTAATGTAATTACGATGTGCCTTGGTGTGTTCCTCTTTGGGTCCAAACTTCTTTGGGACGCTCTGGGCTTCCTGGACTTCCTGGAAGTCTATTTCCTTTGCTAGATTGGGAAGTTTTCCTTCATTATTTGTTCAAATAAGTTTTAATTTTTTTGTTGTTGTTCTTCTCCTTCTGGCACCCTTATAATTCGGATATTGGAATGCTTCAGGTTGTCCCAGAGGTTTGTAAGACTCTTCACTTTTTCGAATTCTTATTTCTTCATTTTGTTCCAGATGGATATTTATTTTTTCCTTTTGTTCCAAATCATTGCTTTGACTCCTGGTTTCCTTCTTGTCACTGTTGGTTCTCTGAATATTTTGCTTTATTTCACTTTGGGTATTCTTCATTTGTTTTTTCATTTTTTGACTAAACTCATTTAGTTCTGTGGGCATTTTGATTACCAGGGCCTTAAATTCTCCATCAGATAGGTTGGCTATCTCCTCCTCGCTTAGTTTTCTTTCTGAGGTTTTGCTCTGTTCTTTTATTCGGGCCATATTTCTTTGTCTTGGTGCACCTGATAAGTTGTAATGGGATGGGGCCTTAGGTATTCACCCGGGCAGGGCAACCCTCCTTGCTGTGTTGTGGCACTGTCTGTGGGGGAGGGGTCAGAGAGGGAACAATGCAGTTCGCCTGTTGGTCTCTAGCCCTGCTTTCCAACAAACTTGTGTGAGATTGGGAGTTTCTCCCACTGCAGCAACTGCTGTAGTCCACGGTCAGTTCTGAGTCTCAGTTTTGCTTTCAGTCAGTCCCACCCACCTGGTCCGCTGCCTCGCTGTGGTTTTTCTGAGTGGCCTGTGTGGTCTGCTGCCCTACTGGTCTGGTTATTCTGGTTGATTTTTTGTTTAATTCCTTGGTTGTCGGAGTTCCATGCAGTTTGATTTTCTGGTGCTTTTGGTTGTTTATTGATTTTAGATTGGTTGTTATCCTCCTTTTGGTTGTATGAGGAAGTGAAGGGTTTCTACCTATGCCTCCATCTTGGCTAGAACTCCTCTCCTTGTGTTTTCGAATTTTTTCTTCATTCTGTTCTCGTTGATTGTTCATTTCTTCCTTATGTTCCAAATCATTGATTTGAACCCTGGCTTCCTTCCCTTCACTGTTGGTTTCCTGTGGATTTTTTTTTTCCTTTATTTCAGTTAGTATAGCTTTCATTTCTTCCTTTATGCTTTTGCCACATTTGTTGAGTTCTCTGAGCATTTTTATCACCACACTTGTGTTTTGAACTCTGCATCTGATAGATTGCTTATCTCCACTTTGTTTAGTTCTTTTTCTGGAGTTTTGATCTGTTCTTTCATTTGGGCCATGTTTCTTTGTCTCCTCATTTTGAAAGCCTCCCTTTTGTGTGTGTGTGTGTGTGTGTGTGTGTAAGATTTTATCTATTTATTTTTATAACATTCGCACAGGTTTTTTCTTTTTTAAAAAAATATTTTATTTATTAATTTTTAGAATGGAAGGGAGAACAAAGGAGAGGTAGAGAAACATCAATGTGCGAGAGAAACATTGATGGGTTGCCTCTCACATGCCCCCAACTGGGGATCCAGACCACAACCTAGGCATGTACCCTGACTGAGAATTGAAACAGCGACCTTTTGATTCACAGGCCATTGCTCAGACCACTGAGCCATACCAGCCAAGGCTGTTTCTACATAGTAGGTAGACCTGCTATGACTCAGTGTCTTGGTAGCATGGCCTAATATTGTAGGTAAGTACTTGAGGTGTGTCTTTCATGTGGGTTGAGTACACCCTCCTCTTGTAGTTGAGCCTTGCTTGCTGTTGGCAGGTCAATGGGAGGGATTTACCCAGGCCAGCCAGCTGCAAGGACTGGTTGTGACCACTGACCACCAACCTCTGCTCTCTCTGGAGGATCAGCTGTACAGGGTCAGGGTAGTGGTGCTCTAACATGGTCTGTAGCTGTCCACTGGGTGCACAGGCTCTGGGGTTTCCTGCTGGTGCAGGCCAAGGTCAGCCCCCCCTCTGTGTGATGCCCAGGATCATCCAGCATGGGCTATAAAGCAATCTGAGATGGCTGCTATTTGTGCTGGGCTTGGAGATTTCCAGGCAAAGCCAAGCTATGAATCTAGGTTGGCTGCTGCTAGTGCCAGGCCTGGGGCCACTTAGCAAGAGGTATGGGGATTGGGGGCTTAGGAAGGCTGGAAGCTGGCAGTTGCTTGTTTGATAGGATGTAGGAATTTGTGAAGCATGAGCCAAGACCAGCCATTCATATGGACGAGTCACTGATAACAGCTTGGGTGAGCCTGTAAGTTGGGTGGGATGGAGTCTCAGAGGATCTGGGGTCGGGGGACGGCAAACAATGTTAGCCAGTTGATGGAATCTCTGATACGGCACCTTCCTGCAGGCTCTGTGGCTGTGTTGGGGAAGGGTTCAGGAAATCCTCTTCTGCCCCTTTCTGTCTGAGAGAAAGCTGTCCCCCAGCTCCTGTCTTGATGCCAGACACTTCATTTCCTCCCTGTATGGCATGGTGCCTTTCAAACTGTTGCCTCACTGCTGGAGCTCAGAGGGAGTGAGCCTGACTATTTGTGTGTGGGTTCTCAAGAGGAACTGCTTGGAACTCGAGAAATTTCTTTTACTCAGTCCCCACTCATTTTTGTAGCCAGTAGTTATGGGGACCTATCTTCCTGGCACTGGAACCTTGGGTTGGAGGCCTGCTATGGGGCTGGGACTCCTTGCTCCCCCGATAGCCCTCCCACATTTTTATCCACTACCAGCCCATTCCGAGTCTCCTACCAGTCTGGATTGGTTGTGGTTTCTCTAATTCTGTGGTTGTCAGACTTCTATTCAACTCAATTTCTGATGGTTCTGAATGATGGTTGTTCTACATTGTGGTTGTAATTTTGATGTAGTCGTGCAAGAAGGTCAGCTGTGTTTACCTTTTTCCTGCCATCTTGCCAAGTTGTAATTTATAGTTTTTTCTGTTGGGTGTAGAAAAATTCTAAATTCTAGTGGTATTTAAAGGTGAATCACCTTAGTACCAATTATTGCTGATTAGGCTTTTTTAAAACTGAGATTATGGAATTTGTTTAACAATAACAAAGCATAGGGTAAGGTCTCTCTGGAAAGCAGTATAATACTTCCTAAATGACACCTTCTTGGTAATTATCATACTTGGCTTAAGATTTCCCTTACCACAAAATGGATTGCAGAAAACCAAATCCTCGTATATATGCAAGTAAAGGTGATGACTCTCTTCACAATAGAGCACAGATAAAATAGCTCCCACATTTGTTATTCTGAATGGAGCCTTGGGATGAAATTCCAAGCAGCAGAATGCCACTTAACATTCTGCATGTTATTTTGCTCTTTAGTAGTATAATTGTAAAATGAGGCAATAAAACGGGAGAGGATATAATATTTATACCTGTGCAGGCACTTCACATGATAAAATGTCACATGGGACTGTTTACTTCATGTTGGTTATTTGGATAATGCCCCACCTGCCTAGTGACAGGAGGTGCTGAGTCTTGCATAAATCTTGAAAAGAAGGTTAGGGTTAATATAGTGAATTTTGTAGCAGGAAAAAAGAATACATCATATGTAATCGTAATAATTGCTATTCTTTGAGCACTAATTTTGTGTCAGCACTGTACTGGGCCCTTGGGGACCAGAGAAGGACTAAAGGGGAGAGAATTAATATCAGTGAGTACCTTCTGTGTGTGGATTACTCTGCTGCACACTTTAGTTAAAATATCTCTAAACCCTATAAAAACTCTGCCAGGTAGGTGGTGGTATCCTCATGTATATATGACCAGCTCTTGTTTATCTTATAAAAATTCTAATGACCTTATTGGAGTTCTCTTATAATTATCATGTTTAAACTTTGTTGTATTTTTTTTAAATAGTCTTTTTTTTGAGACAGAAAATTAATGAGAAGAGACAAAGAAACATCAAAGAGCTTTTTCCTGTGATTGCTGTGTTAGAACTTTTGCCTGAAAATAGGTTACATTCCTTCTGTTTTCAGCTGAATCCTCATTAACTTTACTTTTTAATGATGTCCAGGCAAATTACACAATTTATGGTCAGTGCCTTAAAGGGATGCTTAAAGGGGACCTAAATTTTTTTTACTTGAATGGTGAGTATATTTATCCCAGGAATATAAATTGATGCAGAATTCTTTAAAAAAAAAAAAAAAAAAGACAGACAAAAAATCTTTGAAACATGTTGGTTTTTCATTACCATCTATTATGACAACTTAAATCAGAAAAAATTATTTTCAGCTTAAAGTAAATTACTCATTGAAGAACATATGTGTAATATTTGGGCATAGATAACAGGAACTAGTATCCTACATTTATTTTTGAAAATAGTTTCAGTTTCTCATTTACTTGGATTTAAATTAATTTTACTGCTTAGCTTTAGAAATAATTCATAGGTGTATGTGCTCAATAGGAATACATGAAGACAGCTTCTCCCAGTTATGAAAAAAGCAAGGGTGATTGAAATGCTAATATGTTGATAGACAGATTGTATTTGCACAAGAATGAGGGAATATGTGTAAGGTGGGACTCTTCACAGGATTCCAAATTATTCAATTTAAAAGAACAATGTGAACTGCAGAGCTGTGCTTTCATTGTAAGTTTTGAATGCCTAATTATTATTATATGATAAATTAGAATAAAGTGTCATGTTGTGTCAAATACTATTTATTTCTTCAACAATTATTTGGTAAGTGGATTACGGGAAATTGGCCTGTCTGTTGAGGGAATTGTAATTATGGGACTGCTGATCTAACATCAGGTATTTTATAAGGTTTGTACTCCTGTTCTTTTTTTAAATGTGTTTAATTGAATCTCTTCTCTGTGCCAGGCATTGTCCTTGTTACGGGTTTTTTGAATGCAAGGAGTGGAATTTCACTAAAACTAGCTCAAGCAGGGCAGGGATGGAGGTGGAGGGGTTAGGGTTGTACAGGGAAGAATAGGAAGCGTACTGCAGCTGGGCTTCATGAGCACACACTGGAACTGGAAAAGTCATGGACTGGGGTGGCTCCATTTTTCTCATTCTGGCTTTCTTTGCTCATTCTCCTTTTTTCTGCTGGCTTCCTTGGGACATTACTTACATTGATAATTGGTCATATTAGCATGCTCAGACTGTATGGTCTTTCAAGTTTGGCTTCCCATGGCTAACAGACACTTTATGTGTCTGTTCCCAGGATAGAGCCATGCGGCTCAGCCTAGCCCATGGGTGATCTCTGTGGTCTCCCTGGTGTTATGCTGCACTGCCTTTTTTGGGGACCAGGGGCGAGCCGAGAGTGAAACATGTCTGGATGGGTAAGACATGGCTCTTGCCCATGTGTGGCCTTTGGTGGCGATGATAATGTACATTAAGATAACTTTTACTTAGTGGGCTGAGGACTTCCCTATAAATAAAAATGTATGAACTACCTTAGTTTCCTGCAGTATTTGGAAACTGAGGAAATGATGGGAGGGTTTGGGATCTGCCATTGGAGGTAAGTGATACCATTCTCTATGAGAGTGAGATTCCTGGGGTAAGACATCCCGAGGATCCTAGTCTGGAACTGGATCCTGCTTGCAACTATGTAAGGAAACTGCATTTTGAAGGAAAACTTTCTTAGTTTTGTTTTCTTCCGGGTCCCACATTGAATGATTAACAGAAATATCTAATGCAGTTTAAGGAAGTTTTTGCAATGTTAAGGTTCAGCCCGTTGTGGCTGACTCTTGATGTTCCTTACTTGTCAATATTTCAATTTTCTAATGACGTGGTTAAAGTAGTAGTAGATTCTGCATTTTGCTCCTCAACAGTCATCATTATCACCTTCATTTCTCTTCTGAATATTGAAATGGAACAAACTCAAGGGGTAGATAAGAGTGTGGGTATAACATTTGTTGAACTTTTATTTGCTATGTATGTAAATATATATGTACACATTACATATACATGCACACATGTGTGTGTTTTTCTTGGAACTCATAAGATGTAAATTATTGTCTTTATTTTACAGCTGTTGGAAACCCATGCACAGGGAAATTAAGTGACTTGCCCTGAGGTAATATAGTTAGTGAGTAGTGGATTGATTGGTGATTCAGTGCTGGGCCTGTTTCTTCACCCTGTGTCATGTCTGTGATATCTTTGTTTAAGGATAATAATGGTTTGGCTGTGTTCTGGAATGTTCAGCTTTCCTGTTGGAACAAGGTTTTGCCTTACTGTCATTCAGTTGAAAACATAAGTTCTAGTTCAGATACAGCCATTTATAAGCTGAGTGATGATAGGTTGCACGACTTTCAGTTGTGTTCTGGAATGTTCAACTTCTCTTTTGGAACAAGGTTTTGCTTCAGTATGGTTCAGTTAGAAGCATGAGTTCTAGTTTACGTGCAGCCATTTGTAAGGTGTATGATGATAGGCTGGGTGAGTTAGCTCTTTATTTTTTTTAATTTGTAAAATGGGGTTATTAATGGGGTCTATCCTAAAGCCTTGGTATGAGGAATAAAGAAGCTAGTAAATTTTTTTATTTTTTTAAAGATTTTATTTGTATTAGAGAGGGGAAGGGAGGGAAAGAGGAAGAGAAACATCAGTGTGTGGTTGCCTTTTGCGTGCCCCCTACCAGGGATCTGGCCTGCAACCCAGGCATGTGCCCTGACTTGAAATCGAAACTATGACCGTTTGGTTCACAGCCCGCGCCCAATCCATTGAGCCACACCAGCCAGGGCATAATTTTTTTTTTTCACAACATGTGTTTCTGTTTGGCAAATTCACTCGTAGGCAATTGGAAAAGAGTGGAATGGTGTCAAAATAATGTAGAAGTTGCACTGTTTTTTATGTTTTATGCTTCCAGGTTACAGTAGCTGAACTTAAAGTAGACTAACATTGTTTTTCTTGGTCTTTACATTTGACCAGATTTTCAACTTTCTTAATTTTTGTCTTTTCTTGGGAGGTCTCTAGGAAGGGAGGTTCCGACCTTGAAGTGTGGGGTGAAATTGGCATCGATAGGGTCAGGACTCCTGAATAGTGCTTGCAGCTTTTCTTTATAGGAATTATATAGTTTTGAAAGACAATTTAAAAATAGTTTAGTGTTTCAGTGTTCAGAAAAGCTATATATGTGTGTTTGTATCCATATTTTTACCCTTGGCTAGGAGAATATGGTTACTTCTGGGTTGTGCTGATGTAACAAGACTATTTTAAAGTTGTGCTTTTGCCTTCTTTAACTTGACCAGGTTTGTTGAAAGATGCTCAGTCCTTTTGGGAGCAGGCAGGGGTAGTGGGGAGCTAATTGTGGAGTATCTTTGTTGATTGATGAGACACTGGTGTCTGTGAATGCAGGGGGGTGTTGTATCTCTTTATTTTAATTACAGAGAGTGTAGGAATATAAGATGGTAGCATGCAAAGGCTTTACAACAAGTTTGGAGTTTAAATCCTGTTCTTCAATAGCAAGTAAGCTGACTTGAATTGAGCAAGGTACTTAATTTTTTTGGGTTTCAGTTTTCTCAGTAATACAGAATTATTAAGGTTCTTTTGAGAATTTAATGGTATAAGAAATTTAGTAATATAAGGTATTCAGAATATCTTACTCATAGTAGGTATTCATTAAATTCTTATTAAGAGAGCTGTAGAAGATAACAGAAATAGAGTTGTAGCCTGTTTTGTGCAATAAATATTTCTAAATATTTTATGTTACTGTTTTTGTTAATTAGCTGCTGTTAAATGAAACAGAACTTCTTTTTAAAAAGTATGGTGAATAAACATTTTTATTTATATGACATTAAAATTACTTTAAAAATAGCAATGAATGTAATAGTATTTTAGTAGTTCATCAAATTTGAAATGAATAATGTGTGATATTAAGTCAGTTTGAAAAATCCTATAATACAGAGTATTAAGAACTTGAACCCAAAGTGTGATACATACATTTTACCTACCTACTCTCCTTTTGGGACACTTTTCTTTTGGGAATTTTATGTATGTATGCTCTTTTTAATTAAAAAAACTATATTAGCTCCTTTTTTAACCATATTTTTCTTATTATAATTTCATTTGAAAATATGTGTTACTTTTTTAAATCACAGGCAGCCGAAGCTCCTGAATAAAACACGCAAAGTCAGGAAATTTACATGAGCTTGGCTGCACTAATTCTCGGATTTTCTTCAGTTTTGTTAATTCATATGTGAACCCAGAGGAATTAGTGCCCATTAGCCTTTCCTGACAGTTATTTTGTGAAAGTGCACAGTTGATATGAGAATGTTGTGAACTCTTTGGAGACAGTGTGTTGGACATACTTGGGTAAGTTTTGTTCGTGATCAACATATAGCAACCTACTATAATCTACCAGTGCCTTGTTTATGTAATTGTTAATAAAATTTCTGATTCAGCAAAGAATTTGTATTATCCTTGAAACTTAATATATATCATGTGCCTAAGCCAAGAAGAACTAATAGTAACTGCTAAACACCTACTGTGTATCCTGCTGGATACTTTATAAACAGGGTCTTTAGTCTTTGTAACTCTGCAAGATGGAGCATGTTTGTCATTTGATTGATGGAAGCAAAGAAGACCGTCCCCAGCCACATTGTTTGTGAGGCTCCCTAGCTGGAGTGCTCCCCACTTTTATATCCTATATTCATAGAAACCGTAGTGGGTCTAATGGAAATCAGGATGTATTTTGATGGAAAGTTAGTGATTTCCTTCTACTTATTTTTTTTCCATCAGAATACAAGAAGTTTGTAGTGGAGGAGTGACGTTTAAGAATTTTTGCTGTAGAAATTTATTTAGATTTTCTCTAATCTCTTATGGAAATTAGGAGGAAAATTCAGAGATATCTAAGATATAAAGAGTGAAGGAAATTAGTAGTTTCTGGGCAGAGTCTAGATTAACTAGACTTTTGGAAGGACCCTTTGATTTTTGGGTTTATTTTTACGATTGAGTATTTGTGTGTGGTGGAGATGGGGAGTCTGATGTGTTTGCTTGGCCCTCATAAAGCTAGAGAGGGACAACAGATTTTCCCCTCTGTGATTGTATAGTTGAAAGCTTTCTTTTATCATTTTGCTGCCATATGTGTTTGTGAAAATCAGTTGCATTGTAAAAATTCTTACTTCCTGGAAACCAGAAACCCATTCAGTAAGTGTCCCTACCCTGACCACTTCCTCTTCATTATTTCTAAATGATAGTGCTGTTCTTGTAGCATTCCAGGCGTTCATCTAGCTAGGATTCCTTTTTCACATTTGTCATTCGGTGCTTTTTCTCCTGTTTTATTTCATTTCTTTGTCCTGATTAGGTCACCAAGTATAACAGAAGAGACATTTGCTTTTTTTTTTTTTTTCCTCTACAGCAAATTATTTTAGAGGGAGAGTTTACCAGTGATAAGAGCTGTTTATGTGCTAGCGATTGATTTGTAATTAATGTTGCCTGGGCTCTCGCATGTTGGCAGAATTGGTAACAGCTTGCTGTATTTTTTGAATTCACTTTTCTTTTTGGTATTTTGACAGTGTCATTCATATCTCATGAAAAAGTACCTCAGACAGGTTAAACGTGTTAAAACATGGAATGGAAAGGATGGAAGGAGACCCAGTGCTGCCTAGAAACCTTGATCTTTTGCCAAAGTATTTAAACAATTTAGTGTTTTGGTTTCCTAGCTCCAAGCTGCCTCTCAAATCCCTTGTTAATTAATCCAGTTAATGCTTTGTAGACTTACTATATGCAGTGCTTTGGCTTGCTCGTCTATCACGGAGAAGTCGGTTTTGTTTCTTGGAGCAAACCTAAACTCTTTCGGGTGCAGTGCTGTACAGGGGGCTTGCAGATGTGAGTACAGTTTTTGTTTTCAAAACTCCTATGAGTGTTTATGTGTGTACATATATGTGCATGCTCCCTGCTTTGCATAGTACTTAGGCTCAAAATTTCAAGATAAAAAAAAATGACACAAAATAGAAAACTGATCTTTCACACCAAAGAACTGATTAAATGCTCTCTCTGTGAACTATGCAAGTTATTTGACTTACCTAAGCCTCATTTTTCTCATCTGTAAAATGGGGGAAATGATCCTTTCCTCCTCATAATGGTATTGTTACCATAAAATGAATATCTTAAATGCTTAGCAAGTGCCCAGCACGTGGTAAACTCAGTAACTCATGACTTATGTGTTGAATGAGTTAATTTCTTTGGTTAAATTTTGGTAAAATTTTGGAAGAGGTAGATTCCTTTTATCTGTTTTTCTTTTGGCAAAGGAATTCAGAATGTCTTATTTGTGTTAAGAGCATAAAAATCAAGCATTCTTTTAACAATAGTGATAATGTAAAACAAACAGTTGTATTCTACTTAAAACTATGGTTTTAAGATTCATTGATGTGAGTTATCAATACAAATGACCTTTTTAAAATCTGAAAGATGAGTTTTCCTCATTTGCCCACTTGAAAGCTTGGGTGCAGAAAAATATGTTTTCTTTTTTTTTTTATCCTAATTAAATCAAACATAAGGCAAATTCAGGAATCTTCACTGCTTGTAAAGCTGATGACTTTTTCTGCTAACCTATTTCTGAAATACATATATTATGACTTTTAAGTTCAGAGTATATCCTGGTGATTCAGAATTAATAGAGTTCTTATTTGATCATTATAGGAAATTTCACATTTTTCTCCCAAAGGATTTTAGAAAAGAAGTGGCTGCCAAACATGCAACATTCTAATTTTTTTCAACTAGTCATTTTATTTTTATGTCTAGAAAACCTATTTATTTCGGCATAACAGACAGGAAAATGTAGAAATCATAAGTTAACAGCTTGATGAATTACTGCCAAGTTAAAACATCCATGTAACCCCCACCCAGGTCACATTTAGTTGAGAGTGAAATTGCTAGGTCATAGTGTATGTGTGTGTTTAACTTAAGTGTAACATGCCAAACGGCCTTTCAGTGTGTTTAAACCAGTTTGCACTTCCATTTACTGTATGAGAGAGTTCCTGTTACTCCACATCCTCACCAATGTTTAATTAATATGAAAAGTGTTTTCAATTTTAGCCATTCTGGTAGTTGTGTAGTATATTTCATTTTGGTTTTAATTTTCATTTTCCTGATTACTAATGAAGTTGAACATCATTTAATATATTTATTGGTTATTTGACTATCTTGTTATTTTGTTAAGAGTTCTTTGTATAATCTGGATATAAGACCATTGATGGTTATATATTTTAAAGTTATCCTCTACTCCGTGGCTCATCTTTGGGCTCTTGATGAGGTAGGTCTTTTGCCGAATAGAAATTTTTCCTTTTCATGTAGCCCAATTTATTAATAATTTTTTTATGGTTAGTGGTTTCTATGTCCTGCTTTAAAACTCTTTCCCTATCCCAGAGATCTAAAAGATTTTCTCCTCTATTTTTTTCTAGGAGTTTTAACATTTAATTTTACCTTCTACATATAGCTCTGCAATATACCTGGCATTAAATTTTTTTTGAATGGTATGAGATATAGGGTGATGGTGGCTTCTTCCTTTTCCCCTTACTATTTTGCCATAAGGATCTTCAATAGACCTAGAACTATTTATTGAAAAAGAAATCACACCTTCTGTACTCTTCTGCAGTGCCAGTCATTGTATATTGAAAAGTATAACTATATTTGAAGGCCTAGGGTAAGGATTTATATTTATTTTTGGCCTCTAGGCTAGGAGCACTAGCAATCTCCCATCCCTCCACCCCATTCTTCCTTCTTTTCTAATTAGGGATTTTGATGATTTAAAGATGTGCTTCAGTGTCCATGAGGATTCATCTATTTCCTTTTCACTTTTTGTTGTGGGGTGTAATTATTTGGGGTCTAAACCCAAAGCCTGAGGTGCTTCCTGGGACTTCTTTCCTTTTGTGGTCCCTAAATTCTAGTTTTATTTTCTTTGTCTTGTTGGTGATTTGAAACCTCTGGTCAGCTTTTAGCCTCTTATTTTCCTTTCCTGTTATCAGCCCACATTTGGAGGTGAAATGTGGCCCCTCATGTTAGAATAATTTTTTTTTTGAAAATTTCTGAATCTTGGCTCAGTTTAATTTTATACTTTTTTTTTTTTTTTGGTAATTGTCCGATGCCTTTAAACAGGTGTTCTTTATATGTTTTATTCATGTGCTCTATTTTTTTCTGAATAGGAACATTGATCTAAGTCCCCGTTCATTTTAACTGAAGTAGAAATCCAGCTAGCATTTTAAAAGGAGTTATTTTTCCAGGGAGTGGTTTAAGTTTGTTGTTATACTGTTTCATAATCATAACATTCATTCAGTGAGGAAGATGGTCCTATCCCCACCTTCCTTATAAGGAAACTGATGGCTAAATAGACTAATGAAGTTGTCCAAGTTCACAACAGAATCTTTCTCCTGAGACACTGCATCTGTTCTAGGCCTTCTCTTCTACACATTGGACTCTAGGATAATAGGTACCTCAACATTCTATGACAGGTATACAGGAAATGTAAGTGATATAGAAATGAGTCCAAATAAATTTGATGAGTAATAGTGTATGAGTGTGTATGTATGTCTGTCTATGTATGTATACACATACACACACAGACACCCATACATATGTGATGTAGACTATAGAAAACCTATAATTAGTTGTGTATGCATGAATAATTGGATGTGAATCCAACCACACAATTAGTTGAATTGTATTTAGCTGTTTTTCAATAGAAAAATCATTTCCCCAGTATTTGCCATACAGTACAGGTTTTGATTTCTTGTTAAATCTTTATAGATAATTTTTAGTCTCTACTGTATAATTAATCATGGGTTTGTTAGAATTATAGAAATTATTTTCTATCTTTAAGTTAGGTTTAAATGATTATTTCTAGAGTGGTACTTTATACTTTTATCTATTTTCATACTGATTTGGTTCATCATCAGTGTGAAAGAGGAATTTTAAAGGTACTTTTTGATAGACCTTCAACTAAGAGAATCCATTTGATGTTTGAGCCTCACATCTGATGAATGGATGAGATGGTCGTTTACAGAATTTGTGTCAGAGTTGGAGGGTTTTGGGGACATACCAGCTGAGATGTCAGGTGATGGTAGAGAACAGGAATGGATTAGATGCAGAGCCTCAGGAAGATGCTATCTTGAACCACGCCTGAGGGGCAAGATGCATGTGAACAGAGGAGAGCAGCATTGAGAACCTTAGCCAAGAGAATCAAGAGTAGCATGGAATATGGTGTGAGGAATGGTTTGATATGAGTTGTTTAGAAGTATGGTGAAAAGGAGGAAATGTGTTGCAACAGGGGTTGTGGGTATTGGGTGGCGGCGGTTGGGGGACATGATTGCCTACAGGAGCCTCTCTAGCCCAGACATTTGGAAATAATTTTTTATAGTCTGTAGTTTATCTCAAGAAGCTCCTGTATTAATAAACTTCCCCTAGGTTATGCTGTCTTAACAAGTGAACAGAAGAGGCCCCAGGAATCTCAGTGACTGAGAAAAACAAAAGTTGGTAACTTCCCTACACTACGTTTGGTTGTTTCTCTGCTCCATGATCGGCTTTGGATCTTACTCAGGGACCCAAGCTGAAGGGACAGCCCTCATCTGGGACATGCCTTCCTCATGATGGCCTGTTAATAAACTTTGGCTATGAATTGGCGTAGGTTACTTGCATTCACATTTCTTTGGCCACTACTTCCACAGAGAAGGTCACTATAAGTCACATGCCGAAAGGAAGTAGCAGTGAAAAACTGGGTACAAAAATTACAGCTGATCACATCTTTCTTTTCGGATGAGACTTTCATGTGATAAGGGTACCATCTTGTAGATTAGATTCAATTTACCTCGTTTCATTGATTCTAGGACACATTTTTGCCCATAGTTTAGTATCTGAAATCTGATGCATCTCAGTAGATTGGGCCTTGTAATTGCTGCAAGCCAGGCAGCTGTTAATGATGTCACTGCCTAGGCATGGAAGAACTTGCTGTTAGTCCTGGTGGTAGGATTGGACACCTGCACTATTGGCATTTCAGGACTTTTTGAGAAAGGAATATGAATCCTGATTTCCTTTTTTTTTTTTCAGGATCAAAGCTGTTTTTATTTTTATTTTATATCTTTAAAAAAATTTTTGTAACCCGATTTTCATCTGAAAACTTCCTGTTGACATTTTCTGGTAAGATCAGCATCCTTTATAGAGTGGGTATCAGCAGCTTGGGAAAATGTCTTGGAGGCAGTAGTGGAGCATTTAATTTTCTTTAAAGAAATGCTGTATCACCAAGTGCTCCTGGTAAGAGAGGGAATGATACCGCATGGGAAAACCTTGATTGAGGACGCTGAGTTGAAAAGTGATTCAAAAGAGTTCTCTAAATGTGAAGAAATTTTAGAAATACTTTAACTCATTTATTGTACTTATATTTTATGTTTTTGTGTATCCACAGTAGTGTTAAAAATATCTATTCTAAAGAAATGAGTCAATAAGCGTAAGTTAATTTTACATGACAAGAAACCATTGTACCATAATCTCATTTCCCCTCCCTTTTTGTGGAAATAGTAATAGACTGATGGTGCATTTTATTTTCAACAGCTTCTTAAATTTTATGAAATATGATAACTTGCTTCTTGCACACTTAAAAGGTGCTCAATATTTATTGGGTAAATGGAGCCAAGGTTTTCTTTCTGAGGCCTTCTTACTATATGTACCTTGAGATTAACTTTAAAATAACTTTATTCATTCTAGTTTTAAATAAGATTTATAAAAGATGAGTGAGTAATACTAATGTTCTTGAACTGAAATTTCATTTCATTATTTGGTACCACACAGTGAAGTTAACTTTTTCTCCAAAAGGGTAAACTTTTTGTAAGGAAATTAGTTTTGTTTTATTTTGTAATTATTTAATCTCAGATTGGAGTAGATGGGTAAAACTTTTTTCTTTTTTTGAAACAAAATAACAGTTTGTGGTAGTACCTTAGACATATTGAAAGGTTAGCTGGTATCAGCATAACAAATTTATGGAATATGTAAGAACCCATCTAGAAGGATATTTTTGCCATTTTGACATGTTTCTTGCCTTCACTTTGTCGCTTTCTCAGTTTTGAAGTTACATATGTGTTTTGAATTTAAATTACATACATTGTAAAAAAATGAAAGTTAATGATATGTACTCGTGGTGATTTTTCCATATCTAAAAATTCACTTAACAGCAAACCGAGTACATGCTTTCTTCACATTGCATTTAGCAAACCAGTAATGAGGCATCGTTATGTAATGAGTAATGAAGTAGAATTTATAAGGATGAATCAAGTACTGCTCTGTCTGTAAAGAACTTTCAATCTCTTGCAGGCAGGTGAGTGGGCGTTAAAGGTATTGGTATCCCCAGTCTGGTGCTGTGATTTAGATGTTAAGAGCATAAGTTTTGGAATCGGTCTTGACCTGATTTTAAATCCTGGTGCTGCTCCTTTGTCAACTTCTGCAAAGTACTTCTCCTGTCTAAGCCTCAGCTTCGTGTAGGGTGGTTGCAAGTTCTGAGCCCATGGCGAATGTTCAGTAACTGATAACTGATTATGTATTGCATTCATCACTATCACCATCATAATTCTCACCTTCATTTCAGTGGTGTGAAAGAACTTTGATTTTGGTGTCAAATAAACCTGGCATTATTCCACTTCTGCCTCTGACATTTATTAGGTGTGCGATATCACGCTGTTTACTCATGTCTCCTCATAGGATCTCAGACTGAACTTAGGGTCTTTCCCCCAAATTTTGCCCCTCCACAGCGTTCCCATCTTGCAGTTGTTTGTGGTAGAAACCTGGAAATCATTCTCTCCCTTACTGTGTCTTAGTCTCTCTCCTCACTCATCTGCCTACCTTTCATGTCTAATTCTGCCTCTTATCGCAAGTTTGCTGACTTCACTTGCATTGCCACCACCTGTGTCCGAGTCTGCACTGTGTCTCACTCGGACTACTGGTGTGGCCACCTAACTGAATTTGGTAGGCAGCTTTGACTAATTAATTCCAGTCCGTTCTCCACAGAATAGCTGGAGTAATATTTGGAATACCTATCCGATCCTCTTCCTACTTCCCACTCCTTCTTGTTCAAAACTTCTCAGTGGCTTCTTTTTATACCTGAATAAAGACCAAAGTCCTTAATGTGCCTTGTGAGACCTGAATGAGTTGGCACCAGCCTCCTCCTCTGGCTTCATTTCCTTTGGGCACAGTGATCATCACACTGGCATTCATTTATTTCTTCTTTTGACACAAATTCCTTCCTGTCAAATCTGTCTCTGATCAGTGCTGTTCCCTTTGCCCACACCACTAGCCTTTTCCGTGCTTTCATCTATACAATTACTTTGCCTCCTTGAAATCTGTGCTCATATGATGATTCTTACAGGAAGCCTTTTTTGTTTGTTCGTCTTTATCCTCACCTGAGGATATATTTTTTTTCATTGCTTTGGGAGAGAGAGGAAAGGAGAGAAACATTGATTGATTGCCCTCTGTATCTGGGCCAGGGATCGTACATGCCTGGACCAGGATGAGACCTGCAACCTAGGCATGTGCCCTGACCAGGAATCAAACCCGCAACACTTTGGCAATGGGACGATGCTCCAACCAACCAAGCCACATTGGCCAGAGCTGGACTTGGACTCTCATTTTTTGAAAGCATAAAGTATCTATGTTCTGTTCACTGCTCAGTTATTGCCGGAGGTTAGCACGGTACTACTTGACAAATGAGTACTTAGTAAACATTTGTTGAAACTGTATTTTTCTTGAAATGAAAGAACATTACTTGCCTCATGGGATTGATGTGAGAATTAAATTAGGGCATAAATGGTATTTTATTATATATTATGAGGTACATAGTGAGTTTGTAGTATTTGTTCCTTCTTTTCCCTATCTATTAAGCATTAAGAAAAGTCTACCAGTAGCTTTCAGACTATTGGTTGTGACCCATTATTGGGTAATGAAGTCAGTTTAGTAGTTCTTGAAGTGAAATTTCAAAAATGAAATGGAATAGAATAACAGTTACCAGAAAAAATAAAACATGGTAAGGAAAAGTGTTGTTCCTGAAATGTTTGGTCTGTGGGTGTGTATATGTGTGTATCGGGTGGAGATATAACATATTTCTTAATGCAGATAGTGGATATAAGAGATTTGAAAGCCACTATTGTAGTTGTAGCACAGTATAGTGTAGACTCTAGACAATACTGTGTTTAAGCAAGGACAGCTAAATGAGGCTATTTCTAGCTCTTTAAGCAATGTAAATCCACAAAGCCTTGCTGGCCCATTATAGCATTCAAGGCCCTAGAATCTTCTTTAGGCATCAGTGGCATCAGTGGCAAACTTTCTGGCATTACTCATTTTTTCCCCTTATATGCAGCCTATATGTATTTTTGACCTGTATGTATATTGTAAAAGATTTTATTTATTTATTTTTAGACAGAAGGGAAGTGAAGGAGAGGGAGAGAAACATGAATGTGTGTTTGCTTCTCATGTGCCCTCTACCAGGAACCTGGCCTGCAACCCAGGCATGTGGCCCAACTGAGGATCAAACCTGAAACCCTTTGGTTTGCAGTTTGGCACTCAGCCCACTGAGCTATACCACCCAGGTCTGACCTGTATATTTTTGAAAGTAACTTTTATTTCTGTATATTGTAAACCATAGCCTTTTTCACTGAATGGAAAAGATATCTCTGATGTTGTTAGTATTTATTGTGGTGATGTCTGTCTTATATAAACTATATATATGATGATGTTAACATTATAGTATGTCTTTCATAATGACATTCTCTAATAGTTCAAATTAGTGCTCTTATTAAATTTTATTGCCTTGGTGACTTTACAGGGTAGTGTTATTAGTTTGATAAAATCAAATGCTACATAGATAAATAAAAACCCAGATTATATGTTGGGTCATAGTAAGACCCAGACAAAAGGAAACCAAAGCTTCTAGGGATTAAACTGGTAATAGTTATTGTGGTAGCTTGGTAAGTGGTTCCATTTTGAAATGAATTTTTATATAGGTTTGATAAACATTTGTATAGCTGAACTGTGATTTTCTTCTTTAAGGCTAGTGGTCAGTTCCAAACCTTTGATGCTGTTGGCTTTCTCTGCATTAATCATTGTTTTATACTCCAGTCTCCAAGGATGCATAAATTATGATAATAGAAACAAGGGGAGGGCTAGAGCTTGTGGTTGCTGCTGCATTATTGTGTCCACTGGGATGGTATTTTTTGTGCTTGTCCTCTGCAGACTATTGGGCTGAGGAACTAGATCCTGTCCCCCATGAAGCTAGGGACAGCAATGAATTTTAAAAGGCATGAGAATTTTAAAAGTCCTGTTAAGTGGTCTGTTTGGAACTTTTACAGATTTGATGGAACAAAATTATTATGGGGATCATATGGAATCTCAGGCAAGCATTACAGTCAATGTGTTTTTATAGGTATTAGTGGCAAATGCTCAAGTAATCAAAATTGTTACCTCTAATCCTCCATAAGGAAGGATTGTAGTTAAGTTAGAGTTGTTTTCATGTTTTCTTATTACTGATTTCTGTCAGCCATTGCAGACTGGTGAGCTGTATGCTATTCTGTTCTGAGAACAGGAGCTAAATAATGGTTTCTTGTTTAGTCTTTATATCTCTTTCATTTTAAAAGTGGGACATTTATTTTGGAATATTTGGGTAATAAAGACTTTAAAATGCACTATAAAAATTTCCCAGAACTCAGAGATAATTCTTGTTGTTTCATTATGTATATACTTTCAATCTATTGTCTGTCTATACTTGAGAATACTGTGTATATTTTTTTCTGATGAATTTGAGATGAAATGAATATTTTAAAGGAAAATACACATTACCAAATAAATGAAAAAGAGGGGGAAAACTTACCTGGAACAGTATTCACAGAGGAATTTGATAAAGTTGCCTCAATACTATTCCTAAAAAGTTGCCAGTTCCAGATGGGCTGGCTAGTCAGTATTCACATCTTTTCAGCGAATACTTGTGTTGTTTAAACTGTTCTAAAGTGTGCTTCTCAAAGGCATGCTTCTTTACTTTACTAAATTGTTGCAACTCCAAATACAAAAATGTTAAGGTAAAATGATAAGACAAGAAGAAAAGTACCAATTTTATTTGTGACAAAGAAACAGACATATATAATCAGTGATAGTGCTGTTGCTCCAGCCATGTTTTGAAATCTCATAAGAAAATCAATTTTTATGTTTTGAATATAGAATGTTATATTACTCACTTGGATGTAAATGACTTACAAATTAAAAGTTCAGCCCTACAAAAGACTATTATGTGTACAATGTCAAAAACAGCAATAAAATTTTTTACTGTTAGTTATCTACCACTGCCTAGAAAAATCATCTTAAAACTTAGTTACTTAACATTGATGTATTATTTATCATGTTTTTGTGGATTGGCTGGGCTTCCCCAGGCAGTTCGTCTGCTCTGTGAGGTGTCGGCTGGAGTAACTCACTCAGCTGGGAGCTCAAATGTACAAGATGGCTTCATTCATGTGTCTTCATTCTTCACCTGGGTGGCTTGGAACAGCTGTGTCCTGGCTGACCCTTTCTCTGTCCATGTGGCCTCTCTTCATTCAGAAGTCCAGCCTGACATACGTGGCCACTGGATCCCAAACGAATGAAAGTAGAAGCTGCCAAGGCTCTAAAGTCCTGGCCCAAAAGTGGCTCAGCATAATTCCTGTGTTTTTTGTTGAAAGCAAGTCATGAAGTCAGCTGGAGGAGAGGGGAAACAGACTCCACACTTGGTGGACTAAGTGGCCTGTGCCAGAGGGATGGGACTAATTATTGGTGGTATCTTCAAAGATGGTCTACCGAAGTAGCTTAAGTAGAGCGCTTCTAAGGCCCTGAAGTTTTCTTTGTGCTCCTTCCTTGAATCTGCCCTCCTATTATTCCTCACTCCCACCCCCAGATAACCACTGCACCCCCACTTAAAAATTATTTTCTTTTCCTGGTCATTTTACCATATATGTAGGTATCACTAAATAATGTACTACTTAGTTTTCATGAACAATGTCAATTTAATTTTTAAAATAATCTTTTAGCTCAATTGGTTAGAGCTAAAAGATTGTCCCCATACATCGAAGTTGCTGGTTTGATTCCAGGTCAGAGCATGTACAAGAAAAAACAATGAATGCATAAATAAGTGGAACAACAAATTGATGTTTCTTTCTTTCTCTATCTCTCTCCTCCCACCTCCTTCCCTCCCCCTTCTCTAAAATGAGTAAATAAAAAATTTGTTAAAAATAAATAAAATAATCTTTTAAGTTTCAATTTAGAATACTTACATTGAGGATTGTTTATAAAACTCAGAAAAGCAAAATGACAAAAATCTAAAATAGCTTCCAATCTCAATCCCTAGGTATATTCCTTGGCAACATTCTGGGATATGTTAACACATGTGCACACACTATCTCTTGTTCTCTGAGTCTCTGTGATTTTTTGATGATAAGAACTACTGCATTATCTGAGTGCATAATATTTTGGTCCTTGAATTTTGGATGACCAATAGCAAGAACTCAGATTTGTGAGAGATTCATTCCAATTTTTGTCTGACTCTTAGGATGTTTTGAGTTTAGATAGTGAGAGCTACCTGTGTATATGTGTATACATGTGTGTGCATGTATTTGTGTGGTGTGTGATTTTAAGCAAAGGAGGCAGAGGATTGTATTGTAATGCTTAAAATTTAGGATAGAGGAAAAGTCTCAGTAGATTGTTGTTAAACACTGTTCTTCCATAGTTCTCAAACTTAAGTGTGTAGTAGCCACCTGGAGAACTTGTTTTGTTAAAAAATTATATTTCATTGATTATGCTATTATATTTGTCCCATTTTTTCCTCCTTTATCCCTCTCCACCCTGCACCCTCCTCCCTCCAGTATTCCCCCTCCTCTCTTAGTTCATGTCCATGGGTTGTGCATATAAGTTCTTTGGCTTCTCCATTTCCTATACTATTCTTAACCTTCCCTGTCTATTTTGTACCTACCAATTATGCTTCTTACTCCCTGTATCTTTTCCCCATTCTCCTCCCATCCCCTCCCCATTGGTAATCCTCCATGTGATCTCCATTTCTGATTCTGTTCCTGTTCTAGTTGTTTGCTTAGTTTGTTTGTGTTTGCTTTTTTAGGTTCAGTTGTTGATAGTTGTAAGTTTGTTGTCATTTTACTGTTCATATTTTTTATCTTCTTATTCTTAGATAAGTCCCTTTAACATTTCCTATAATAAGGGTTTGGTAATGATGAACTCCTTTAGCTGTACCTTCTCAGGGAAACACTTTATCTGCTCTTCCATTCTAAATGATAGCTTTGCTGGATAGAGTCATCTTGGATGTAGGTCCTTTCTTTTCATGCCCTTGACTACTTCTTTCTAAGCTCTTCTTGCCTGTAAAGGTTCTTTTGAGAAATCAGCTGATAGTGTTATGGGAAGTCCTTTGTAGGTAACTCTCTCCTTTCCTCTTGCTGCTTTTAAGATTCTCTCCTTATCTTTATTCTTGGGTAACTTAATTATGATGTGTCTTGGTGTGTTCCTCCTTGGGTCCAACTCCTTTGGGACTCTCTGAGCTTCCTGATCTTGCATGTCTATTTCTTTCACCAGATTGGGGAAGTTTTCCTTCATTATTTTTCCAAATATGTTTTCAGTTTCTTGCTGTTATTCTTCTTCTGGCACCCCTGTGATTTGGATATTGGAACATTTAAAGTTGTGCCGGAGGTTCCTAAGCCTCTCCTCATTTTTTTTTTTCTTATCCATTTAGCTACCCTGTGTCTTTTGATTGGATCCATTTACACTTAATTCATTTACACTTAAGGTTATTACTCATAGGTACTTATTGCCATTTTTCTCTTTGTACCTGTTTCTCCATCTCCATCTCCATCTTCTTAAAGCAGTCCCTTTAGCATCTCTTGCAATGCTGATTTGGTGGAAATATATTCTTTTAGCCTTTTTTTGGTCTGGGAAACTTTTTTTTTTCCTTTTTTTCCACATTTTTTTAATTGTTGTTCAAGTACAGTTGTCTCCATTTTCCCCTCACTACTGTCTCCACTACAACCCCCTCAACCCCAGCTCTCCTCATTACTCCTCATTTTTTGAATTCTTGTTTCTTCATTCTGTTCCATTTGAATGTTTATTTCTTTCTTTTGTTCCAGATTTTTTATTTGAGTCCTTGTTTCCTTTCCTTCACTGTTGGTTCCCTGTATATTTTTCTTTACTCCACTTTGTATAGCCTTCACTTCTTCCTTTATTTTGTATCTGAATTCAGTCATTTCTGTGAGCATCCTGATTACCAGTGTTTTGAACCCTGCATCTGATAGGTTAGCTATCTCCTCGTCACTTAGTTCTTTTTCTGGAGCTTTGATCTGTTCTTTCATTTGGGCCATATTTCTTTGTCTTGCACCTGTTACATTGTAAGGGGCGAAGCCTCAGGTATTCACCAGGGTTGGGTAACCCACTTCGCTGCATTGTGGCACTGTATGTGGAGGAAGGGTCAGAGAGGGAACGATGACGCTTGTTCACTTCTTGCCTCATTTTTAGTCACTTCCCCTACTACCACAAGTGAATTGAGTCTTTCTCATGCTGATTCCTGGGTGAGTGGTCTTGTGTACGTTCTAGGACCTTGTGGGTCCATCTAGCAGAGTCTCCTGTGAGACTGGGAGTTTCTCCTGCTGCCACAACCCCCACAGGTTTTTACAGGCAGAGGTTTTGAGGCGTTAGTTTCTTATACTGGAACCCTGGGTTTGTGGAGTATGTGTTGCTCCCCAGTTTTCCTCTTATTTTATTCACACGCAAATGTGGGACCACCTGGTCCACCAGCTGCCTTCTTGATGTGTCTCTGTCCTGGCTGCCCATCCCCACCCCTTCTTCCAGTCTAGATGAATGTTTCTTCTCTAATTCCTTGATTATTGAACTTCCATACAGTTCAATTTTCTGGCAGTTTTGTTTTTTAAAAATTTTTAATTGATTGTTATTCTTCTTTTGGTTCTGTGAGGAAGCAAAGCATATCTACCTATGCCTTCATCTTGGCCGGAAGTCTTGCCTGGACCCCATACCCAGAATTTGATTATATTGATCTGGAATTGGCCTAGGAACTTGTATTTTTAATAAGTTTCTGTGTAATGATGATTTCACTGGCTTAGGGAGCATGCTTTGAGAACTTCTGTAATATGATTTTTAATGAATATTTTGTATCCATCACATAAATGCATCATAATTATCAATCCCTTATAAAACAGGCTGCATAGTTTTGCTATGATAGATAATATTGTAATGAGCATCTTTATGTACATTTATTAACATTTCCTTTTAATATATTTTAGAAGTTGAATTACCTAGTCAAAGGGTTAGCATATTCTTAAGGTAATGTAATTACCTAATGTAATGCCTAACCATATTAGGCATTAGACTGTAATGTCTAATGATACTTTAGAAGACTGTTTCCATTGTGTTCCAAGTAGGAAAATATGGGAAATTTAAATAAACATTCCCTCTGGAGGACATTTCCAAAAGGGATTCCCCAAATAATTTAACATTGAAGTATATTGCCTTGTTAAGATTATTATTTTGTGATAATAATACACATTTGGATGTAAAAATACTAATGTATTAAAAAGCTGATCAACTTATTATAAAAGGATCTAGCCCTGGCTGGTGTGGTCCATTGTATTGAGTGCTGGCCTTTCAACCAAAGTATTGCCAGTGTGATTCCCAGTCAGGGCACGTGCCTGGGTTGCAGGCCAGGTCCCCAGTAGGGGGCGCTCGAGAGGCAACCACACATTGATGTTTCTGTCCCTCTCTTTCTCTTCTCTTGCTCCCTTCCTCTCTCTAAAAGTAATGAATAAAATCTTAAAAAAACAAAGAGGATCTGCTCTTTCTCAAATTTCCCAACATGTGGACCCATATGCTATTTGTAATCTCCTACAGTGAAATCTCTGTAATTTTACATTTCTTATGGTAATTTGGTGTACTGTTGAGTTACCTTTCAGAGCTGTCCTGGGGAAGGTAATACTCTCTGATCTTGAAGGCCAAAGATTGGGTCTAAATCTTGTTCTTGCCACTTACTTTGTGACCTCATTAATAATTTAAGCTGTAAACCTCTACTATGTCATCTCTGAAATGATGAAAGTAACACCTGGAGTTGCTTATATGGAGAGATGGGGTATTTCTGGGAGAAGATGGGAATCTCTCTGGAGCCCATAGAATTTTTCCAGCAGTGTGACCTGCTCCTCCAGACTTGCAGGAGCATCACAAGTGAGAGACCAATTAGCCAGCTATAGCTTTTCCCATGCCAGTGGCCTTGTGTTTGTCCCTAAGAAAGGGTAGGGAGAGAGTTAGTGGGGGACTGGTGGGTACTGCTGTCTGTGTTTAGAAAACCTCTATTTTCTGCTTTTATGTACCCACTATAGTCCTTTAACTTTTTCTCTGGATTATTTTGAGGATTTGAATTCTAAAAGTGGAAAAAAGTTCTTTGACAACTATACAGTGCTTTGTGAACTCCAAGTAACATGCTGTTTGGCTCTGTTCAAGAGACTATTGAAGTGAATCACTTCATGGCCCTTAAGGGTAGTGTGACAGGACCAGGTAATTATTTATATTCCTCCAAATTATTTTCTGATACATGTTACAAGTATTTGTCACAGATGTTTGATGTAGTAAATACTCCCAGTTAAGAAAAGTTTATATTAAATAAATTTGTGAAATACTTATTTATAATAACTTCTCAGGCCATCCCAGAAAGCCATTTTCACGCCCTGCCCCCCCCCCCCCCCAGCGTGGGGAGAGCTTGGTGCCGACTTTGGAGTTTGGGCTTTGAAGTTACACAAATTTGAGATTAAGTTTGGGGGAATCAGTTAACCTCTAAGATTCGGTTTCTTCATCTGTAAATTAAGAATGATAGTGCCTATCTCATAGGATTGTTGTGAAGATTAACAAAAGAAAATATAACAAAAGAAAATATTATAAGTCACTTTGGGCTCATTGCCAAGTAGGTCCTTAGTTTTTGTTTCCTTTGTCCTTATCCTCCGAACACATTGCTGTACATTTTCCTGTTGTTTTTAAGTTATTATAGTAGGGTTTTTTGTTTGTTTTTTTTCAGGGGAGTGCAGTACAGATTGCTAGATTGCCCTGGAAGATGAAATTATATATATGTGTAGCCTCATTTTGTTAGATATTTTATAATAAAAGAGAATAAGGTCAGTTTGGAAAATTAGATAGATCATAGCAGTGTCTAGTTTAGGAAACCTCTTTAGAAAGCATACTTTTACTAAATTAAAACAGTTTCCCCCTTTTTGTTTGGGAAGCAGGGGTAGTTAAGAGAAGTTCTTCCTGATCTGCAGCATAATGACTGTTTGTAATAACTGGCTTTCTGATCCTTTTTGAATTAGGTTTAGTGTGTTACAGTTGTTTATAGTCATGTGAATTTATCAAAGCAGTTATGATCAAATGTGTATTTGGGGGTGTCAGGCTTTACACATTTGCTGATTATTTAATTAGGAATACTGCTTATGCTGGTCAGTGGTTCCTGCTGATTTAAAAACAGAAGGTGCATCTGTAGATAATGCTTAGATTGTATAAAATTGGTTGCATTAGCATCTGACACTGCAGGAGAGCAAATTATATCTTGAACGAATAATTTTAAAGAATACAGCTGTTTGTGATATCTTTGTTGTGAAGGTACTGTTTTATTTTAATCATCTTAGTTTCAATAAGATTTCACTTTCTACCTAATCACATCACTTCTTTTCTAGTGGGATTTGGTCTTGATGGGTTGAATCGTTTGAGTATATGAATCGATGAGTATATGAATCGTTTTTAGTTTTATATTTTTAATAAAGAAGATTGCCAGCCTTAGGAATTACTTTAAGTAATTTCACTTCACCTGTTTTCAGTCAAAGTTGGAATCATTGCTAAAACTCAATGAAAATTTCATTCAGTGAATAAGCTCTAACTGATCAGTTTTAAAGATAGTTTATTAGTATTAATATTATAATATTGCATCTTTAGTTCTTGTTTAAATATTTTTTTAGATAGCATCACTTGAATACAGAAAACTAGTGTGCCTTGTTCTATTAATAAAGAAGTGATTGTTTTCTGATTTGATTTTTGAATTGTGTGAATTGGTGAGCAATGTTTTTTTAGCATGACACTTTGGGAACTGCTACTTGGTTAGGGTACTTTTGTTCCAAGGTCTCTTTGCGTCAGTTTCTATTAAAAGTGAAATGTGACAGCCTGTATAACAATGAGAATATTTGAACAATACAATACTTGTATTATTATTGTATGGCTTTGAGGAAAACCTCATACTGTGTCTAATTGAATTTATTGTGCTTAATGAAGTTTTTAAACTGAAGAGTACCTTTTTTGTTTACTTGAACATTGAGTTTACATTTTTAAGTATATGTAAAATATACAATAAAGTATGTAGGTATGCTGAACATTTGCAGCCTGAAAGATAATTATATGGTAGTTGCAGTATAGTATTTGCAAAAAAATACTGTTAAAATTACATTTTCAATAAGTTAGGTTCTAATAGATGGCAGGAGAAGGAAGGGGTGAAAAGGTATTAAATTAACATTTGCTTTCATTAATAGTTCCTGTGAATTTTTATAAAAGAATTGATCATAGTGAATTTATTTGGTAAATTATCAATATCCATATTACCTACCTCCTGAAGAATGCCTTGTAGTGTCATATTCAGAAACATACTATTAACTTAAAATAGTGTTCTTTCCCTTTTTCAAGAGAACAAAGAATTTAGCTGCTTGATACTAGTTATATTATGTAAATTATTATGGTAACAGTAGCATTATGTAAAACTCTCCAAAGTAATTACATGAGAATTTATATTAGTGAAGTAATTTTTGTTAGTTTATGCAAGAATATTACTGTTAATGAAATTTAGTGATGATTGCAGCAGCATCAAGTAAGGATTTATTTTTTCTTAACGTTGTAACTATTCAGGGAAGCATTTATATAAGTGATCCTTTTCTAAATCTACACTTTAGAGAGGTGAGGGAAGCTGTGAGGTTGTGAATTTTGAGGGCTTGGTCAAAGTTTGGATTTGTGTCCCTGTGAAACTCTCTTAAAACTTGGCATTTCTTTAGTGTAAAAGAAAGCTGGTAGAAATGTCTGACTGTTGTGCTTTTACCTAATATTTTCACTTGCTACAGGTCCAGTATCTGGATTGGTTGTGCTTTCATTGGATAGAGGATTATAAATACTTATTCTTTGGGTCTAAGAAAAATTGAACCAATATATTTTGTTATATTATGTCCTACTAAATATCACTAGCTGTGCTTTGTCGTATTTAATGGATATTAATAAATATTAAACTCTTTTCCCAAACATGTGTTCAGACGAGGGTGACTTTGCCAATCACTCTCAGGAGTTAGCAGTATAATGACTACAACCAGGAACAATTGGCTATCCATTTGAAAAGTTTCCTGGATGTTTTAGTGATGTACTCTTTTTATGTGATTATTAACCATTTGGATATCTTCTTTAGTGACTTGCCTGTTTAAGATTTTTTATTTTGCCTATTTAATTTGTTTTGGCTTATTTACCCATTTATTTCTTCCAAATATGTATTCTGGACCCTAAGCCTTACAAAATTCTCCTCCAATCTCATAGTTTTCATTCTCATGTTTTTGAGGTTTGTTCATTTTGTTTCAGGTAGATTGGCTACCTAGATAACTCCAGACTATAGGGGAACAGATATAATTCTATTAACCTCATTTGGTTAGGTTTGAGGATCCTTAATTCACTTACTCACCGTTCCTCCCAAAACTGCCTAATTTCTTTTGTATCTGGGCAATTTCAGAAGAATATTGGGTGTATCTTGCCAGAGAGGGACCACAAATTATGTCTTTTGATGCCCTCTTTGTGCCTAACACACTAGTAATAATGAATGACCTGCTGTTCACTAGACCTTGTTTTCACTTTGGAAGGGAAATGTTGTCAGGGTAGTTAGACAGCTTCATACTGCTGGTCCTCAAGATTGGACCTTCTTGGAAAAGGCCAGTGGTGAGAAGCTGAGGGCAAGGACAGGTTAGGAGCCTAGGATAAATTACAAAGCTCCTCTCTGGCCTAACCAGGATAAAAACACCAGTGAAAAAGATCAGGCATTTCACTGGGATAGGAAGGGGAACAACAAATACAGCAGGGCCAACTGAGAAGAGTCGGAATTGTAATTACAGCTCAGAAATAATAGCTTTGGTAAGGATTCCAATTCTGTGTAAGTAGTGGATCACAGTCAGAGAAGAACTGAGTAGTTGGTTACTTCAGAAGCTGTTTGTTGTTTTTATATGCTTTCTGCATAGGGATGGCCTTGGGAGGAAAAAGAGTATTATCTCTGAGGTGCTGGTCACTGTTCAAGGTGCTTCACATCCATTATTTTACTTAATACTGAAAATTCTGTGAGGCAGCCATTATGCCCAGTTTACAGATAGGACACTGGGGATCAGAAAAACTAATTTGCTCAGGGTCATTGATAAGTAACTGAATCAAGATTCTGATTCAGGACTGACTTCAATGCTCATTCTTTTTAACTTGCCACACTATTATGGAAAATAATGTTAAAGATAATGCCTAAAATGTATTGATATCATATGCCAGACCCTAGTTCAACTTCTTTAAATGTATTGCTTTATTTAAAACTTCATAGGGATGCTATAAAATAGATGTTATCCATATCCCCATTTTATAGGTGAAGAAACCCAGCACAGAAAGGTTAAATAACCATCACATGGTCACACAGCTAATTAGTATAGAAGAGTTAGTATGGAATTTCAGTCCTGTCATCACCTGCACCAGCTCCTCAGGGCATGGTCTGGAGGGATTGCACCCAGGTGGTTACCAACCAGTCTTCAGCTGTCTCCTTGCAGGCTTTTCACCGTTTGTATAATCCTGTAGGAGCTGGGGGCTCCAGAAGGAACACAGCTAGACTTAGTGGTGTATGTTGAGTTGCTATGGCAATGGTGTATGGGTTATTTTCCATAGGGGGAGAGACTGGAGGAGGGAATGGCACCTGGACTGTGTAACCATAGAATAGGGTCATGGTGGTGCTCTGGGGTCCAGGGCATGTTTGTCCCAATGAGAATATGTAGGGAGAAGGGTCTCATCAGTGCCTGGGATAGGACTCCACAATCTGCTGCATCCCATGAACTGCCTGTCCATTCCTCAATGCAGATCCCAGCTGGGAAGCATGAACGCTGACAAAGCCCCATTCCTATTCTCAGGGCCAAGTTGTTGTTTATTCAAAGGTAACTATGTGAGGTACGGTGTGAGCAAGTTTGAAAGAAGCAATAAGACTGTATTTGCTGCTCTACCCTGATTTCAGGGCTCCCTGAGCTTTTTGCTTTGGGCACCATGAGGTTTGGATTCTTTCTCTCTTTCTCCTCCCATCGCCCCCCTTTCTTTTTTAGACTTGTGTACCATCCTTGTGCTGCTCTCATAACTGCTCCCACCAACTCTGCCCCCAAATGTCCCACATTTCCTGTGCGCCCTGCTTCTCTAGCCCTGGTTCCTGGGTCTGCTCTGATTTGCTGGTCAGTCAGTGTGGGTGAGGAGTCCAGAGGTTAGGTAAACTTTGACAGATTTCACCCAGGAGAGAGTTGCGGTGTGACATGAAAGCACATATGTGGTGGCTTTTATAAGACTACTGAGGAAATGCAAATTGAGGAGGAGAGATCTCACAGAGTTACTCCAAGTCAAGAATCCTTCTGTTTTCTCTTACAAGGTTTTACTGGTTCTTGAAATGGAGGCTGAGCCTTTACAGAATGCAGGCATTAAAGTAATGGCAAGAGGGAAGAAGCCTCTCCAGATTAGGAAGTGAAACCACAAAGGCAAAGTCATGGAGCCAGACAGAGAGGATGAAGGGAATCTTTAAAATTCCTGTTATTATGCCAAGTGTGTAGGTCTAGTTTAGGACAATTATTGAGTTAATTGCTTCTTAATGGGAAATATTTATTTCCATGTTCAAACTTCCTAAATTCTTAATTTAAAAGGCATACATAGAATGGTATGTAAGTAGCCATGGCTGCTTAAGTTTTAAATTTTACTTAACTCAAAGGATTTTAGAATCGTTTTCTTTCTTTTCTGAGAGTCTTGCTAACTCTGTAGGGTGGTGGGCTACAGGAAAAACCAGAAAAGTGCTTTCTTTAGGGCCATTTTTCTTTAAAGGATAATTAAAGATGTGGATGTTTTTATCAAAGCATTAAGTTGTCTAAGGATTTTAGATCATATAGTAATAGAGTTCTAGATTCAAGAAAACTCACTTGGTGGGTGGGCTTGATTGGGAGTAAAGGGGAGAAAACTGTACTTGAACAATCATTAAAATTAAAAAAAAAACTCACTCAACACTTTTAGTTTACATTTGAGAGAATTCAGGTTCAGAGTCCTTTTTGGAATCACATAGTGGTAGAATCTAGGCCTGTTCACTTCCCATTGAACACTTTAATATTCATGCCAAATCTTTTCATGTCATAATGGCTATTGTGGTTGTCTAGGAACTTACTGAAAATGATGGTGTGCTATGAATCACCTATTCTAGATATAGAGGATACAAAGATTAAAAGTGGTTCCATTGTCAAGAAAGTTAAGGTTAGGTAGGGAAGGTCAGCAAGTAAATAGAAGATTATAGTCCAGTGTGATAAGTACAGGATAGAGGTATACACAGGATGTATGTCAGTCAAGGTCCCAGTGAAGATAAGAGAAACCACTGTTTGGAAAAGGATCGCATGCAGAGATTTTGGTCTTACAGAAGTGTTGGAAAGAATGGAGGAATAGGCTGCAGGCTGAATCTTCAGGAATGACTTTCAGAGTAGCACTGCAGAAGCAGCACACCAAAAGAACTACCATGTTTTTCCCATGGAGGTATGATGCTCACCATGGAGGTATGATGCTCACCTTTTTGCCCATATTTTTGAGGGAAAATAAGGATGTGCATTATATATAAGTAGTACTTGAAATACCTTGTATCTGTTCTTGTGTTTTGTAATTGTTACATAAAATTTCTTGTACCATGTTAAAAAATAAATGCTAAAATTCCTTTATAATAAAAAATCTAAATATAAATAGAATACTTGAATTAAAAAATTAAAACAAAATACCATTTTCCTGAAAGTTCGGGCCAAAATCATGGGTGTGCATTACACCTGGGAGTGCATTATAGATCGCAAAATAAGTGCTTCTGCCCAGGTCAGGAAGCTGCGGCTCCAAATGTTGGTCCTGTGGTGTTTCCATCTTTGCTGTCTGGGCTCAGAAAGTCTCCATCAAGGTTGCTGCCTCCAGAACCATCATGCCATTTCTTTTAGTTTCTGCATCAGAAAAATAGGTTCCTTGTGTTACCTCCTGGCTCCCTACTTGTCTGTGCTCTGATTTCAAGTCTCCTGAGGTAGATCTGATTGGCAGAAGCTAAATCACAGCTGATGTCCTAGTTGCAGGGCCCTTTGGGAAAGTTTTAGCTTTCCAGCTTCTGTAGTGCTAGAGGGCCCACAGAAGGAGATTTTAATGTTGTCATAATAGTAATATTAACATAGTATAATAGTAATATACACATATGTAGAATATATGATATGTAATTATACACATGCACAAAATGTAATAGTAACATGATGCTCATGATAGAATGAGCCAGTCTGTGGAGTGTCTAGGATCAACACAGGGGGCACCTAACCTGCTGGTGCTGACGAGGAGGGGTCAGAGAATTTTCACTGAGAAGTAGGACCTGAACTGTTTTTAAGTTAAACCTTTCATAATAAAATGGAGAGCATGTCCGATGTTACTATAGACACAACATAATTTTAATGGTGGTGTCAGTGTTAGGTCACTTGAGTTTATTGATGTTCCCCTTCTAGTTTTTGAAATGATGTTTGAAACAAACATAAAAACAAAACTTATATTTCCTTATGATAGCACAGATTCTGAGAAGTGGAATTAACTAGGTTTAGGAGCACAGACATTCTTAGGGCTTTGGGAACATGTTGCCAAATTATTTGCTGGAAGGAGTGGTTGAGTTTTTGCTCCCTTTCCTCCTTCATTTCCTCTTTCATTCCTTCAGTATTTGTGTATGAGGTCCCATTCCAGGGATATTGCAGTAAACAAGAGAGGTAAAATCCTTGCCATCATAAAGTATATATACTAGTAGGGGAAAACAGATAAGAAAGAGTGTAATATATTGGATGTTAAAATGTGATGAGGAGAAAAATAATAAGGAAAGGAGAATAAGGCATGGTGGGATAGGGAATTTATAATTTTACATAAGGTGGTTGGGGAAGACCACACTAGGAAAGTAACTTATGAATGAAGATGGACAACACATGCCTTTGTTCCTTGTTATTTATCTGACAGAGTGAATGGCAAGCACACAGGCCGTGAAGTGGAAGTAGGGCTTACGTGTTTGAGGTACAGCAAGCAGACCAGTGTGGCTAGCACAGAGGTAGTAGGGAGAGTAGTAGAAAGTGAGGTCAGAGAGTTGCTGGTGAAGAAGGGAAGACTTTGTAGAGGAGGACCTGACTTTACTTCAGCAGGGTTACTCTGGCTACTGTTTTGAGAACAGTGTGTTGGGAATTACAGGCAGGAGCAAGGAAACCTGTTAGGAGATGATTGTAGTAATCCAGGTGGGAAAAGATGGTGACTTAGACCAGAGTGGTAGTGGTGGAGATGGAGAGAAATGGTCAGAATCTGAATATATTTTGAAGATTTAGTTGACAGGGTTGGCGGACAGATTGGATCTGAAATGTGAGAGAAAGAGCAGGAGTTCCGTTTTGGACATGTTAAATTTAAGGTGTCTGTTAGAAATCCAAGTGGGGATGTTGACTTGACAGTTACATGAATTAGTCCAGTGTTGGGAGAGGCCTGAGCTGGAGAAATAATTTAAAGTTGACAGTGCATGTTTGTATTGGAAGTGATGACACTAAAAGAGACCAGCAAAGGAGGACATGAAGAAAGAAAAGTGAGGAAGTCCAGGGACTGAACTCGGGAACCCTTCAGTAGGAAGAGGCCTGTCAACAAGAAGCCCAAGGAGAAGCCATGAGACAGGGGATTGGAATGCCAAGGAAGCCCCATGAAGAAGGTGGTTTGAAGAGGACGAAGCAATCAAGGGTGTCAAGTGGTGCTTATAGGTCAAGTGAGACTGAGGATTGATAATTGATATTAGCAGTAAGGGCCTTATTGGAGTAGTTTCAGAAAAGTGGTGGGCGAGACTTGATTGGCATGGGTAAAAAGAGTGGGAAGAGAGGAATTGGTGACCGTGAGTATAGACGCTCTTTTGAAGAATATTGCTTTAAAGAGAATGAACGGGGTAGTAGTGGGGGGATGGGCTTGATCTTTTGGAAAAATATTTGTAGAAATAACTGTATGTTTGCATGCTGATGGGAAAAGATCTGGTACAGAGGTAAAATTAATGAAACAGGAAAACTGGTGGAGCAATGTCTGAATTGGTGAGAGGGGTTGGGATTCTAGTTTATAAGTGAACTAGAGGAGGGACCTTTGCAAGGGGTACAGGCTGTTCTTCCTAGTAATAGGATGAAGGCAGAGTCTGTAAGTCAGAGATATTAAGTAGAAATGGTGGGGGAGGCTTGTGGGAGTTCTTTTCTGATTGCTCCACTTTCTTAGTGAAGGGGATATAAGGTAGTTAATGGGACTTGAAGATGGGGAAGGTTTGAAGGGAAGGAGAAAGTATGAAATAGTCACTGGGGAAAGTGAGAGAGTGAATGAATTAAAGAAAATGTGATATAATTACTAAGTTGCATTGAAGCTCACTTACAGTGAATAATCTAAATTTAAAGGTAGATTAGTTAACATAGTTGTGTGTTTTTCTCCAGCTACAGTAAGGTACAGGAGTGAGGGTGGATAGTTGGGTTTAACAAGGATTATGGTTTTGCCAAGTGAGGGTGACAAACTGAGAGAATCACAGAGGAACTGAGATTGGATAGAGGACCAGCTCTTTGGTGGGGAGGAGGGTAAGGAGTCAAGAATTTAGCGGTTTAGAAGGATCATCTATGTGAGTAGTAAAATTGGTGAGACTGGTGGGAGCAGTGAGTGAGAGTGAGTGAGTGGCAGTGCACCAGGATCCCAGTGGTTCAAGGGAGAGGAGTAACCCTCAGAATAGTAGGTGACAACAGAGCAGAGGTTGGATAGGCGTGTAGTCTGGTGACATGAGGTTAAAATCTGGGTTTTGGAAAGTGATGGAGAATGGTCTGGAAGTGGCAACAAGGAACAGAGGCCACCTACCCTACATCCAGGCTTGTAAGAGGAGGGGTGGAGAGGAAACATGCACCACTTGAGAGGGCTCCAAAGGAAGCCAGCATTTGGTGGTAGTAAGTGTGTCAGAATGTGTAGGAAACTTAGAAGAGCTTGAGAATAGATAGTTCTAGTTTTATAACAAAAATATCCTGAAATATGTTAAAGTGGTTCCACATCCTCAGAAACAATCAAACATAAAATATCCATATGATCCAGCAGTTCCACTTCTGGATATATAGCTAAAAGACATGAAAGCAGGAACTCAAAAACAAATATTTGTATCCTCATATTCATAGTAACATTATTTACAGTAGCCAGAAGATAGAAGAAACTTGTGCCCATTGATAGATTAATGGATAAACAAAATATGGTATATACATGCAATGGAATACCACAAAAGGAATGCAAAAGGAAGGAAGATGTGTGCTACAATGTGGATGAGCCTTGAAGACATCATACTCAGTGGAATAAGCCAGTTAACGAAAGATCAAAGATTGTGTGATTCTACGTACATGAGGCATCTAGAGTAGTGAAATTCACAGAGATGGAAAGTCTAGTGGTGGTTGCCAGGGGCTTGGGGATGAGGGGACAGTGGGAATTACTCAATGAGTTCAGAGTTTTAGTTAGGGAAGATGAAAACGTTTTGGAGAAGGATAGTACTGATTGTTGAACAAAAAGTGAATGTACTTAATGCCACTGGATTGTACGCTTAAAAATGGTTAAAATGGCAAATTTTATGTTAGGTACATTTTTAACTCTTCTTGGCTTCCATATACAAGAGTATAAGGATGTTGGGATATAGGCACTGTTAAGGACTAGGGGAGTGTAGATAAGGACTAGCTGGTAATGGCTTGTTTCCAGGAGAAAAGAGGCAGAATTTTGGTATAGGAAAATCTTCTGTTTGACAGGCGTAGTATGTTTCCCTTGCTGGGGTGTCAGCTTTATCTAGTTTGACCTTAACATTTGTCAGCATGCACTAGTTTGACCTTAGCATTGCAGTTTTCAGCGTGGTTTAGAGGTACTCAGAAACACACTTTCTTGAGTAGGAAAACATTTTCTTCGTGTTCACATTTGTTCCGTTTAGCAAGTGATTATTTTCATAGATGATACAAAGATAATCTCTAGCCTTCAAAATTATTCTAAGTTTTTAATATGAAGTCATCTTTTAAATATTGTATTTATTAGCTGTATTGTGTGTTAGTTACTTTGGAGTAATTTTATTTATATCCTCAACTTGGCAGTAAATAGAGAAATTGGAAAGCTCTCATTTATAATTTGCTAAGGCCTATTTCATGACAACATGTTTTAGTTATTTGTCCAGTTGTAGTCTTATTGTTGAGTCACAATAATGATGAGAAGACAGATCAACAGGAGGACGTAAATAAATAAAGCCAGAAAAGAAAGCCAGTGTTGGATTCTTGGGAGTCTGATGAATCCAGGCTGAATCTTAGCTCTTTTACCTAACTCTGGATTTGTTCTTAATGAGCCTTGCTTTTCTTCTTTATAAAATAGGGATGTATCTATTTACCTGCAGAGTTGTGGTTATAATTAAATAAGATAAAATAAACCACCTGTGGCAATGACTGGTATACCTAGGCATTCAGTAGGTGGTAGGTAGTTGCTAGTAGTATAATTATTAGTGCAAAGATATTTAATGGGACTCTGTTTCTGAGACACATAATGCAAACTTAGAAAGCAAAGGAATTAACAGAAAAGTCCTTCAGTTTATACAAAGATTCACCTCAGGGTTTCTGTAAATCTGGTAGAGTCCCTAGTGCATTTGATGTTTACAGATCATTAGCAAACAGATGCCAGGAGGCAAAATAAACTGTAGCTTAAGGATCTTCGAACCACTGACGATGAAGAAAAAATCAGTTTCTGATAAAGTTGTAACATTTCTAAGTAATGGCAGACGATGGGAAAATTTTAATTGGGTTTATAAAAGTTTATTTCAGGAACACATGTATTTCCAATTTAAGGCACACCTATACATATGTAGCCACCTAATTTATAGTGTTTGCTTATTTCTCCACTGGGGTTAATAATATAACAACTAATATTTATTGTGTGCTTACTATATGCCCGTGTGTCTTTAGGCAGCCTGCAGCATTCAAAGGCTTGTTTTCAATTGGATGTTTTGAAATTTGTCTTTTACCCATTTGGAGAAACAGGGTATTTAATTATTTTATTCTTTTTTTCTCTATTATGCCAAAATATTTGTTGGGTACTTATAACAGACAAGATTTTATAGGAGACAAAGCTAAGTAGAACATGGGCCCTGGCCTCACAAAATACTTACGCATTGTCTCCTCTACTGTTCAGAAGGGGCTTGCGGTGGGCAGCTGGCGATGAGCCCTGATCTAGTCCTGGACTCTATGCCTGACTCTGCCAAACTCTTCCCTGAAGATTTGTCTGTCCTGGCCAGGACTACGCTCCATGCCCCTCTACCAATGCTTAACCTAGAACTTATCAAGTCCTGTGGTAATTGCTTGTTTAATTCTCTGTATTCTCCATTAGGGTTGACTGTAAACTCTTTGTGAGCAATGACTGTGTCTTGGACATCAACTGGGCCAGTCACATTAGAGTGTTAGGGCCGTGAATAAATACGAATTTTCTGACTTTGGACAAGTGATAACCTATTGCTTTCTTTAACTGATAAAATTGGTTATGATAGTCCCTATATCATAGCTTTGCCATGAAGATAAAATTAGGAATTTTTAATAAAATGCCTATCTCAGTGCCTGGCACATAGTTGGCATTCAGTATTTTTTTTTTTTGAGTAAATAATTAAGTTATCTCTTTTCACCTAATGTAGCAGGTGTGATAAATCTACTTATGAAGACTGTATGCAGTGATGTTAACATTTGTAGGACATAAACGGCACAGCTGTCATTCAGGTTAGAGCTGGAGTAGTTACTCATATAGGAGTACAAATTTGACACTGGTGCTCATACAAAAGAGTGGGGTAAGATGAATTCTGACTCATGGAGAAATTAAATAGAAATCTGAGATTATAACCATTAGAAAAAAATCAGTATTCATCTATCAGTTTGATAGATTTTAGGAATTAGTTCTAAACTCCAAACTAATTTAAAAAACCCTAAACATTTAAATAATAATCAAAGTTGAAAACTAGGATATTCAGTAGGAAAAGTAAAAATATGTGGACATATTCTTTTGACTCTTTCTTTTTCCTCCAGCACACCCTTTCTTTTTCATTTTATAGCTCCCTGTGGAATCTGACTAATGTTTCCATTTTGGATTTATAGGGCATAAGTTTGGTTAAGGATCAGATTTATTATATTCTTTTTGTAGATGAAATTAGTTATCGTTAAGTAGTGGCATTTGCTGGTCAAAGTAACAGCATTCTCTAGAAAGAAAGATGAAACTTCCTAGATTTTAGCGTATAATGTCAATAGACTCATTATTTGTGGAACAGCTGATGCATTTAGGACTTGTTGATTCACTTAATTGGTAACTGCACTACATTTGTAACTCCAACAACTGAAAACAATAGGTCAGTGTCTGCTGTTTATGCATAAATAGTCACATTGGAGCAGGATATGTCTGAAAAGGCAGAATGTGTTAGTTTGAGGAGGAATCTGGCCTGTGAATGGTTCCACTGCTTGCCATAGTGAAGTGGGTTGTGCTCTCCTTCCCTGAATAATGCTCTTTGGGTGTTTGTTATAGGTGTTCATGATGAACTGTTCTCCTGTGTTATCAGGCTGGCTTCTGTGACATAGTTTTTGAATGTATTTTCAATGCCAGTGTTGAGGGAAAGGGCTAGAATAGAAAGAAGCATGGTTTAAAATTGGCAATGACTCAGTTTTTATGTCTTACAGTCTTCATGTTTTAGAGCAAAGAGTTAATACCAATATTTTTAAAAGTAAATTCCATTTGTACACAGAAATTGAATGTTCATTTAAAGTACTTTGCAACAATTTTTTAAAAATTAATGAATTATATATTTTTTGTAATTTCAGGATAAAATCTTCATTTTGGAATCAGTAATATTTTTAAAATAAGTTTTTAATTTAAAAACATTTAAAAATGGAAAACAACAGAAACAATTTTTTTATTATAGAAACATTTGAAACATTCCTTTTAAATATATATATATATTATTTTAGTAAGTAAATTTTAACTATCAAAAATGGAATAATTTACTAGAATAATTGTATTTAGTTACAGTGTTAAACTAATGATTTAGGCATTTTTATCATAATGAGTGAGGCTCATTAAGTGAGGCTGATTTTTTGTAGCTATGATGGGTTTAACAGGTAGTGTCCTTAAAGTTCTTTATTCAGTGCGGTTCAGTTTGCAGTCATACAGTCAAGATACTAACTCTACATTATAGAAAATAATTTAACTTTTCCTTTTGAAGATTCAAAGAAAGTTTATTTCTGAGTGTGTTTAGGGGCAAATTGAGCAGGTCCTCCAAATGTACAACTTCTCAGGCTTTTTTTTTCAGAGTCTACATTTTTAGAGTATAAAAATGGAAAATGTAATAGGGAATAGGCAGTGTAATGGACTGTTACTGGTTTGTAGCATATTACCATCTTCTCATCTGAAAAATTAAATCTGATTACATCTTGGATTAACATTTGTGGTTATAGGGAGAGAGGAAGATAGCATCTTAAACTCTATGAAATTGAACAAGAAGATTATATCATTTATAGCTAATTTTGAAGTCTTGCTTTTAAAGCACAGATTTTTATAATTGATAGCTTTCAAGGTATTCAATGTTTTGCCTCTTATTGACTGAAATATGCTAGAGATAATGGCTGGATAAATTTAGTAGGCATTAAATGTGATATTTTCTGCCTTGATACCTAGCATGTTAAAAGTGAAAGTAGTAGGTCCCTATGTTAACAGCCACATTTGCAGTTTCTCTTAGATTTCCTAAAAAGTTCCAGTTATAGAAGATCGTAACATTTAGTTAGCATGCAGTTGTTAGGCCTTTCACATGAAATGAAGACAGTGTATTTTTCAGTAATCAGTTACCATTTCACGCATTAACCCTTTGACTGGAGTCACTGGTGTGACAGAAAAACAGGAAGATAATTTGGTGAGAGGGGTGTGTGCACACATACTAGTTACTGGTCTACAAATGAGCCCTCATACATGACCACAGTACTTATGGATTATTTGCATTTATGTTGTAAAAGTTCTGTCTACCATGTTTTCTAGGAACTTTAAGCCTAAGGCAGAATTCAAGGTTTTGGAGCCTGTGTAAAATAATTTATAGCACCTTTCTAGTAAGTCTCGCCCAAACTCTTATTCTATTAATTAAACATACTGTGGCAATCTGGTATATCTTAAAGATTTAAAAGTATGTTACAGTAGAACACTAGAAAACATGGATTATTGAGATTGATGAATATTAGCATTTCTTTGAAAAAAATAAGTAAGACATTTTTGAGATCAAACTTTTTTTACTGTGAAGACACAGTGTTCTAAGCATGGTCATGTTCTGTGCCTGAGTAAGACTGTGCTGTTGGGAGTCTTTACTGTGGAATGTCTGTGTTTGATATGGAAATGTGTCTTGTGGCCTCCAGGGAACTGGTGCGTGTGTTCTGTGTGGTGACGGCCTCTTGTGTGACCGTGGTGCTGGGACAAGGAAGTGGCCCATTGCATTGACATAATGTGAAGCCTTATTAGGCTTATGTGGCTAAGAGATGTATGGAGTCTATCATACCATGCATCTTGTTGGCAAGATATATTAAATATGATTCTTTCGTTGTATTTTCTTAGGATATGATGAACTTGATTTTTAATTTTGTAATAATGTCTTATTTAAATCTGGAGAAAGTTGCTGAGAAGGATGTGGAGGGAAGACGTCCTATGTACTGCTATATTATGTTCTTAATTTTCTGTCAGGGACAATTCTTAGAGAAAAAGCTTGACATATGCCAATAACTCCATTCTTAACTGCCAATTGCCTAAGCAAATTATGTTACTTTTTTCCATGGTAGTTCTCTCATCTGCAGATTTTTGTGTTTATAAAGATAGCTGTTTGGTGACACTGCATTTCGCAGTGAGGGTATGAATGTGAGAAGGTGTTTTTGGAACATTAGCAATTATAGCATTGGATGGTAGATAAAGAAATAGACATATAAATATTAGACTGATGCACAATTATCCAGTTTGTTATTTTCCATATAAACATATAGAACATTTCATAAAATGTTCCCAGACCATTTAAAACGCAAAGAAATGCAGCTGATGCAATGAAATACATAGAGTACTTGTAAAAACATACAGACACGCAAGTGGATTGCTGCCAGACAGAAAATTTAAAGGCGGTTTGCTTAACTGCGGGGTGCTAGGTTTTGTACAAGTGCCATGCTGTAACTGTTAGTAAGGCGGGTGTTGTGTTGCTTGAGAGAAGCAGATTGTATTTGGACCTTTTTAACTCAGATGTTTCCAATGTCGATATTTTGGTGACATTATGGCATAATGATCAACTCTCTGTGAAAAAGATTTCAGCCTACTGTATAAAATAGACATTCTAAGAAAATTCAAACAAATTATTTTCAGTTTTTGTGTTACTATTTACAAATGGCTTTCATAGTTTTATTAACTATCAGACTAGATCTCTGAGCTAATTGAATGGAACTTTATATAGGTTGGGCTTTGGTTTTAAAAAGCATTGCCTTTTAAAAAAATAGTGTTTTAGAAGAGTGTTAAGGACCCATGAAATTTGCTTTTGTAAACCTCAGGGCCTTAAAGAAAGGAAGTCAAAAGTTTTATGCTTCAGTCATAGTAAATAAAATTCATGTATTATCTTGGAACATGATTCTGTTAAAATCTGGGAATCTCACCCTATAGTTAGTCTTAGGACAGTGGAAGGAATTTAGCTGGTGGTTTTATGATGTTGCCGACACTGAGGTAGTGCTTAGGGTAATACGATTTGCATGACCCTCATCTTGGCATTCTGTGGTCATACTTACCTTCAGTTTATTAAAATAGGTTGATTTTTCTTTTTATCCATGTTTCCTTCTCTTTTTCAATTCTGCTATGTTTTATATGTGAATAAAATACATTTTAAAGTGATAAGTTAATTATTATGTAGTTTCTTATAATATAGTAGGTTAAAGAGATTCAAATACCTTCTTTCTCTTACCTATATTAAGAAACATGTAGGACTTCTGGCCAAGATGGAGGCATAGGTAGACATACTGTGCCCCCTTGCACAACCAAAATAAGGTCAACGAAAATTTAGAAACAAAAAGAAACAACCGGTACTGACAGAAAATTGAACTGTACAGAAGTCCAACAATCAAGGAGTTAAAATAGACACATTCATCCAGACTGGTAGGAGGGGCGGAGTTGGGTGGCCTGGCAGAGAGGGGTCACAGCAAAAAAAGTGGTGGTTTGAGGACCCCAGGAGCACAAGGCTGCAGCTGATGGACCCTGGGAGTGCAAGACGGCAGCAGGCAGACCCGGGTGCACAGGCAGACGCCGGCAGACACTGTGCGCAGGGTGGCAATGGGCAGACCCAATGAGGCGGTGGATTGTGGAGGGGCATGGCATGCAAGGCAGTTGGCAGACCTGGAGGTTGCATATTTGTGCACAGATAAACCAGGCGAAACTGGGGAGCAAGACAGACTGCACAACCCAGGGCTTCAGAGTGGGGAAATAAAGTCTCGAAACACCAGTAGTTGAAAACACCTGTGGGGGTTGAGGCTCATAGCCTCACAGGAGAGTTCACTGGAGAGACCCACAGGGTCCTAGAACGTACACAAGCCCACCCACATGGGAATCAGCACCAGAAAGGCCCAGTTTGCTTGGGGGAAGCAGCAGAAGGGACTGAAATCCAGGAGGGAGCAGAGCAAGTGCCATTGTTTCCTCTTTGACCCCTGCCCCACATATAGTGTCACAACCCAGTGACTGGGTTGCCTCGCCCTGGTGAACACCTAAGGCTCCGCCCCTCACTACATAACAGGTGCGTCAAGACAAAAAAAAAAAAAAAAAGGCCCAAATGGAAGAACAGATCAGAGTTCCACAGCAAATACAACTAAGCGACCAAGAGACAGCCAACCTATCAGATGCACAGTTCAAAGCACTAGTGATCAGGATGCTCACAGAATTGGTTGAATTTGGTCGCAAATTAGATGAAAAAATGAAGGCTACACTAAGTGAAATAAAGGAAAATGCACAGGGAACCAATGGTGATGGGAAGAAAACTGGGACTCAAATCAATGGAGAGGACCAGAATGAAGAAAGAAACAACCAAACAGAAAAAAATGAAGAAATAAGAATTCAAAAAAATGAGGAGAGGCTTAGGAACCTCCAGGACATCTTTAAACACTCCGACATCTGAATTATAGGGGTACCAGAAGGAGGAGAGGAAGAGCAACAAGTGAACAAGTTATTTGAACAAATAATAGAGGAGAACTTCCCCAATTTGGCAAAGGAAATAGACTTCCAGGAAGTCCAGGAAGCTCAGAGAATCCCAAAGAAGTTGGACCCAAGAAGGAATAGACCAAGGCACATCTTAATTACATTACCCAAGATTAAAGTGAAGGAGAGAATCCTAGAAGTAGCAAGAGATAAGGGGACTGTAACCTACAAAGGAGTTCCCACCAGACTGTCAGCTGATTTCTCAAAAGAGACCTTGCAGGCAAGAAGGGGCTGGAAGGAAGTATTCCAAGTCATGAAAGGCAAGGACCTACATCCCAGATTGCTCTATCCAGCAAAGCTTTCATTTAGAATGGAAGGACAGATAAAGTACTTCCCAGATAAGGTCAAGTTAAAGGAGTTCATCATCACCAAGCCCTTATTATATGAAATGTTAAAGGGACTTATCTAAGAAAAAGAAGATAAAAAATATGAACAGTAAAAAGGCAGCAAACTCATCGTTATTAACAACCACACCTAAAACAAAAACAAAAATAAACTAAGCAAACAACTAGAACAGGAACAGAAGCACAGAAATGGAGATCACATGGAGGGTTAGCAACAGGGTGGTGGGATGGGGAGAGAGAGGGGGAAAAGGTACAGAGAATAAGTAGCATAGATGGTAGATAGAAAATAGACAGGGGGAGGGCAAGAATAGTATGGGAAATGTAGAAGCTAAAGAACTTGACACATGGACCTGAACTAAAGGTGAGGAATGTGGATGGGAGAGGGTGTGCAGGGTGGAGGGGAATGAAGGGAGGAAAATGGGACAACTGTAATAGCATAATCAATAAAATATATTTAAAAAAGAAACATGTATTTTAAACTGAAGACTATACCACAGGTTTTGGTTTCTGATGTTCATCCCTCGTGAAATGGTGATAAAAATTCTTTGGTTTTATTTCATTTTTATTTTCATTGGTATTTTGTGGGTCCCAAGAAGTACAAGCTATTGCAAGAAAGAGGATATTATATTAAAGATTATATGTGAGCCATTTCTATCTGAAGTTTTCTGGCTGAAGAGTAAGTTTTAATCGCATGACAATTGGAAGAAAAAGAATAAGGCTTGGATTATTTTCTGGCTTTACCAACCTCTGTTTTACTGTGTACCTCAGCTACTTAGAAATGGTTTTTTGTTTTTGTTTTCTTTGCCTTAAGAATACATTTTAAATCCTGAAATACCATTTTTTTCTAGACAAACTCATTTTTGTATGTTTTCAGAATTGTAGCCATTATCCCCATTTTTAGTCCCCCCTCCAACACCCTGCCTGCCACCAATTCCACAACACACTTTTAGGGGTTTGTTGGGCATCTGGCTGTCCCTTTGCACCCTGCTGCTCGTTCTTCCTATAGACCTACCTACTGTGGTTAGCATTCTCTGGCCTCCTGTCTCAGGAAGACGAAGTCCTTGTGCAATTTCAGCCCTTCTGGACAGAGGTGATGGTGATTGGCCCACCAGAATTCTGCTAGTCACGGTCTAGAGGTGGCATTTGTCCCTTCTAGTATTTGAAGGTGAGGGTAAAAAAAAATAATCCCCAGTTTTATTTTTTTAAATCCTGACCCGAGGACATTTTTTCATTGCTTTTTTTAGAAAGAGAGGAGGGTCGGGGTGTGAGGGGGTGGGAGGAAGGAGGGAGGGAGGGAGAGAGAGAGGAGAGAGAGGAGAGAGATTGAGATTGGTATGTGAATAGATCCTTATTTCTCTATTTTGATTCTTCCCCTGCAGAACAATTAACTGCATTTTTGTGTTGTAATATAAAGGGTTTTAACTTTATATGAATTCACTTTCACGGAGAAGTAAATTGGTGTTTTAAAACATAGATATGAAAGTGAGTGGTATATATTGTGACCCTGGGAGAGGGATCCTCAACTGCCATAAACCTTTTGCATTGATACATATTTTCTCAAATAGATATTATTCTGATCACTCCCCTTAATGTGTCTCTGAGGAACCAAATCTTTCTCTTACTAGAAAAGATTGAATGTTTTTCTAATCGATGGTAAATGGAGTGCTAATAGTTTTTAATTAGTACACTTCTGTATTGATTTACAGAAAATGGCTTTGGATTATCTTGCAATTGTGATGGAAGAATCAAGTGACTCCTTTAGTAATTTCATTTTAAACTGATTGTCATGAAAGGTATTTTCTCCCATGCATTTTTTAGTTTCTGAGCAAGTTTAAAATGTTTATACTGGTAAGCTAAAAGAATATTTATTGTTTGGTTTGGTTTTGAAGACTTAGTTTCATCTGTCTTTTCAAAAGCTCATAAGTATTTGGGGAAGTATGCATTTTATTTTTAAAAGCAAGGACTTTTGCATTTGTTCCTTGAAAGACTTCTCTCACCCTCACTGTCACACACACCCACTGCCTCACCACCCCATTCTGGAACTGCTGCTTAAGGTGGTTTATCAAGCCTACATCTCGAACTATGAAAATGAGACTTTTGGTTAGAGAAGAAAAGTCAAGCAGGTTTAAAACTCATTTTCTCTGGAAAAAATATACTAAGGGCAGTTTGCAACTGGCAAGATTTTTGCATTGGGTAATAGTTTCAAGTTAACAGTAGCATCAGGTCTTTAAATTTTTTCTTTTTTCTATTTCTGGAGGAGGGTAATGGGAGTGCCTTGCTGAGACCTTCCTTGTGCTCATCAACATAGCAGCCTCAGCTGCCCCCCTTGGATCCCCTGCCAGGGCTGCTATCATCTTCTGATCAAATATTAATGTGTGATCCTCTGCTTGCTCACTAATCCAAAGCCAATTAATATTATCTGTCAATTATTTACAGATCCTGAGGTGCAGAGGCAATTCCCGGAGGACTACAGTGACCAGGTTCGGAATGCGTAATTAATTTTTTACATGACAAAATTTATTTCAGAGTTGTTCAACATATTATTACTGTTCTTTTTACTGAAAGAGATAAATGAATTTTTAGAAGGGAAGAGAAACAGTAATTAGGAACCCAAGACAAAAAGTAAAACATATTGAAGTAGGATTGAAAGTGTTTGTGCTAGTTTTGGGTGTTACCTTCAGGGGAAAAATGCACAGAAACGAAGAAAAATCTATCACAAATTTTACTTTTTACTTTAAACTATGCTACTGTCTGCAGTTCATTAGGAAATCTGTTTGGGTTGCCTGTGAACTTTAAAAAAAAAATGTTACTTAAGCTTCAGGAGCCATTGTAACAAAAAGGGGGCAGAGGGAATTTGATAACATACCATGGAATTTGACATAGGTTATGAAACTGTGTTATGGTAGTGCCCAGAGGAGAAGACACACATGCAGGAAGGGTCTTTAGGGGAGGGTAGTTGTAATGATGGTAGAAAAAGTTAAGATTGGACAGCTGGTCCTGCCATCTTGGAGTTCCTGAATTCTGCAAGCATAGAATGCAGCATAGAAGGAACTATTTTAATCACAGCATACTGTTGAAGCTCTGATGCTGCTCGATTCTTGACAGTTAGGTCTAGGTTATACATTCTGGAGTCCAGCTTCAGTGTTAAGAAACATTAGAGATATTTTGTAGGTTTTGGGGGCACCTTACATTTTCAGTTCAAATATTCAATTTGTTATGATTTCTAAAGCAGTTTTAAAATAAAAGCATCTTTGACTATACTGAATAAAACAACTATGTAAAACGTTTCACATGTGGATTGTTGTATACAATATAACATGTTTTTGAAGTACATCTACTTAATTTTGTTCATTAAAAAGTCCTTAAATAAAGATAAGTACAATAGAATAGAAATATCCAGTGTAGTAGCAGTACCACCTTTGCAGTGTGGCCATACAACAGAAGGCAAGGTATCTGATACATCTTTATGAATACAGGGGACATATTGTGACCGGGAATATAATTGGATAATCAGTATAATGAGATGCTTTGTAATGAGATTTTATTGTATTGTATAAGAACCCAAGAGAACTGGTATGGTTTGCTTTGTGTGTAATCCCAAGACTTTTAAATGAGATTTTAAAAAAATATTAATCTCCTCCCTCTACCCTTTCCTTCATCTTCCAACTGGAAAGTTAAGTCTTGCCTTAAATTGCAGTGAGATTGAGCCCATTGGATTTAAACTACACAAATCAAAGGTTATAGGACCTTTTTGTTAATGATTTTCTTTCCTTAATGTCTAAAGAGTAGAAAATCTTAAAGTATTAATTTGAATCGACTTGAGGCCACAGTTCCTAAGAAAATCATTATTCTAAAATCTAGTGTGTAGGTAAAATAACCTTTGTGGTCCCATGATCTGAATTACCTAGTGAGAGAAAATTTTGTAGGCGAAAAGTTAAAATAATATGGTTAACATCTGGATTGATTCTTTTAAACATAGTTCTTTACTATATCTGAAAAATTTGGGGCAATGTGATTTTTTTGGTATACCATCTAAAAGTCACAAAATTAATATTCAGTACCAAAATATTTAGAAAATGTAGACAAATAATAAATAAAAAGAATGAAAAGGAAAAAAATACAAGCCATCTTTTACTACATCATTTTACTAAGAGATAACCACTATGACAATTTGGTGTTTACTTTTCCATGTTTATTTTTCTGAGCATATGGATAATGTTTGTGTGTTTGGGGAGAGTATATGTGTATATATACAGGTACTACATTAATGTATGTATATATGTATTTGTATGTATAGGCAGAAATGCATACTATTATTCTTTCATTGCATATGTAGCCCAGTTTATAGATTAGATATTGTTCTGAACTCTTAATTTGGTTAATGGATGATCTTATAAGAGTTATCTGTGTTGAAATTTGAATTATCTAAAATTACACTAAGAGCTGAAAAAATCATGATAACTTCCAGCTAAAGTGCTCGTAGAAAACGGTATTTATTTTCTTTGTTTAGATCAGTGACATAGTTTTGAAATTTGGAGGATGATACTCATGGGCTAGAGGTAGACTTAGGCGAATGTGCTTATCACTGTCTTATATAGCATCTTTTCAAACTTGACTCAGCCTGTGATTTCCCTTCTTTTCCACATACAACTCAAGAATGGAGGATGAATGAAAGATTTATTTTATTTTTCATACTGCCTCCAAATTTCCAGAAATTTATTTGCTGATGAAGGAAATGAGGCCTGTGTATTTCTTATTTATGTTTTTTATCATTTGGGTTCTGATCTTATATGTTATCTTCTTAGCAGTTGTTGGGTTGAACAAAATTATCTTTCCCCTCTGTGTACTTTTATAAAGGAATTCTTAGAAATATTTTTATTACCTATAAACCTTAAAAGCTGAATATGCACTTAATCGAGACATTTCTAGTATTAACACATTTATGATGTAATCCATGAGGAATATTTAGATAATTCACCACAAAGTACAGTGCTTATTACCACACACACATGCACGCACGCACACAATACCCCCCGCCCCAGTTTTTCTCTTCATTCGCCTCAACTACCAGTGCTTGCTTTTACATTTGTGTGTTTCCCATGTACTAGCACACTTGATCAGAGACGCTTGCTGCTGCTAGATGTTTTATTCTGTGTGTTCTTTGTACCTTACAGTAAAAGAATCTGTCACAAATTATTGTGGCTCACTGCTTTAGAAACTGAGAAAAAAGGGAGGTTAGATTGACATCTGTGACTGAATAATGATGACCAGCCTTTTGGCTCTCCTTGAGCCACAAAGCTAGCACTGCCTTTAGAGTGGAAAAAGAAGTAAGAAGAAAGGGGAGGGATAAAAGAGAGTTACAAATCTGTGGTCCCAGAGATGTATTACTGTTGGGCCAGTTGTCTGCGTGGTACGATAATCCATTTTGATCTTCTCTGTCTTAATTGTCTGCTAAAGACAAATGGGCAGTAAAAGTTCATCAGTTTCATCTTTTTCCTTCTCGTTTAGAAGCAGAATAAATGATCCATCACTACAGAAGTAGCCTTTCCTTCTGACATGGAAGTAATGCAGGCCCAACACGTTTTATTAAAATGTTTTCCCCTCATTATGTCAGTCCTCTCAGCTCTGAGAGATCTTACTGTTTCATAAAAAATGTAATCTGAAATGTAAATAAGGGTCTTGATACAGGAGGAAGGAGTAATGAGCAGCCTGAGACACATTTTAGTATTCTTGATTGTAATTACTGACCAAGTGATTTCTCTGTGCCCCATTTTTTTCCTTCTTAAGTTGTCTGTGACACCCTCAGACCACAATGACATCTAGGGTTTAAGGCCATTAAATCACTGTAGCACTCAATATTTCATTTAAAATCTGGTAAGCCTGCTATTTTTAGGCTTGAAAGTATAGTCTTTGTTAATTTCAGAAAGACATGCAAAGCCTATATTTTTTTTTGAAAGGGAAAACAACAAAAAAGACAGAAGCAAAGTCTTTTTCAGAGTTTACATTATGCATTTGGTTAATGCTTAGCTAGTTTAAGTACTAAAACATCAACATTGGTAGGATCCTGACTTGAAAAGAATCCTGCATTAAAAAAAAAAAATCTTCTAACAACTTAACTTACAAAATTTTGAAAATTTTATTTCTCATAAGCATAATATGAAGTAGTCTAACTTTTTTTTAGTGATAAAATTACTAAACTACAGTTGCAATTTTGAGTGACTTTGTTTTTGGTGACTTAAACCAGATTCTTTGTAGTCTCTTACAACTTTAGATAATGTAACTCTTTTTTTTTTTTTTAAGATTTTATTTATTGATTTTTAGAGAGGGAAGGGAGGGAGAAAGAGAGAGAAACATCAGTGTGCGGTTGCTGGGAGACATGGCCTGCAGCCCAGGCATGTGCCCTGACTGGGATTCGAACCTGTGATGCCTGGCTCGCAGCCTGCGCTCAATCCACTGAGCTACACCAGCCAGGGCTAGATAATGTAACTCTTAACATAGCCTGTCCAATAGAAAATTTTTGTTAAAGAAGAATAGAATTACAATAATATATACCTTTCACTTCTAGACATGGTTTCTCAAAGATATCAACATCTCAATCTAGCATTAAAAATAAGAAAACAAAACATAAATATCTTTCCCTGCTGGAAATAACCTTTTAGTTAATTAAATAGATTTATAATTATTCAATTATGTTTACTGTATTCATTCATAATTATGGAAATAATTGGCAAAACTTTACTTATTGTGATTAATGCAGTTTTAATGAATACTAATTGAATTAAGAAAAGGGTAGTTAAATTAACATGTTAGCAAATTATGGTCACTATTTTCATCAAAATCCCATCTTTGGCTTCAAGACATTATATGACTTTTCAGACTAATAATACCTTTTAGTACAGGATAATTTTGAATATAGTAACCTATCAGAAATTTCCATAAATAGCCTTGTAATGTGTCAAGTATAATAGGCATTACACATACCATTTTAAAATGTATTAGTTACAGTATGATTACTTCTTGTACTAAAACATGTAGACATAATAATTTGTTCTCACAGTTGTACTTTTTATAGCCTGTTCTAAGAGTGGCAGTTAGAGTTGAGTGCTAGAAGTTGCTTCTCCAGTGTGCTCATCTATATTTTTATGAAAAATAGTATCTTAGAGCCCTTTACATAGAGGTCTGAGTACACTTACCTGCCCTATATATGTATGTTGCTGTTTAGAGTGGTAGGTAACTTTTCTTTCCACTGGCATTGAAACAGAGGTTATAATGAAAATAACAATCTTTTTGCATTTACAGAAACTATAAAAATTTTATGGAAATCTTTATATAGAAATGAACAGTGTTTCTTGTACAGCTCTATAAGCAATGTAGAAACATGGTACATAGGGAAAAATAAAAAAGATATCCTTTCTTTTATGGTTTTATATGGTCTGTGTGATTTTTAACATTTCACTATACGCAGTTAAGCAAATTACAAAAACATATCTCCTACATACTTAAAAAGAACAAAAATATGTTGCATATCTGAGGCTAACTGATAGAAATTGGCAATTCTGAGTTGCATGTAATTGCTTAAATATGGAGTTTTTGTCTGTTCATGCTTCAGGTATGTTCTAAAGAAAACGTTTCTTACACTTATGGTTACTCACAGTATAACCAATGTAAATGAATTGGCAGATTCTAATTAGAAAGACAACAGAGATAGTATTTACTTAAGACTTAATACTAGTATGTTGGTGATTGCCTCATTCTTTTGGGGAGCTCCTGTGTATGAAAACTTTCAGGTTATTTTCTTCCAAATTTTGATAAGCCAGAGACTAAACATTTCTATTTAAAACTTGTTCATGTACTGATTCCTTGAAAGAATACTATCTAATAAGAAAATTAAAGATATAATCCACAGCTCCTAAGTTTTTTGTTACTGTGAAAGGAAGCCTCAATTGTAGGAACATTGTGTAATATACCCATGTGTATTATTTACGGAAAATATAAAACATGATAAAATTTGATTTCCCCCATTATTGTTAGGCTGAGGAACAGAAGCAGCAGATTACCTGGTCTATATGAACTGTGATGTTGATTCAACAAAAATGCTGCCAGTCCATAGTGACTTGTCTAAGTCATAGAATCTTCAAGTTGGAGTTGAGATTTTGGGTTTGTGGCTCTTTGGACTTTCCATTCACCAAGCTCACAAAGAATGAAATCAGACCTGGGTGTATCCCATTTCTCTTGGAAACTTTTGAGCTTTCTTTCCCCTCGCATCCCTCTCTACTCTTCTTCAAAGTGAATGTTGTCATCCTTCCAACCACCACATATACTCTGTTCACTTTAAATGGTAGGGTCAAGTTTGTTCATGGAAACTTTTTATGACACTATAGCATGGGACAGAATTTGTCAGTTCATTTGATTCTCATCCAAAGGATTTACTTATGTAAGGGTCAGGTGCATCACACTTTAAAATGGCTCCACAACCTGGCCTTAAAAAGATTAACTTATAAGTGGCTGCTTTTGCTGATCCCCCATTGTCTGTTTTGGGTAGCAGAAACTGTCTGGGAAAGTAGATTTGATTTTGTGCATTAGCTGAGTGACAGATTGATAAGTGTAGTGTCTGCAGAATGTGAGCCAGACACCATCCCATCTTTCCCTGAAGGACCTCATTGCCCAGTAGGCTACAAAGGTAATGCACGGCCAGGATGTTTTGATGATTTGTAGAACAGTGGTATGGCCAGAAATTGGGGATGCCTCTGAAAACTATGACCTTTGGGTAGTGATGCTGTCATATAATCACATTCATGTGATTTCTTATTCCTTGTGTTGTGAAGCCATAGAATTTAGTAGAATTAGTCAGAATGCTACAGAGAAACCCAAGTGGACGGTCTTGGAGCTGCCCTTAAAGAAGACCATCTGTTAGGTTTGTTTTAGATGTGTGCTTTTCTAAGAGTCAGTATTGATTCATTGATTGTTCAACCTCTTGTTCAAAAAGATCCGTTTCTATATTTCTCAGTATGGGATTGTAGGTGGAAACATAATTTTCTTATCCATAGATATAAACTTTGAATCTCTAAAACCTGGAAAGTGATTGTTTAGCATGCTAGCAGTAAGGCACCCTGCTGAATCAGCTTTCTTCAAGTAGTATGTCAGTCTCCTTGATTGCTACCAAATGTAGGCATTTTGACGGACCGCATTACAGATTTTGAAAAGATTCATTGATAGATTACAGATGTATAAATGCATCTCAGATTAAATATCTGCTTCTTTGTATATATTTAAAAATATCCTGTTCTTGATGATTGGAGTGTTTAAATGGTTATCTTTCTTCAAAAAATTATATTTTATTGATTATGCTATTACAGTTCTCCTGATTTCCCCCCTTAACCCTCCTCCAATCCAGCACCACCCACTTTCTCAGGCAATCCCCCACCATTGTTCATGGCCATGGGTCATGCCTGTAAGTTCTTTGGCTACTCCATTTCCTATACTGTACTTTACATTCCCATGGCTATTCTGTAACTACCTATTTGTACTTCTTAATCACCTCACCTCCCCACCCGTTCCCCCACACTCCTGCTCCCATCTGGCAACCATCAAAATGTTCTCTGTATCCATGATTCTGTCTCTGTTCTTCTTGTTTGCTTAGTTTGCTTTTTTAGATTCAATTGTTGACAGATTTATATTTTTTGCCATTTTATTGTTCACAGTTTTGATCTTTTTCTTAAGTTCTTTCAACATTTCATATAATAATGGTTTGGTGATGATGAACTCGTTTATTTTTTTCTTGTCTGGGAAGCTGTTTATCTGCCCTTCAATTTTAAATGATATCTTTGCTGGGTAGAGCAATCTTAGCTGTGGGTCCCTGCTTTTCATGACTCTGAATATTTCTTGCCAATCCCTTCTAGTCTGCAGTTACTTTTGAGAAATCAGCTGATAGTCTTATGGGAACTCCCCTGTAGGTAACTAATTGCTTTTCTCTTGCTGCTTTAAGATTCTCTCTTTATCTTTAACCTTTGGCATTTTAATTATGATGTGTTCTGGTGTAGGCCTCTTTGGGTCCAACTTGTTTGGGACTCTATGCTTCCTGGACTTGTATGTCTGTTTCCTCCACCAAATTAGGGAAGTTTTCTTTCATTATTTTTTTACATGGATTTCCAATTTGTAGCTCTTTCTCTTCTCCTTCTGGCACCCCCATGATGCAAATGTTGAACCTCTTGAAGTTGTCCCAGAGGCGGTTTATACTGTCCTCATTTTTTGGATTTTTTTTTCTTCTTCTCATTCGAATTGGTTGTTTTTTGCTTCCTTATGTTCCAAATCATTGATTTGATTCTTGTCTTCATCCAGTCTACTGTTGTTCCCCTGTAAATTGTTCTTTATTTCAATTAATTAGTGTATCCTTCATTTCTGACTGGATATTTGTTATACTGCTGAGGTCCTCACTAAGTCCCTTGAGCATCTTTATAACGAGTGTTTTGAACTCTGCATCTGATAGGTTGCTTTTCTCCATTTAGTTTAGCTCTTTTTCTGGAGTTTTGATCTGTTCTTTCATTTGGGGCATGTTTCTTTGTCTCCTGTTTTTGACAGCCTCCCTGTGTTTGTTTCTATGTATTAGGTAGAGCTGCTTTGACTCTGTCTTGGTAGTATGGCCTAATGTAGTAGGTGTTCTGTAAGGACCAGTGGCACAGCCTCCCCTACAGGTTGGGTACTCCAGGTGTGCCTTTCATGTGGGCCGAGTATACTGCTTTCTCGCAGTTGAGCCCTGGTTGCTGTTGGCAGATCAATGGGAGGTATTTACCCAGGCTAGCAGATGCAAGGACTGACTGTGAGCACTGACCACCAACCTCTGCCCTCTGTGGAGGGGCAGGGTGGTGGTGCTTTGATGTGGTCTGTAGCTCTTCACTGGGTGTGCTGGCCCTGGGGTTTCCCAGGTGGTGCAGGCCAAGGTCAACCCCTACCTGTTCTTTACCTGGGGCCATCCTGCCTGAGCTATAAAGCAATCTGAGATGGCTGTTACTTGTGCTGGGCTTGAGATTCCCAGGTGAAGCCAAGCTGTGAATATAGGCTGGCTGCTGAAGCCAGCTGTTGCTTGTTTGATAGGATTTAGGAAATTGTGAAGCATGAGCCAAGATCAGCCATTCATATGGAAAAGCAGTTTGGGTGGGCCAGTAAGTTGGGTGGAGCAGAGTCTCTGTGATCTCCAAGGTGGGTCAAACAGTGTTAGCCAGGTTGATGGACTCTCAGCTATGGCACCAGCTTGCTTGCTCTGTGGGGGGAGAGTTTAAAAAAGGAACAGTGTCTTCTGTTTGCCTTGCTGCTACATACTTCAGTTTCTCCCTGCTTACTATTGGTGTATACCACTGGTGCATATATCTTTGCAAACACATGTTTTCGAGTTTTTTGGATAGATACTGACAAGAGGGACTTCTGGGTCATATGTTAACTCTTTTAATTTTTTGAGGAACCTCCATACTGTTTTCCATAGTGGCTGTACCAGTTTATATTCCCACCAGCAGTGAGTGAGGGTTCCTTTTTTCTCCACAACCTGTTCAATACTTGTTATTACTTGTCTTGTTGATAATAGCCATCCTAACAGATGTGAGGTGGTAGCTCATTGTAGTTGATTTTCATTTTCGTAATAGCTAGTGAAGTCTTTTCATGTATCTGTTAGCCATTTGTATGTTTTCCTGGGAGAGGTGTCTGTCTGTATCCTCTGCCCACTTTTTAATTGGATTGTGTTTGTTTGGTGTTGAGCTGTATGAATTCTTTATATATTTTAGATATTAACCCCTTGTCGAAGCTATTGTTTGCAAGTATGTTTAGCCATTCAGTTGTTTGCCTTTTTGGTTTTTGGCAGTTTTTTTTGCTGCGCAGAAGCTTTTTAGTTTGATAAAGTCCCATTCATTTGTTTTTGCCTTTAATTCCCTTGCCTTTGGGGCCAAATTTATAAAATCTTCTCTAAGACCAAGGTCCATAAGTTTAATATCTATGTTTTTTTCTATGTAATTTATTGAATAGTAAATTATGCCACACATAAGAATAAGTTCAAAATGGATTAAGACTTAAATGTTAGACCTGAAACCGTAGAAATCCTAGAAGAAAAATAGGCAGTAAAATCTCAGACATTGCTCATAGCAATATTTTTTTGTGATATATCTCTCCAGGCAAGGAAAAAAGAAAAAATAAACAAATGGAATAAAATCAAACTTAAAAGTTTTTGTACTGTGCATTGATTTTGTACTCTGTAATTTTACTGTATTTATTTGTAGTAGAATTTTGGTGGAGTCTTTAGAGTTCCTGTGTAAAGAATCATGTCATCTGCAAAATATAACACTTTTACTTCTTCATTCCCAATTTGAATGCATTTTATTTCTTTCTCTTGCCTGATTGGTCTGGCTTGAACTTCTAGTACTGTATTGAAACAGAGTGATGAAAGTGGACCTCCTTGTCTTGTTCCTGATTTTAGAGGAAAAAATTTTAGTTTTTCACCATTGAGTGTGATATTAACTGAGGGTTTGTCATATATGGCCTTAATTATGTTGAGATACTTTACTTATATACCTGTTTTATTGAGCATTTTAATCATAAATGGATGTTGTATCTTATCCGATGCTTTTTCTGCATCTTTTGATAAGATCATGTGATTTTTCATCCTTTATTTTGTTAATGTGGTGTATTACATTGATTTGCATGTGTTGAACCATCCTTGTGCTCCTGGAATGATCCCCACTTGATCGTGATGTATTATTTTTTCAATGATTGTTGTATTTGATTTGTTAGTATTTTGTGTAGGATTTTTGCATCTGTGTTCATTAGAAATATTAGTCTGTAGACACAAAAATGTGTCTGTTACCCTTGCTAGGTTTTGGTGTCAGTGTTATGTTGGCCTCATGAAATGTGTTAGGAAGTACTGCCTCTTCAATTTTTCGTAAGAATTTGAGAAGGATAGGTATCAAATCTCTCTTGAATATTTTGTAGAAATCACTAATGATGCCATCTGGTCTTGGACTTTTATTTTGGGGGAGATTTTTGATCCTTGTTTCAGTTTCCTCACTGTTGATTGGTCTGTTTAGATTTTCCAGTTCTTCATGATTTAGTCTAGGAAGGTTATATATTTCTAGGAACTTATTCATTTCTTTTAGGTTATTGAATTTGGCAGCATATAGCCTTTCATAGTATTCTTGCATGATCCTTTGTATTTCTGTGATGTCTGTGGTAATTTCTCTTTTATTTCTGATTTTTTTATATGAGTCATTTCTCTTTTTTCCTTAGTCAATTTTATGAATCTTTTTTCCTTTGTCAATTTTATGAATCTTTTCAAAGAACCAGCTCTTTGTTGTATTAACTTTTTGTGTAGTCTTTTTGTTCTCTGTTTTATTCAAATTTTTTTCTTGCTGTAATTTTTATTATTTCCTTTCTTCTGACTTTGGGCTGCTTTTGTTCTTCTAGTTCTTTAAGATGTAATGTTGGGTGGTTTACTTTTTTCTAGTTTCTTGAGATAGGCCTGTAATAATATAAACTTCCCTCTTATTACTGCTTTTGCTATATCCCAGAAGTTTTGATGTGTCGTATTGTTGTTCTCATTTGTCTCTGTTTATCTTTTGATCTCACCTTTTATTTCTTCTTTGACCCAGTCGCTTTTTCAGTAGTATGTTGTTTAATCTCTACATATATGTGAGTTTTTTTAAACTTCCTTTTTACAGTTGATGTCTAATTTCCAAGCATTGCATTCAGAGAATATGCTTGGTATGAATTTAATCTTCTTAAATTTGTTAAGGTAGTTTTGTGACTTAGCATATGGTCTGTCCTTAAGCATGTACTATTCTCCAGTGCACACGGACCTTTCTGGACTGGCTTCTTAATGGAACTATATTTTAAAACCTTAAACATTTAGACAAACTCAATTGAAAAATTGACATGTTTCTTATTTAAGGCTCTTCTTTTAAATTGAAGATTTCTTCCTAATTTGTTCACTCCCCAGCTGCTACAGTTATATTGAAGGAACTCATTAAAAGACCAATTCTTTCTGAGTTATTCTTTCTAAAAGCACACCATACTATACAGCTCTGCTGTACTGCTATGTACTTTAATCTGACTTCAGGAAATGGTAATATGCAGTCCTCACACATTCTTACTAGAAGTATTCTCCTAGTTTTATTCTGGCTCCAAAAAAGCCCCTCTAAATTTTATACATTTGTGGATACTAGTGGGTGATCTTGTTTCTGGTGAGTTACCCAATGATTGTAACTAAGTTGACTGTGTGGCTGCTGTTGAGATGTGTAGTCTTGGTGTTAGCCTTTGCCTCATGTAATCAGTCTCTGTTACTTGTTGGGATGTATCTACAAGTCTGTAGTCATCAAGTTCTGTTCATTGTCCTGCCTAAATTGCTCCCTGGCCCATCCTATTCTGTTGTTTTCCTCTGCATTCCTACTCTCAGCATCTCTCCTGTGGACTCTTCCTAATAGCCTAAAACCAATGACCTTTTAATCACTACCCTTCGTATGGGGCCAGAGAAATCTTTCTAAAATCTAAATCAAATCAGGTAGTCAACCATTTCTCTTCAGTTAAAACTCTTGATGGTTCCTTGGTTCCTTTAGCATCTACTCCAAACTTCCTGACTTGGGCTTAAGGCCATGGCATTAAGACCTTGACCCAGCCTCCAGTCTGATTTTCTACCTTTCCCTTTATAACCAGGTGTAGAATGTCTCACCATTTGCCAGCATGGCTTGTTCTTTTCCACCTCTGTATTTTTGCTCATGTTGTTTTTATGGTCGAAATGCCTTCTTATCCTACTTACCTTCCAGTATACTTTGGTTCAGTTCAGTATTAAATACCCTGCTTGTATCACTTCCTCTGTGAATCTTGCTATGTTTGAATTTGTCACTCCATCTTTTAGCACTTGGAACCTTGACTCCTTACATTGTATTGTTTGCCTGTCAATCTGTGAACTCTTTAACTATAGAATGATTGTAGTCAGTATCAGAGACTCTTCTTAGTAGCCAGGGTCAATCAGAGGCCAGTGAATAATTATGAATATAAAGTATATAATACACAGATAAAATTATTTAAGGAGTTCAGAGTTCAGATGGGAGAGCACAGAGGCATGATAATGGTGATTAAGAGCATGGAAGTTGGAGCCAGACTGGTTGAGTTTGAATCCCAGCTCTGTCATTTACTGGGGTTTACCTCTTTGGGGTTTCATTTTCTTACCTGTAAACCAGAGATAATTGTAGTAAAGACCTCCTAGGATAATTGTCAGGGTTAAGTGATTTGGAATGTGCAGGCTGTTCAGAATAATACCTAGCATCTAATAATAACCAATAATTGTATAGTGCCTGCTGTTTTTATGGGTAGATTTAAGGTAGCTGGGTAAACTGTTTTGTTAGGTATTAGGGTCATATGTGATAACCTTTACCTCTAGAATTTCAGACTGACCCTAGGAACAATTCCGGAAAACCTTTCCTTTTTAAGCCTACACGGTTCCAGAGCAAGATTTAGAGAAGTCACAAAGGTAAGAGAGTACTTTGTCAAATAAAGATGAAGTGAGAGAATCAGAAATAGTGCCTGAATATTTATGTTATAAAATTTACTGACCATACTGAAAATCTTTAAATGGTGATTAAGAGGGGTTTCAAATAATTATTTTTATTTTATTTCAGTTGTGAAATCTGTATATGGAGACTTTCCATGTTAAAAACCTCAAATTTAGTAATAGGTCCCACTGTCCTTGTAAATGCACCCTTTTGGTTGCATATAGTACTTGGTATTATGTTAACTTTCATTTAAAAAATACTTATATGCAATAGCACCAAGATTCCTGTGGCTACCAGAATTTGAAACTAACTTTGGTCAGTTTCAGATTTCAAATGGAATATAACAAAAGCCCAGACTGTGGTCTAGTATGTATGTGTGTGCATGTGTATAGAGCAGGTGGGTATAGGGGGTAGTGGGGTAGAAATGAAAAGGTATTTATAAAAGAAGGATGTGAGGGTGATCTGGCTGCCACATCTGTCACCCCATTGATCACCAGGGTTGATACAGCTGATCTGGCTGGCTAGGCAGGTGTCCCTTTCCTCCCTCACCGATCCATGTGTGTCTCTCACGAAGCTGTGCACTCGGTCGAAGAAGACCACCTTCCTAACTAGAGGAGAGGACTGGTCTTCAGTCAAGGGTATACCTGCTAGAATCTCCAAACAAGCTCTCAAGGTCCATTTATAGGTATTTATAAAAGAAGTAAGACGATCTTTTAAAGAAGATCGAACTTATCAAAGATCACTTACTTATATGTCAATGTTGTAAAATATATGGTAATAAAATACAGTTTCACATTGCTCTTATTCCTAGAATATTCTTTTGTAACCTGCTTGTCTAGTAAATACTGAATCCTCTCTCAAAAGTCAACTCAACTGTCCCTACCTCTGAGGAGTCTTTCATATCCACTGGGTAGACCTGGCAGTACCTTTCTTTTCCCTTGGGCATACTTCTATCAGAACACCTAAAATACTTTATTGCATATACTTGTTTACATATCCTCTTTCTCCCCCAGGCAGGAAGTCAGAGATTCTTGTCTGCTTCATGTCCACATCTCTAAGACTTGATACTATACATGGATGTTAGTAGGCTAAGTATTTGATACATAATAATAAATAAGTAGTGTTCACACTGTGATCTTTGGGCTCAGAATTTGAATGAGGTAGGACAAATGAAAACATACATTTAATAAAATTTTGTCTTACCTACTAGAGGCTTAACCAATGGTATGCATTTGAATGTATTTCGAACATGATGCCTCTTTAGTATCATCTAGTTTTAGAAGTATAAATTGTAAATTGTTGAGAGCATTTTTATCAGAGAAGCAGATGCTTACCTTTTTGGAGATCTAAACCCCTGGTTAATTGAGAAATATTTCTGATTTTTTTAAATGTTTCTCTGTTATAAATAACAGTTTTAATGGCTAAAGTCCCTTTCATTATTCATGTGTCACTTATTTCTTAACAAATATCATCCCTCCCTAAAAATTTTAAGCATTTTTTTATTTTTATTTTTTGGTACGTTTGGCCCAAAGAAAAGAAGAAGGCAAGTATCCCCATGTTCTATAAGATTTGGCAGTTTGGTTTTCGAAATGTTACTTTGGGCAAAGGCTTTACTTTTTCATCTGTAAAACAAGGAAGTACCACTAATTTTGTACAACTATGAGAAGTTGGCATCACGTATACACAATACCTGAATTAGTCTAGTTCAACACTTTTTTTTTTTGACATAGCATGAGGAAAATGAAGCAAGGAGAAAAGACTTTGCAGTTTTCATGTAATTGATGCTGTCTGGTATTGCATTAACTCATAGTATATAAATAAGTCCTTAATGTGGATAGAGAGCCTGGAGTCAGATGATAAAAACTAACTCTTGTAAGACCCCCCTCCCCAATTTTCCATCACAGATGGAGCGGCTATTTGTTCTTTTTATACCCTCTGGACAAGTCAGGGCTTTTTCCTCTCTCTAAGACTCTGACAACCATAGATAGTATCCAGTCCAGGGTGCTGTTGAGAGTGAGTGGGGCATGGCATCACAATTACACAGAGATAATGAGCACAACCAGGATGTGCCAGGCAAGCTGCCATGTAAGGTTACTCTAATCTGAGGGTCTTGACACAACACCACAAAATTTTCGCCCCACTGCTGCAGTTGGAAAGCTTCATTCAGCATGAAGGGCTGCCACTGCACAGTTTTAGCTCTGTGGGTGTTTTTCACTGCGGAGACAGAATCCTGATCAAATGGGGTGCGAGAATGAGAATGTCTCTCTGGAATATCTTATTTGTAATCCACAAAGCAGCAAGCTGAGGATTGTGGGAAGAGCTTGAGCGCTGGGGATAGATGAACTAGGGTTGAATCTAGCATTTCCATTCTCCGCCTATTTCCAGTTAAGCAACTTACTTCACCATTCTACCTGAAACTAATTTTACTCAACTTTCAAGGTTCAGTTCACATATAAGAGGGTGATAATATCTACATCAGGTTATTGGGAGGCTCATTGAGCACATGTAAAACTTCTGGCATAGAAGTGACACATACTAGCTGCTTTCCCAGTCCCCTTCCACTTGTCACATATCCCGCTTCAGAAACTAGATGGCCATTGATATATGAGAAACAAAATAAAGGCTAAATCAGAACAAACTTATATGATGTAATTAGATACTACATTATAAACAGTTCTTACAGGCTTAAATGGTAAACATTTGACAGAAATAAATAATATTATACCTACACAAGCTTTAGTCATTTTCTCTATTCCTTTTATTTTCTGTATCAACAATAAATATTGATTCTCCAGTAAATATCAGTCTCCTCTGCTGCATGTGGTCTCACTGCTTCCTGTCGGGATTAAACGAGGAGATGCGAAGACTGTTAACACAGTGCATGGCAGTGGTGAGGGCTCAACTCTTCTGAATCTCCAGACTGTCACCCCATCCTTTCTTAGCACCATCACCAGATGTTTCCTCTGTGGTAGGTGTTCTGCTAGACACTGATGGTGGGTTTAATCCCCACCTTCTAAAACTCAGTCTGGTGTGGCAGACAAACCTGTAATATATTTTATTAATTCTAAAATGCACATTTTTCACATTTTAACATCTCTGAAATTGGGGTACATCTTACAGTTGATGGTGTACCACTTTATTTGCAGCAGTTTTTCCCCTCGTGGTACTAAAAATTAATAGCCTTGTAATTGATATCTTCTTAGATACAATGATATACAGCAGGTTGTGGAAATAAAAACACATCCTTTCTATACACACAGGAAAATGGACTTTGGGAACTCAGAAGAAATACCAGGTATCAGGGAGCAGGTTCTGAAGAGAGGTTTAAGCTGGTCCTATCTAAATTTGTTACAGTTCTTTTGTTGCTTTTTTAAACCACAACCCCTCTCCCTGTTGTCAGGGTTATTATTAAGGCTCCCATGTGACATTCCTTTTCCTTTTTGGAGGCCTGACATGCATTCTTTCATGTGTCTTTTCCCTTCTGTGGAAATGTAAGGTCCTGAGATTGTGGTCAGTCTAAACACAAAGTTTGCATGAGAACTCAGAAGTGTGAATAACTTCTGAATTTCTGCAATCTGGAAGACTTTCAGGTAGATGGAGAGGTTAGAAAGGCACATGCAAGAGAGATGTAAAAGGTTTCAAACCATCCTTGTAGCTTCCAGTACTTTAGAATAAAGTCTAGAGTGTTCAGCATACACTCCAGGGCCCCCACATGATTTGGTCTCTGTCAATTTGTCCAGCCTCATCTTCTGCCACTCGCTCCCACCCCTTCTCTGCCCCAGCATGCCTGGCTTCCTTTAGTTCTTTGAATGTGCCAAGGGGTCTTGATCAGTGGCCTTTGCTCATGCTATTACCTTTTTGGGCCTCCTTCTCCCTATCCCTCTTCCAGTCTTTGGTGAAATTCTGCTCACTCTAAAGTCTTAGCTCAAAATGTCACCTCCTGAGATGTCTTTCTTGACTCTGCCACCTAAATTCAGGCCCTGTCGTTTTGTCTCAGAGCACTCTGTTCTTTTCCTTCACAGCTCCTGTCACAATCATATTATGTATGAGTGTATTCCTTTGCATAGCATCTGTCTTTCCAAATAAATTGCAAGCATCATGTAGACAGGGCCTTTAGCACATAGTCTGGTTCTAAGTATGAGTAGAGACATTTATTGAAGAAGGTACAAAATACAGGAAATGTTGTACAAAGGACAATAATGCCTCAGTCTCCTTCAAAGTAGGCACCTTGGGACCTCACACAGTTCTCCCAGTGACTCTCCCACTATTCAAAACACTCTGCAAATTCCTTTGTTGGAATTGCCATCAACTGCCTCGTTGTATTTTCCTGAATCTCATTGATGGTCTGAAATCTCTTCCCTTTTAAAGGTGATTTTAGTTTTAGGAAAAGCCAGAAGTCCCAGGGTGCCAAATCTGGGCTATAGAGGCGCTGAGTCACCTGAGTGATTTGATGTTTTACCAAAAGACTCTGCACTTATGGGATGCATGAGCATGTGAGTTGTCATGATGAAGCTGCCAATCACCAGTTGCCCATAGCTGTGGCTGTTTTTGTTGTATTGCATTTCTTAGCCAATGAAGAACATTGAGGTGTGGTACTCCTTACTAATTGTTTGGCCTGGAGGGGCATACTCATGATGGACAACACCTTTCCAATCAAAAACACAGTTAACACGGACTTGATTTTGCTGCGACTTTGCCGCGCCTTCTTTGGGTGTGGAGAACCAGATGGCCTCCATTGGGGCAACTGGGCCTTTGTTTCCAGATCATATGTGTAGCTGTAGACCTGCATGATTCATCTCTGGTTGTGACCTTCTTGAGGAAATCTGGCTCATTGGTAGTGGTTTGAATCAAGTCATTAGCAACTGTAGCACGATGTTCCTTCTGTTCTGGTAGCAGAAGCCACAGAATGAATTTTGCCACAACATGTTTCATGCCAAGATCCTGTGTCAAAATCTCGGACACAGCAGTTTTTGGAATCCCCGAATCAGCTTCTCGTTCTCGCATTGTCAGTCACTGATCTTTGTTGATTGCAGCCTGTACACGTTCAACATTCTCAGGTGTCTGCCTGTTGCAGGCCTTTCAGAACCTGGATCACTTTCAACAGATTCTTGACCATCTTTGAAGCATTTGTGTCACACTTTTATTTGCTCTGCACTCATTGCATTGTCCCCCAAAGCCTTCTGAATCATCCATATAGTTTCCACGAAGGAATGTTCAAGTTTAACACAACATTTGATGCAGATGGTCTACTCACTCATTTTGAATGTGACGGCCACACAGTACACATGCTCACTCAACAGTATGTACCATCCCTACTGAGTAGTACAGTGAAGTCATCATTATTCACACATGCACATTGCACTTCACTCTTCTTGGCTGCCAGGTTACATTGATGTCACTTCACACAAACAGTTCTCGTTATATTAACAATGGCTGGACTTTTTTTGGACAGACCTCTTGCTTAGGGAAAAATATCAATATTCTTTTCTAAGATGACTTTGAAATATGCTTGATTTCAGGGTCTCCCTTGTTCTCTTGTTTATTAACACTTTGGAAGGTTTTAAGGAATCAGAAGCTTTTCTCTACAGACTTATTTTGAAATTCAACAACCACAGCAAATACTTGAATCTAAGTCACGCATCTGTCTCCCAGCAAGTATTAGTGGTAGTCCGAGATCCTTATTCTGATGGGGTGAAAGGGGTTAGCAAATAGCATTGTACCAGGAACCTAGATGATGATGCATCTGGATATTTGACATGACATGTGGAGCTTAAAGTACCTATGGGACATGAGGCAGACATGTCCAAAGGCAGTTGGAAGTAGAGGTCTGGTGCTAGATATGGTTTAGAAGTGAAGATTTGAATTTGAGCCATTTACATAGTAATAATAATTGAAATTAAAGTGTATGTAGGCTATTAACAGAGGAGGATGCAAAGAGAGAAGCAGGCGATGAAGGGAAAGTAGTTGAAAGGGGGGCCAAAAATGGAGTAGTGAGAGAGGAAGAGACCATTCTGTGCTCTACACCCAAAAGAATATTATTAGCATTGGGCATGTAACACATGTGTGAGTGGGTGAGTAAAGCACCAGAGAAGCTTTCTTCTTTTTTAATATTGTTTTTAAAATCTGTAAACAAAGTAACCCTCAAATTAAAGAGCTCTCAGTAGTTCAGAGAGTCTGAATCCATTTATTTATCAAGAAAACCACTGGATCTCACCTGTAGTAGTAAAACTATTAATATAAGAAGTATTGTTTGTCTGAAGAGTCTATGCCACAAAACAGTTGTCAATTCTGAGTTGTGAAAATATGTTTTGTTTTTAATTCTTTGTATTTTAAATATTTCCCCCCCAAAAAAACAGAGAGCATGTTTGTATGCAGGAGACACTTGGCTGTTCATTAGTAATCACATGTGAATTGTTGGTTCACCAGAGAACCAACATGATTGGCATTGGCATTTAACCTTGGTATTTCAAAATATTGAGTTTTGGGTGTTGGTGAGTTTGTTTGGATTATGTTATGTGACCATGCTCCTTTTTAGATCAGGCGTTGGCAAACTATACCCAGAGAGTCAAATCCTGCCTGGGGCTGGTTTTTGTGTGGCCTTCGAGTTAAGATGGTTTTTACCTTTTTGAAGAATTGTAAAAACAAAACAAAAAAGCTAGAATAATCTGTGGCAGAGAACATCAGTGTCCTACAAAGCCTAAAATATTTACTGTCTGGCTCTTTAGAGAAAAAGTTTGCTGACTCTTTCTTTAGTTTGTAAGTTGTACATAAAATGAACCCAAAATTTCATAGGAAAACCTCAAATTGATGACTGTAGTTCCAGACTGTCTTGCATGTCTTAAGGCTTTTCTTTTAAATAGTGACTTAGCTGTTGAAGTGTGAGAACACGTTTTTGTTGGTGATATGTGAACTTGATTGATTGGAAACTGCCTTGTATGACTTTAAAGTTTGGCCAGAGGGGTAGAAGTCCTTCTGTACTGTCTCGTATCTCATAGAACTGTTCTGGAAAATGTTGAACCCAGTTCCAGTACCGTTGTTGTGTTTAGTTTATCCTAAGTAGTCTGAGGTAAACACTAGCACCTACATATTGAAGCAAGCTATGTAAAGTAGAATAAAACACTTATGTGGAATAGAATTATGTTCTTCATTTGCATTTTGTTTGGCTCTCTGAAGAGGTATTTTCTAGTTGCAGAATGTAAAAATCCTTTAGTATTAGATTTAGAAAATGAGTTGAGTTATATAATTTTTATTTCAATAGTGTTTTATTTCATGTGCCTTCTGTTTTTGTAATGAGATGTCATCGATCAGTTCTGAGTATAAATTTCCTCAGTTCTTAAATCCTCCTGATATCATTCCATCAGAATCTCCAAGTTGTGGGAAATAAAAGTTGATTTGAAACAGTTCTGTAATTAGAGATGACTGTTCAGTGAGGCCCTGTCTAATCAATTGCTAAATAATTCTCTCTCAAAAGCGGATTTGATATTTACATTCTGATATTCTATTCACAGTGTTTGTTGATGGTGTCTGAAATCCCCTGCCACTGGATAAATAAAGCCTATTATTTCCTTTTCAACATTTTAAGTGATTATTCTCTCATTCAAGAGCTAAGAAGCAGAAGGATAGGTATATTATCAAACTATGATCCTGTCTATCCAAAGAAGCTGGGAACCTTGATTAATATGCCTTGTTAACTGATGATTTCAGTTCCATACTGGTACTGCTAGAATAATTTGTATAAACCAAGCAGTACAGATTCCTTATTTTAGCACTAAGACTTACAAAGGCTTCTTTTAGCAGCCTTTAATTTTGTACTTATGTATGTGACATAGCCTGTGGCTGTGATAGCTACAGTGAATCTCCAGTTGTTTGGGGATGAAAGGAGGAGACAGCTGGAAACTCGGTAGCTACATCTAGCTGTCTACCTAGAGAAGGCCTTGATTTCAAGTTTATCTAAACAAGCTCGACTAATCCCAACTATCTAGGGGGATCCACTGTCAAAACAAGCAGCGTGGCCCTGAGGCAAACACAGCTATACAGAAATGAAGGCTGGGGCTTCCAATACTCCAATGACTGCATACTGGAGGCTTTTTTTCCCTCCTGAAAGAGGGTAAGAGAGGTATAATTTGCATAATGCCTTTTCATTGGAAACTTTTGGAAAGCTGACAGACCTCCAGCTTATAGATCTGTAGCCACAATACAGAGTCTATAGGAGAATCCTTGAATGACCTAACCATATTGAAAGAAAATATAAAAGCGTCCAAGTATAGCCAAGTGAGAGAGGAAAAGAGGCTGATGCATTGTCTAACATCTGCTGTACTTCTCGTTAGTTTTGTTCTTTGCTATTCTGTGTGGACTTTGGAGAAGCCTAAGACAGCCTAACATGAATCCTATAATCTTCCTTCTGAATATTTATGTAGTGTGCCAGCTTCTAAGCTGTCCTTTGCGTTTTCCTATTTCCCCCTCATTTTCATGCTCTCAAATGAGGCCAACATTTCAAAAGCTAAATAAATGTTTGTGAATGTTTATAAAAGATTTGCATAAATTTGTCCTTGTCTGACAAAGATCACTTTTTTCTTATGCCAGTTCTGAAAAAAATTTTTTTTAAGGTTTTGGTGCTTGTCTTGATCACAAAGTCCTGCATCCCAGAACAATGATTGCTGATTAAGTGGGTGTGCGATTGTGGCTGAATAGGCTTTCAAGACACTGGGTGAAAAGGCCTGTCATCTGAAGGCTGAATTATAGAATTTAGAAAATGTTATCAGAAGTACACATTTAAATCTATTTTTTGGTACCATATCATTAGATAAGACAAAGAGCTCTTACAAGTTAAAAGTATAACCACCCACAGGTTGAAAAAAAATTCTCCTGTATACATTTTAATAATTAGAATGTTTCAATAACTCAGAATATTACTTTTCTTTCCCATGGTTGAACACATTTAAAAAATTTTTTTATTCTTTTAGGCACCTTTTGGAAACCATAACTCTACCAGTTATATGTATTAATATGGTCACTGGGGTGGTGATCAGAGGGAATATATATCAGGTAGTGCTTTAAGACATCTGAATGCATAGTTACACCTTGAGAAAATATAAACTACATGAAATATATGGTGTCAGGGCTTAACTATAGGACGGTCAGACAGATCAACAGACAGACGCATAGTCTCTTGCCACAGACTCTTGCTGCCACGAGTTTGCTGAATTCATTTATCTTTTAAAATTAGAATGGATTTTGGGGGTTGGCAGGGGATGTTGTGGGTAGAGGTGCTAATTTAGTTCAGAGATATTTGAAGATTGGCAGGAGAGAGAGGTAACAGCCAGTTCTGTTAGTCCTTTGGTTGTATTGGTTTAGAGGTTTAAGTTGTCATTAAGGCACAAACTAGAGCCACTTCTCTGACACAGTTTTTATCACATCTGCTAGGCTTGTGTCCCAAGAGGAGAGACGTAGAGAGCAGTGAATTCAACATGGGCCCATTATCGACTGCTTTTTCGTGTGTTGTAAAAGGAGTGAGACCTCAGGGAGGCTTGGAGCCTCTTCCCATGTAATGTCCAAGTCAGATTTGAAGGACTGGTGGCAGGAAAGCTTTGGCCTTGGGGTGTGAATTCTAAGAAATAGAGGCACAATTAAGTTTAAAAAATTCAAGGACTTTGAGCTCAATAATGAAAGATTTTTTTTAGACTAATGTGAACAGAAAAGTTGCCCATCTGTGCACATTTTTGTGTGCATTTAAAATATTTAAAAGCTGACAGCTTTTAATATGCTTACAAAATACTATTTCTATCAGTGCTCTTTTTTTTTTTTTTTTTTTGAATACCATCTTCCTGAGAGCAAGTTGCTTCTTTAGTGAAACCATGTTTGTAGTTTTACCTTTGGGGCCCTATTCCTTTGGTATGTGGGGATTTGTGGCCCTCTCTCCCATTTTTCCCACTTTTTCTTCTCTTGAGATATATTGATAACATAAATGTGCAGATAATAGGATTTAAAATGTTTAAGGAAATGAACAAGGCAAAATATTGTAGAGTAATAATGTTAAGTCCAAGGAATTCTATTATTGATGTCATTGAATGAATGCTAATTGTAGAAGATTCTAACCAAATCATTTGTTTGTTTTGAAAGTGTTTGAAACAATTGTGAAGAAGTTTATTCATGTTTAACATTGACCTTATAAGTATAGCTCTCATTTTCAACCCTTTTGCTGTAATGGTTAAAGTTAATAAAATGAAATCTTACAATAAAGAATTTTATATAATATTTAATTTGGGAACAACTTTATTTTAAGTAGTTTTTTGAAGAAAGGAAAGGATACAAAAAGATAAAGTGGCTTTGTTAAATTAAAAATTTTTATAAAATTAACAAAAAAATTATTTTTTTCACAAATATATATTTTAAAAGATATTTTTACTTAAAAGTACTTTTAGAGGTGGCTCTTCTGCTTTCCATCTATATACTTAATGTCCTTGATAATTTAGATATAAAGTTATATGATACATGTTATAGAATAATATATTTCTATATTTTAGTGTAATTTTATCTTTGTGCATATTAGGTATTACAGATTAGCATAATTATAATGTATGCATGACTCAAATTTAACTAAAGCTTATAAAAAGTAAACTGGGAGTAAATATTGAAATATACCAAAGAAAGGAAGCAGACAGACTCTGTAGCATTTGAGCAGTGTTGTTAGAAATTTGACCCAGCTTTTATGTTTGGGTGTTGAAAGGCCTTTTTGTAAAATCCCGTATTCAAAGCTTTTGTCACTGAAAATAAAAAGTTTGGCTGTAGCCATAGTATGGATCTTGGATTTAACTTGACATTTATAGGGAAGGAGAAAATTATATTTCCTGTTTTCATATCTAGGAAATTTCTGATCAACATTCTTGAACTGGGTGCTAATTAAGCTTTTAAGAACTTCTTACCATTCTGTTTTGCCCTTCTTAATCATAAGTGTTAAAACCTCTGGTAGCTTTCACTTGGAGTCCCTGGTTTTAACTTGAAATGGCTTAAAGTTGAAATTTAGTTAGTTTTTTGTATGTTTGGATTTTGTATGTGTTCTGTTTTTAACTTTCAACTTGAGTTTTAAGATCATCAATCAACAGCTTTTCTTTTAAGTCAGTAGCACTGATCTCAATTGCAGGACTTAGAGGGTCAGCATTTCCCTTGTGCTATTAAAAAATGTCTGAGCATACAAATGGAGAATTTTAGGAATTTGAGTTCCACTGATCTTTTCATCACACATCTGCATTTTGAAATGAACAAATAAATTAGATGTAGGAAACTCAGGAAGTGTTCTCCTACCGTCTCCTCGCTTCTTTCTCCTTCATTCTCTTTTTGGACAAAGGTAAATTATCAACTGTTATATAGCTTTCAGCAAGCTACACAGAGGCTGATTGTAGCTTTACATATTTTAAAATCCATTCATTTATTCAAGCGATCTCTTTTCTTAAACATTATTTAAATGTTTTCTTGCACACATTTTCTTTTTCCTTTTGAACTATTGAGAACATGCCTCATCTCCCAACATTCTGTAACCCCAGTGGACATTATAATCAGCCTGCGCTTTTTGTCTTTCAGATGGCATTTATTTGTGGGTGTGTATGTCTGTGTCTGTTAGTTGTTTTCATCTGACAGATACAACTAATTTTTGTTTATAGATTTCAGTGAAGCAGTGAAAACAAAGTATTTGACATTTGAACTGATGGTTGTTGCAGGGTCTCTTACAGCCTCCCTACCCTGTACCCCAAATTCAGGGTGAATTAATTTAGCCTTCTTGTTACTGATAGTTCCAGTTAACTATACCAAATTTAGTTTTAAAAGTTTTGCTTTCAGATTGGAAAGATGAATAATATTATACATTTTTAAAGCTTTTTCAGGTTTTTAAGACAATGGCTGAGTTTCAGCATAAAACAATCTACTTTCTTTAGATTGGAGTGAATTCCCTTGAATGGGCCTTTTGACTGGGTGAGAATTCAAATTGGATGAAATGAATCCAAAAAAAGATGGTGATGAATCTTGAGTTCATTTTTTATTTTTATTTACAAGTGACTCCAGTGTTAGGTATGTTGATTTCATATTTTGGTTCATAGTCTGAGGCTTAGTTATCTCCTTGTGGGCAGAGCTTTGAAGATGTTATTGATGCTTTTCTACTGCACTGTGCAATCTGCTGTTTAATATATGCATCACTGAAAGGTTTATGCGACTGCCTGTCATCCACCTTCCCCCTACCCTCTGCTCTTACTTCTTCCCACATGAGTTATCGAATATTTTGTTAGGAAGAAAAGCCCTTTTGGAAATTGCCTATTTCATAAATTGTCTGGTGACACAAAGGAGTTGGATGCTATATTCTTGTCTCATTTATTTTGAAAACTTTGCTACTGAACTCACCTTAATCAATGAGCTCGATGTTGTCTCCAATAAGTTATGTGTTGGATATATTGATTGGGAGGGATTTTAGAAAACCCGTCTGGGGTTTATAATGTCAGCAGTGTTTTGATTATGAAAAGAGTTGGAACCTGGGGACATGGAACCAGGTGGCGAATGTCCTAAAGCCAGTGGTGACATGGTGGACTGGTTCCCTCCTGGGATCTAGTTCATGCCCTGCACTTTAACTGTGGTGACTGGCTACTATAGATTCACTTTTTTTGCTCATTAAAATGTTAAAAATCAAACTGTACATAAAAAGATTTGTGAAAATATAAACTTGGGAATTGATCTGAAGAGCTGGCACAATCTTTCCCACCCCCTGCCTTAGCAATGAGGTCATTTACATTTCATCAGCTGTACTGCATCTTGAAGATCTGATTTATGTGGCAGTAGTGGAGATCATCTGAAAGGGCTTGTATAGGCAAGAAAAAGGGGAGAGAAAACAGGAAAATTACCATCTGCAAAGAGAGTTCCTTAGCCAAAGACACAGGTTCTAGAGGAAAAAGGAGTTGGTAAACTGGTTGATGACTGTTTTCCCAGTAAAGGTAATGCTGAAAGACACTCTGTTATAAATATAATGCTCAAAATATGTTTAAATTAGGGTTTTAAAGTCTCCTCTCTTGGAGAGTGGTACTTTTCATATTCAAGTAATTGTGTTTTTCTTTGGAAAAAGAGAGTAAGGTAGTTAGATGTTTGTATATAGAGAAAACATCAGTATTAAGAAAATTTGTTCATTTCAGCAGTTTTTATTTATAAGAAACATTGCTTGTTTTTTCCTCCCTCTTCCTGACCTTCCATTCCTAAACCAAGAAGTAGATTTTTCAGTTTTGACTGAGATAACGTATGACTATTTCTAACACAAAGTAGATGCTCATTTTTGTTTTCTCCTTTGACAGCACATTACCATTTTATTTGACCTAAATTGGAATATCAAGCTCTTGTAATATCACAAACATAAGGAAACATTATAATGCACAAACGTATGCCTACGATTGCCTATATTTCCTTCCTTCTTCCCCCCATCTCCCCTCCCCTGCCGCACCCCATTGCTTAATTAGACTTACCACTGCTTTCTTGGGTAAAAAGGAAAGCTCTTGGGAGGTAGGTTATACTCAGCCTACATTGGGTATTTTAATATTTGTTCTAATATTATCTGACAGACAAGTTCACAGTTGGTTATTACTCTTGACATTAGAAAGTGGTTAAGTAGTTTCTACATTGTAGTGAGTAATAAGTTGGGCATATTATATTCCTTTGACTCTACTGTAGAGTACAGTGCTTTCTTGTAGCCATGGGGGTCTTTTCTTTCAAAAACCTTGAGGCTTTTTGGCTGCTCAACTCCAGCATAGAGAAGAGAAGCACTTCTGCACCTGTAACTTTTGAGGAGTAAAGGATAACTGTTTTTGTAGGTGATTTTGGCAATGAGGGAGCATTAGTTTTGAGTTTTAAAGAATGCTTATGCATATACTGAACTCAAGAGATATTTTGTGGTATTTGAAACCTGAAGTGAAAGGAAATATGCAAGGAATTTTTTTTGCATATAATTATATGAGTTTTGTGTATGTGGGTTTTCGTATATTTTATAATTGAAACTGCAGACATTAAAATGAATGTTTTATATGATCTCTTTTCATTCTTTTGATTCTTTATTAGCAATTACAACTTATTTAAATATGAGTTTTCAAACAATATGTAATGAATGCCACATTACAAATTTAGCTGTGTGTCAGCAATGTCTCTTAGAATATGCTGAGGTATCCTTATCCACCTTTTTTCATTTTTTTCCTATTCCTTGATTATTTCACAACGTGCTTTAACAGTGCTGTAATATATATGTACATAGAATCAGTCCAAGACAATATTTAAAAAAGGGTATGCTCAACTGAATTATGTAGGTAGAGTATGCTCTGGCAGAGCAAGTCAGTGTACTTTCTGCTTCATTGAGTGGGTTATTAGATTGATGTGGTTTGTTTCTTGAATGATAGAACTGGTTTTAAAAATAAATGAAGCAAGAAGCATCAATTCAGTTAGCATTGATAATTCATTATTATTGGTTAGAAAAGTGCTACATTTGTAAACTGATCTTTAATTTATCACTTGGATTAGGATTTGCAAAGGGCAAGTTTGTTTTAATTTGAACCAGCTTCTCAATGACTGAAAAATGTGTTCTTCATTTTGTCTTGAAGTTGGGATTTTAAATAGTTAAAAAGCAAATCAAATGCGTGAAAGAAATACTTTTTTAAAATTTATAACATTGGTCTGTGGACTTAAGCACTGACTATGGGCTAAGTCTGCAGTTAAATTAAGACAGGCTAAAGAAAGTTCTGTGAAGGAAGTAACACTTAATTGCTTGCGTATATGTTTAGCTGTGTGTATAGATGCTGGACATGTGAGACTTGTCTGTTGGGGAAAGTCACACCCCGCTGTGTAGTGTGTCTCGTACAGTAGTGTGCTTTGCTTAATGCAAGAAGCTTCTCTTTTATGAATAAGTCTTTGAAATGTCACTCTGGTAAAAAAAATGCTTTTGTTTCCTTTTTGTATACTTCCTCTGAAAAATGTGCTTGGTTTTATGTACCTACATATTTGTTAAAAGATTTAAACTGGTAGTTTGCTTTGGATTTTCACAAATTACCAGCAGGTAAGTGTGTCCAATTATGATGACATTTAACTAAAAATAGTGCATACTTAAAACTGTTACAGTTTGGTTACAAAATAAATTTGTGCCAGAAATCTCAACTTCTTTATGAAGTAAGTAAATGAAGTTTTACCCTAAAAAAAATGTAGTTGACTATGTTCAGAGACAATTATCTTAAAGTTGGCTTTCTATTCTGCTTGTGCTTTAGCCCACTGATGTTGGGAAGCAAGCGTTGTCTAATCCTGGCCCCCTCTGTTCCTAGGTAACAGGCAAAAACGGTGCCAGCAACAGCAGCCCTGCCAGGCCAAACCCATGTGGCTCGGTGTTATTCACTCTGATCCATATGGTCAGGCTGGAGATGGTCCCTGGAGGGGTGTTAACACTCAGCAACCCACCCGCCTCCCTCCCTTCAGAGCTTTCCTGCATGGCTCCTGCTGCTTGCCCATGTGTGATTCTTGATTAATTTTTCATTTTTAATGAAGTTTGATCATATTTATTATTTCTCATGATTGACTGCCTGGTACTCCTCCCATGTAATTGATAAAGCCCATATTTCTTCATCTGTCTCCTCTTTCTTTAGGGTAAAGTTGCTGGATTGTGTGCCATGGTTAATGTTAGATTTATTGGTCCCATTAGATGTATAAATTATCTTTTTTTCTCTCCACAGGAAGTTCTACAGACTTTGACCAAGTTTTGTTTCCCCTTCTATGTGGACAGGTAGTGTCAGATTTTCAAACTTTACCAAAAAAAAAAAAAAAAAAAAAAAGCATCAATAAACCTGCTATGGAAAATAAAAACCATGCCATTCTTAATATACTGTCTGCTTAACCATGCTTTAAAACATCTATGTTCCAAGGAGAGTTGCAGTATTCTCCCTTCCTGGGGATTTTATTGACATTGTCAAGTAGTTTAAAGCTTAGAGCTTTGCATTGGTTAATTTGTGAGATACGGTTTGCATGACATTAAATTTTTAATTTTGGTTATCAGACTCAAACCATGATTAAGAATGGTTGGGTTTTAATCCAGTGCTATTTAATTTTTATTTAAATATGAATATATTTGACCTTACCAAGTAATATTAAGTAATATTAAGTGACTCCATGGCCTTATGAGTATTATATAGACTTTTTTCATAGACTTCAACTTAAAATTTAAATCAGCCTAGGCTTATCTTTTTTAAAGGTGTTCTGCTACTTAAAAGGTATGCTGCTGAATAGAGTCTTGCATTTTGCTTTGGTGGCTAAAATGGTATCTCTAAGGAAATAAACATTTCCTGTAGATTTCTAGATTAAAAAAAAATACAAAATCATGGAAACATTCCTTGGTATTTGCATTATGATAAACTATTTCTTGGAGAGGTATGAATATTAGAACTCAAAGATAATTATTAGTCTAAGACTTTTAAAATAAGTGAACCATTGGTCAATGGCTTATTTTTTAAATAAGCTTATTTTTAAGTAGCTTATTTAGAAAACAGCTTTCCCCCTTAATTTTCTTTTCTTTTTCTTTTTTGGGTGGAACTTTCTTTTTTTTAAATCATTTTATTTTAATTATTGTTCAAGTACAGTTTTCTATCTTTTACTCCTATCCCAGCCCACCCACCTAGCCCTCCCCCCTTAATTTTCAAAGAGCTTTCCCCCTTACTTACAAAACTGTAATTAACAACATTAATAAAATGACAATCACTTTACCCTTATTTTTAATAAATGTCTATTGTGTTTTTCTTCACAGTTTAATAATTTTTTTTGCAATCACTTGCCCATTTGATTGTTGTTTGTGATTTTTCTCTTAATGGGAAATTGAACTATGAGACTGTACAAACATTATATCGTAAAATTTTTACTTTCAGTGATAGGTTTTAGAAAATATCATTATAAGTAATAAGTGCCATAGTATGTTCCAAGAAAGCTATAAAATGTGCCTATCTTCAGAAAGGTGCTATCATGTGTTTACTGTACCCATACACGGCAGGCCTGAAAGACTTTGGTGACTCGGAGTGCATGTGGGTGGTATGCTGCTTGGATCTTTTCTGCACTTGGTAGTAACAGTGTCCTGGTTTAAAAATGATGTGAGATGAGGATTGGTAGCCAAAGGAGTGTAAAAGAGTACTAGGGAACAAAAAGAGTACTAAAAAGCAGCTCTGGAATGTTGCCAATCACTTAGAATCATTCACTATTTCTCCTAGTTCTAACATGTTATTTTTTAAGCCAATCAACTATTGTAGTTTTTCCAGACTCCAGCCTTTTAAAATCCTGGTATCAGGTCCATTTTAGTAGCAGGATGTTGCTCGAAACAGAATAGCCTTCATTTCAAGAGGGCCAGTCTTTGTAATGAGACTCCTCTTATCTTTTCTTTATCCTGTTCTTTCTAAAAATAGCAAGCAAGGTTTTGTTTAGAATTGTTTAATGCAAACTTCACATTTTTATGTATGAATTAGTGATGCGAGAAATCTCCTCCAGTCACTTATAAAATGTATTACAAATTGTGGCAAGGGCATATTTATACAAATTAATAAAGCAGAAATGTTTTAAAAATGTAGTTAGGTGTTTAACAAAGAAAAATAAGAGAAGACATTTTTGTATGATTTCTTGTTAGAATGATCTGTTTTGGATAGATATTCCTTAATTGACTTTGTAAACTAATATTAAAAGAAATTTGAAATGAGATTAAATCTCCCTCAGTGTGTGCTGTGTGACTGTATTCCCCCCACACCTCTTTCTCTCTCTCTTTTTCTCATACCACCCAATGCACCTCTACTTGCCTACCTGTCTGGGTGATCACATTCTGAAATGGAAGAAAAACAGTTCCTTAAATTATAGTTGTAAATTTTTTTGGTCACCAATGTGTGATGCCTTTTTCTGGTTGTTGTTAGAAAAATATTTTTCTTCTAATGTGCTTCTCTTCAAAATACTCTTCTCTGATCATTATTCTTATATTTTTTAAGAAAATGATTTGGGACAGAATTCTTCCTTTATGGATATATTTTAATCCTTGCCATCCTCACCATGTATAATGGTTCTTTCTTTTGTTAATAACTTTTGATACAAAAACTGCTTTATTTTGCAGAGTATATTTTTTGTCTTCTCTTTCCCTGCTTATAACTTTGGCATACTTTAATGCAGAAGAGAATAATAATGTTTATTTACAATAAATACAAAGATTTTAATGTCACTTTTTTTTTATTAGTGTGCAGTTAACACTGTCAAATGGATATGCCCAGATTCTGAGGCCCACAAAGCCCCCTAGGTATATTTGTGATATAGTTTGTCTTAGAAAATGTCAGCAAGGGAGATGCTTAATGCCCTAGGTGATTATGTTCAAAAAGAAAGTTTCCTAATCTTTTTGGTGTCTGTGCTTTTCTACCCCAAGGAATGGTAGTACAGCTTTTTGACATTTCTTTTTTAGTCTATATCAAGAGTGGGATTTTCACGATCATCAAAATCACCTGTTAACATTGACATCTTGCTGTCACTTGTGTTGTTTTAAGATTTTTCTTTCTAAAACTAGAACTTATGAAAAATAATAATGCTGGTGGCTCTTCAAAAGAAAGTGCTTTCTCATGTATCATCTCATATTGTCTTCCTATTATAAGGGATGAGGACAAGTGCTGTTTATCTTCATTTGCAAAAAAAATTAAGCTGTAGAGAAATTGTGACTTGCCCAAGTTCCTCTTAGGCTGCTAGCACAACCCGGATGTTCATCTCCCAAATGAATATGTTTTTCAGTAGAACACCTAGTGGCAAGATCAGTTATGCCCCCCCCACCAACACAGGAGGGGTGGAGAGAAGAGAGGAGAGAGAGAGGAAAGAAAAGATGCTAATATTTGAGTTCCTAATTGATTCTAGTCAACATGCTAGACATTTTCACCTCAATACCTCATTTATTCTTCCCAGCAACTCTAGGAGATAGGTGATGGTGGTATCTCTTTTACAAAAGAGCAAAGGAAGGTTCTGAATGTGTAGCATTATGTTGGGTGATAACATAATGGTATCAGACTTGAAGTTCTGCCCTCCATGTGTTTCTCAGTCTAGTTCAGGAAGTATTAGAAACACACATTAAGCAGTATCTATCCAAAAGGATAGTGAAGTTATGGAAGACTGAGATGTTCAGAGACAACTTCTCATAGTGGGGGAGACTTGTGTTGAGTCTGCAAGGATGGCAAGAAGGGGTAAGTAGAAGGGAGAGCCTAACACCCCATATGCGCTGAAGAGCAAAGCAGAGGAGAAACTATGAGTGAGCCTAGAGATTGTTCAGCCAGAGCAGATGGAGCCTGCTGGGGAGAGGGTGACGTGTGTTATGGTAGCTTCGGCTCTGGCTACAGGAGGCCTTGAAAATGTGTGAGAATAAGACCGCAGGATTTTAAAGCTGAAATTCATCTGGTTCAAGCATCCCATCTTACAGAAGGGAAGCCAAGATCTGTAGAGGTGGAATGACTTACTTATGGTCATCACCATTTAATTACAGAGCTTGGAAAGTAGCAGATACACTTGGTTTCAATCCAGAGTTATTTCTCCCCTACACTGTATTTAAAGCTCTTGGCGAAGAGGAGTAGTGAAATTATGGTGCTGAGATCTCTGTTCATTCTCAAAAAGTTATTATCATTGATGAAAGCATTTTCTTGGGGAGGAAAAAAAAGATTTATATAGCATTTCATGTTGTGGTGCTCCTTGATTGCATTTGGTAGCTGGCAACCTGCTTCAGTTAGTCAGAGTCCTCACGAGACAGACACATTGGATGATGGAAAATCTGGTCTTCCATGTTTGTGCTTATCCTCTTTCAGAACCCAGAAAACTAACTACCGTGCCATTGCCATATATGTTATACTGGCACACACAGTGACATGAACATGAAATGAAATAACATAATCTTTTTAGGGGCAGAGGTATAGTTTCATGATTAGGCTGTAACCAAGATTTAAATGTGGTTTGAATGCTACTTACAGTTTTATTACTTATTTTTTATCTGTCAGACACCACGTGTGCTGTGTTCTCTTCCTGCACTAAAAGTTTACACATGTGCAAGGTCTCCCCATCATCATCACACATAGGAGGACACAGAGGCTCGGATGGATCCAGAAACTTGCCCAGGGTCCCACCAGTAGAAAGTGGGCGAGCTGCTTTTGAAACCCACATGTGTCTGATCTCCAATTCCACCATACTTTCTCTACCATGTTGTATTGCCACCATTAGATACATTACACGATAAAGTAACCAAACTTTTAAAATTTATTTCAAAAGCAAGAGGAGAAAATACAGATAACTGAAGAAAATGAAATCCATGCAGAAAATGAAACTACAGCACATGATAGGTGCATCCATGTGTATTTGCCCAGACCTTTCCTTCTGTTCCTCCGTGCAGTCACCCTGCTTTCATTTTCAAAACTGAATCGGTTTGGCCCACTTTGGCCCTTGTTTTTTTACCCTGGGTTTAGTCCCTTGGCTTCGATCCATTGGTGAAGCTGTACCCCGTGAACATTTTATACAGTGTTTGGTGATGTTGGAACAGTTGAGCCTTACTGAACTGGGGGTCGCAACCAGGAGACCTAGGTTTTCGTCTGGGTTCTGCCTTTGACTTGCTCTATGCTGTTAGGCAAGCGACATCTCTCCCCTGAGGGCCTCAGTGTCTTTTTGGACAAAATGAGGAAATTGGATTAGATCTCTGCTGCTCCTTCTGGTTCTGATACTTTTCGATTCTTCGGTTACAATTCATTGTTAACTTTGCCAGGCTCATGTAGATGACAGAGTGGAGAGATGTCCATTTTTTCTTAGAATGGTAATCTGGCATGTTTCTCAAGCAGGTAGGTGTTGTCCTGTATCTGGCAGTATGTGACCTACTCTTGGTCCCTAGACAAATGTGATTCTTGCTACTTGAATCTTAGAGTAGGGCATGTGAGAAACTTGAGTCTTAGGCAGAGGAAAGATGTGTTTGTGGGAAGAAGTTTCGAGGCTCATGTAGCTAAAGGTTGGGAGATGTGGTAGCTTGATAAAACCTGACTCCTGCCTGACACCCCAGGTGCACTGAAGAAGAGGAGAGGCTGCTATCAGGGGCACCTGGGCAGTAGATGGCTCCACAGGCCATTGTTAGGGAGCTGTAACAGAGGGTGACAAAATGTTTCCATTCCATCTTGAAATTTTATGGTTTCGTAACAGTAAGAATAATTATTTTTATTATGTACCTACTATATGCTAGTTACTTTGTGTACATCTGATCCTCAAAACCACTCTGTAGAATATCATTATTCCCATTTTACAGATGAGGCTCAAAGAAGTATTATATAATAATTTATTTATGCTCACATAACAAGTGAGTAGCATATCTAGGACTGTAAAGTCCAGACATTACTGTTTCATCTTCCCTCTTCTGCATCATTAACTTCTGCCTCTATTGAATCATTCCCAGCAGCTTAAAAATAAAAGTTCTGGTATTCCCCCATCCTAAAAAGAATACCCATCTTTGGTTCTTCATTTCCATTCAGTTACTGTGTAATTCACCACCTCTTGGAAGAATTATCCACACACTTCAACTCGTTCCTCAGCCTTCTTTGCTCTGTCTGCTGCTTCTGTCCCTCAGCTGGAGCTTTTCTTATTGGGGTCATGTGAAACCTCCATATTATTCAACCCAGTAGGCATTTTTTCTCTTTTTATCTCGATGTATCAGAGCAGTTGACCCCTCCTTCCTGCTTGTTCTGCCTGGGAGTTCTCCCTTTTTTCTTTATTGTTCTCTTCTCTACCCATCCTCTAAATTGGTGCTTCTGTAACTGAGTCCTGGGTCCTCTTTCATTTCCATAAATTCTCTCCCTAAGTGAGTTCTTTCCTTACCGTGGCATTAAATACCACCTGTGTGTAATGACTTCCAAATTTATAGCTCCAATCCAATTTTTCCTGATTTACTAAGTAGTTTGTTCAACTATGTACTTGACACTTCTATTTCAATGTTTTACATGTTTCTCAGACTTAACATATCCCAAATGGAACTCTTGGATCTCCCCCCAAACCTGTTGGTTTTCTGTCATTAAATAGTAATATGCTGCCTTTTCACTCCCTCTCGGCCCATGTGCAAACTTGGAGCTCTTTACCCGTATTCATCTCCACTCTCCCTACATGATACACACCACCATCGGGTCTCATCTGGATTGCTGGATTAGTCTCCTGATTTTCTCCGCTTCTACTTCCAAACGGTGTTCCACATCAGACACAGACCAACATTTAAAAACCATGGGCTAGACTGTTGTTTTCTTGATTAAAACCACTCACTGGCTTTCTGTTGCCTTTACAAAAAATTTTAATTCTTTACCATGACCTATGAGGCAGGCACTCTGTATGATCTGGCACTTGTTTGTGTAGCAACTTCCTATCACATCACTTTCCCCTTTTCTCCTGTGTGTCAGCTGTGCTGGTGTTCTGTTAGTTCCTTAAACGTGCCTAGCTCTTTCCAGCTCCAGCATCTTCGCGCAGCGCTTTTCTCTGTCTGAAACACCCTGTCCCCTGCTTCTGGAGAAGCTGCTCGTCTCATCCTTTAGGTCAGTATTGTTGTCATCATTGAGAAGCTGTTCTGACCACATTATCTCAGTAGGGCCTTTCCTTGTCTTCAGTTTTCTTCTGCCCTTGTTCCTTTTTTGGTTTCATACAACACCGTGACAAGCTGTGTGCTTTATGGTACCCTTGTTCATTATTCCTAAATAGATAGGAAGTTCCACAGTAGGATGGATATTGTATATCCAGCATTTACTACCGTGCCCAGTGTAGTATTTGCTCAGTTTGTAAGATGATAAACTAAACTTGAAGTGAGGCTAATAAGGAAAATCGCATTTCTCCCTGAAGACTAGAATCAAATGGTCCCATCCACATGCATCATGGTGTTTTTACACCAGACCTCAAGGTTAAGCAAAATGCTGCTGGAGGGGTCTTGAACAGCTGACATATGTTTACAAGGCAGCATGAATGTTTAAATTTGTGGTTCAAGTAGTCATTGCTTTTCTCCCTTCTTTTCCATATTCACTTAGGCATGGCAAGAACAGCTAAGGGGGGGTCTTGGCCCTGCCTCCTGGGCTTAGTTCTGGAAATACTCAAATCTGGTTTCTCTTGCTTAGTGGGAAGTCTGTTTGATGATACAACTATCTGAATTTCTCACGTACCTGAGTTCATTCAACTGAGTTGAAAGTTTCTGGGGGAGGATTTTCATCGTGTTTAGTGCAGTGAGACAGAGTGTAAAGGACTTTGAACCAGAATTGGGCTTGGAGTTTTTAGTCCTGCTTACTTTGAAAAACAAAACAAAACAAAATGAAAACCAAAACAATAACCCTTAGCCTCGGGTCTTCCCAGCTACAAAAACAAGAGAATTGGATGAGGTGGCTTCTTGGGTTCCTCCCAGCTTTAACTGTGGTGAAATCTAACTCCTGTTGAAAAGAGAGGGATTCTGATCCTCGAGGCAAATGCAATAACTGCAGTCTTGAAGGAAGCAGACCCTTTCCTCAAAGTCATTTTTATGGAGAAAAAGTGAATCCTCTCAGAAGAGGGAATGACACATTCCTTGGAGATTCAGAACTCTTCAAGTGTGACTGCCCTCGCTTGACTTTTAGTTTACTGGAACCTGTCCAAGGAAAAAATATTTTAGAGCTTAATGGTTTGGGGCTTTTAATGACTTGTCCTAGGAATTAAAAAAAGGTGACTCGGTTGAGAATAAGTGTTCCCTTCTAAGCTCTGGCACCCCAAAAAGAATCTTGTCATTTTAATGCAAGCATGACCAGCTCATTTGGTTGTCTGGAGGACTACCCCATACTGAAAGATGCAAGGGGAGGAGAGAGAAAGGTAGCTTTCCTCTCCACTTAGCAGCGTTACAAAACTGAGTCAGGAGGATTCTAAGCAAATGCATGGTTTTAATACGGATTTTAGTTTTCATTCAGATGGTAACAACAGCTTGCATCTCTTTTATTAATTGTTCTTACTTATGGATTTGCCTTTATACTAAATGCTTATTTCACTTGTTCCCCAACATCCTTTGGGTTGAGTGGTAGTTTCTCATTTCTTTGTTAGTCCAGGTGAAGAAACTGAGGTGCTCAGAGGTTAAGTAACTTGCTAAATTAAGGGCCAGTTAGCAAGTGATTGAGTTGGGATTTGAATCAAGTAAATGAGTAATGAATCTTTCTTTGAGCCTATGAGGTAGCTAAGGGCATTTTCAGCATTTTTAATGGTAGTAAAAAGATAATAGGGAAATTAATGACACTCCACTCACCAACCAAGTTGTATTTGTTCTTTCTTTTTCCTAGAGATCCTGGGTGTTTTCTTTTCATTCAGTCCTATCAATGTCCGTTCCTTCTAGGATGCTCCATTTTAAACACTGTAGAAATGTAATCAAACCCAGAGTTAAAATAATGAACACTCATATTTTTATGATCATGTAATAGTATTTTGCAAGAGCATGACCCTATTTGTACTTAGAGCCATCCTGACCTGTTGCTTTAAATATTTTAATAATACAGGTTTTTCTCTTTCCCCAATGAGGCCCACCCCCCCCATCACTTTAATTATGTGAGCTAGAATCCTCTTTCTCACACATCTTCAGTTCTCAACCTTGTTAAAATTAATCATATAATCCCCCTTTAAAACATAGTATTAAATCACCATAGTAACACAGTATCCAAGCTTTATAGATAAAACATAACAGCCATAGAGAGTAGCGTTTGGTGTCCCCTTGACAGCTTTATAACTTTTATAGGAATGTGTTCCTTCTCCTGGTTGTGTAAGGTGCAGGGATAGCATTACTTACACCTGTTTTATTACCATGCTGCTTTTGAATTGCCACCTTGTTTTCGTTCACCTTCTAGTTAAAAAAGGAGAATGGAACACTATTTTCTTTCTGAATCATTTTCTTGTACTCTCTAACAACTTTCAAAGGGATGGAATTGTTTCCTTACATATGGCCAGGGAATGTCTATTGACCTTTTGTGCTAGGATACTTTGAAAACCTCTTTAATTTTCTTATGCAGCTTATATGAGGGAGTTTTACATAGGAAGGTTACCCATATTTGAAAACTTAATTCATATCATATCCAAAGATTCAGAAAGTGTACCTTTGGAAAAGGCCTGGTGTACCATGATTTTTTTATTCCCACTGACGATTTATAAAGTGAATTATAGGTGAGAGCATCTATTTGAATATGTTATCTATTTGTAGAATACATTTTGTAAAATGCAACATGTAAACTACAATATGACTTAATGAGTTCCTTTGAACAAGTCAATGTCAAATTCTAAAATATTATGTTGGCATAAATTTATACACTAGAATTTGGAGTATTTAAATTTTTAAAGAAGTTCAAGCTAACTGATAAATTGATTTTTAGAAGTGGATTTTAAAACATTTTATAACACTTAAAGATTTAATTAAAAATTATGGATTAATCTGATTAGTAATATGATTTTTAATTTATTGAAACAGATACTTTCTATTTTATGTTGCTATTATGGGTGGTTGATGATTTTTTGTGTTAAAATTCAGGAATCTTTAACTTTTTTTCTTTTTTTTAAAAAAGATTCCATTTATTTTTAGAGAGTGGGGAAGGGAGATAGAAAAAGAGGGAAAGAAACATCAATGCACAAGAGAAACATTGATCAGTTGCCTCTTACATGTCCCCATCTAGGGACCTGGCCTACAACCCAGGCATGTGCCCTGACTGGGAATTGAACTGGTGGTTTGCAGGTTGATGCCCAAACCACTGAGCCACACCAGTCAGGGCTTAGCTTTTTTTCTTTATTGTTTTTTTTTCTAACCTTGTTTCCATTTCTTAGAAAGCTTCTTGCATTGTTAAGACATTTAGTATTTCTGTTCTGTAAAATGTAAAATATGTTCCTCATAAATTAAGCAATTTTGAAAGATACAGGAATTTAAGGAAACTAATAGCTAACCATGCCCTCTTTGGAATTCCAGCTCTTCCCCTTAGTAGCTCTGTGAACTTGATTCAGTCCTTTGGTTTTTTTTTCTTTTTTAAATGATCTTTTTAAAAATATTATTTATTGATTGATTTGAGGGGAGGAGAGAGAAACATCAATTTTATTGTTCCACTTATTTATGCATTCATTGGTTGATTCTTGTATGTGCTGTGATTGGGGATTGAACCTGTAACTTTGGCCTATAGGGACGATGCTCTGACCAACTGAGCTACCTGGTCAGGGCTCCTTCTGTGTTCTTTTCTGTACAATGGGAATGTCTAAGTTCCAGAGTTGTTGCTGAGAGTAAATGAGATGGTTTATATGAAGTGTCTCACTCTGTGACCAAGACATAGCAGAAACTCAAGTTCTGCTGTAGAGTAATGGTCAGGTGAGCAAATTAATGATTAGCTAACAGCAAGGTGGCAGAAAAGGCTTTGGTGTTAGTTAGCGCTAGGTTTAAAATCCAGTGTTTTGTGGTTTACCAGTTGGCATCTTAGGCATTGCCACTCTAGGCTATTTCCTCATCTATAAGATGAGGTTAATAGAATGCACCTTTCAGGATTTGTTGGGATAATTTACAGTGCTACTTGCTTGATCTCGGTAAGTAGAAGAAGGTATGGTAGCTCCAAGGGGGCAGTCACTAGAACGTGCTGCTTGCTGCCCTTTTTTCTTTTTTTACTAGCTCACAATCTGTTCCCGTGAAGTGTGTAAATTTTCAGTTCATTTATAAAGAGTTCCACTGAGAAAGGAAATGTTACAGGTTCAACGACTTGTCATGATTAGATACTTTATCAAGAAACTTACTGCACATTCATTTTTCCCTTTGTTCTGTCTTTGCCTCAGCCTCACAGTTAGCCAAGTTGGCCAGAACTTCACGTTCGTGCTCACTGACATTGACAGCAAACAGAGATTCGGGTTCTGCCGCTTATCTTCAGGAGCTAAGAGCTGCTTCTGTATCTTAAGGTAAGGGAGAAGGGCTTGGCAAACGGCTAGTTCTGTGAAACAATGTCAGCTTTTGCGTTGTTCTTCTGTAATTATATTTTCCAGCTGCTCTTTTCATTTTCCTATCTGTTTCCCACAAGTCACTGCACTTGGGGAGAAGGACTTCATAGTATTGTCCTTGCACTTTAAGTTCTGCAGATAATTGTATTTATTTATTTGTATCCCATTGCTGGGGTGGGAAAGGGACCATTGCTTCTGTGGAGTATGGGGAAGCTGGAGAGCCGGCATGGCTTCAGTTCCTCCTGCTGTTATCTGGAGCTGTCAGAAGTTAGCCTGTTAGGCTTTCCCTTGGACATTTTGTGTATGTAAGATTATTAATAAAGTATGTGTCTGTGGCTCAGGACGTCTCGCAGACACTGATTGTGTCCTCCTCAAAGTAACACCCTTGCCCCCTTTGGGTCAATGAGTGAGTGACTGTTTCCCAACTTGGCTACCTCTGGAGAGGTTTGAAAAAAGGGCCAAATCCTGTAAGAAGGCTTCTTTTGGTCTTCTAAAATCCCCTTCATCCACCAGAGCCACACTCACTTAATGCTCTGTTTCCTCCCGCCAGAGGGGTAAGGAGTGTTCTGGGGTGGGAGGATGTGTGGAAATCGGATTTTGGAGCTGCTGGCTCTGTGGGCTCCTGCCGGGCGCCTCCTGAGAGGGAAGTAAAGGCATCCACACACTCTCCTCTCCATCTGCCTCGGTTAAGTAGGTGTCAGAGGGGCCTGCCTCCTGTCTCTTCTCTGCTCATGTGGAGCAGCTCAGGGCAGGACAGCAGGGAGGCGCCCCTGACAAAACCCGGGTCCCCAGTCTTGGGCTTCAGTCTGGGGATAAAAGACCAGACCCTCTATGAATTCCAGAAAGAGTAGTTCTCTGTGCATTAGTCTCTGTATGTTCTTCTCCTCACCAAAAAAAGACAGCTCCCCACCCCTCAAGCACAGATACTGTTACACCATAAGGGGAAGAGAGCTGACTTTTGGAGTGTCGTGCCTTTGCTCAGTAACTGTCAGTCCAGACTGCTACTTTTGTGTTTCTCTGCACAAATATTATTTTCTTAATCAGCAAAATTAACTCTCTTCTTCGCTGAGCATAGCATCTGTAATGGAGGCACTAGAGGGCAAGTGTTGGAACGGCCGTAGGAAGGAAGCCCAGCCAGGGTGCTTGGCGAGATGAAATGTGCACAGCTGTTCCCAAGTGTGCCACAGTAGCCCAGGACCTAGGACTGTCTCCCCAGCGTGTTAGACCTGGTGTGAGTGATTATTTACTTTTTGATTTAGTAGTGTTGACTTTTTCTTGTTTTTCTTTTTAAAGAAAATTTTCCATTTTTACCTAATATTATATTTCAGCCTTGGCCAGGACACTGCATATTTAGGTGTTTTTTTAGAGGAGATGAGGGTTTAAACCAAGTTCTTAAAGTTTTGCAGAAAGGTGTTTTTTCCCCAAATGTTTTGAGTTATGGTGTTTTTTTCTTTCAAAGCTGGTGTGTGGGGCGGCGGGGTCGGGGAGCATGACTCTGAACTAACACTTACAGTCACACAGCTTCTGGGAGTAGAAAACTATTTATTTACAAATTTAAATTACCTGGCTGGTGTGGCTCAGTAGATTGAGTGCTGGCCTGCGAAGCAAGGGGTTGTTGGTTTGGTTCCCAGTCAGGGCATAGGCCTGGGTTATGGGCCAGGTCCTCAGGACAGGGCGCATGAGAGGCAACCACACATTGATGTTTCTCTCCCTTTCTTTCTCCCTCCCTTCTCCTCTCTCCAAAAAATAAATAAAATCTTTTAAAAAACACTTAGATTAAAAAATTGCTCTCCTCTGATTCTAGTATTTGACTTTGTGTATCTATATGGAGCTAATGGTCTTCATGTTTGTGAGAATGTTGTTGAATAGCCTTCATGCCATAGTCATTTAGAATGAAAAATAGCAATAGTTGGTGTGTTTTCTATCTGCTATACTAGCTTGGAACTATGGAAACAATTTGGTGGGTTAATTCATTCATTTATTTGTCAGCCTATTAGCTATTCCCTGCCCTTAAAGAGTTCCCAAGACGAGCTGGGGAGATGGATGATCACACCACAGTATGCTATATATGTAATACATAGAATGGTCTCATAGTGTAGTGTCTTTTCACTACTGATACTCTAGTGCCAGAGAATAGTGACTGTGGTGATACAGAGTGCTATATGAATACTGGGATACACACTTCAAGGGTATTTACCACTCAAGGTGGAGGTCTCACTGTATCCTATCCAGCTTGTGCACGTGTAATGGGCATCCACTTTCCCTGTGCTTGGGTTGGGAATGCTGCTGGGTTGAGACGTGAGTGGAAGGGTCTTCTGTAACCCTGGATGACTGGGTTGCATTGGAGAGTGGAGAGTCTGCCAAGAGAACACCAGCACGATTTGGGTCTGGTTTACATTATTAGCACTGTCCTCTTTTGCTGCTTGGTCTCCTTGTCTTTTTTCAGATGCTTTCCCTTTAGTTAACCTGTGCCTTGAGATCCAGTCACCATTCTCGTGCCCAGTGCCCCAGCTCAAGGCTGCTCATCAGCCACCTCTAACCTTGCTTTCCATTTATTTTCATGACGGGTGTACCTCCCAATGATGGTGTCTTTGCATATATAGCTTCTACTGATCCTCGCTTCTTAGGCTCCCTTCTTCCCTGACTGTTCTCCCAAGCTCATATACTTCCGGTACATATGAGCCACTGAGCCTTTCTGCCTTCACACATTTACCCATCTCCCAGACACGGCCTAGGTGCCCTGAGCAGCCTTCTCCAGGCAGAGGTAATCATCTCCTCCTCTGGTGCACCCAGATGCTTTGCATACTTCAGTTATACACTCATAAGTCTTGATCACCTTTTGTCTTTCTACTGTTGGACAGTTAACTCTTTAGGGGTAAAGATTGTGTGTTAAGCAACTTTGTATCTCCATCCCTTAGCTAGTGCTTGACCAAGGTAATGTGTGTGTGGCTTTCAGAGACAGGGGAGATGCATTCCATTTGACTGGAAGAGCAGGGCACTGAAGGCTCTGAGTTAGAGGACAGGCCTCATAGGACACTAGCTGAGAGAGAAAATATGAAATGAAGTTATTTGCAGAAGCATGGTTCATATTGTCAAACTTATATTAATTATAAGAAGTGAGCCTTTGAATCTCACAGTGATGATCAAGTGTTAAGTGCCACACCGTGTGTCCAGAAAGGACTAGACCATCAGTATTACAAAATCTAAACTTAATTTCACAATGAAAGGTTTTTAGATATTCTTTATATATTCATTTATTAGGTTCGTTGTTAGGGGCATTGTCTGTTCCTCCCACTAGAATGGAAGCTCCATGAAGGCTGGAAATTTTTATTGGTTTTGTTCACAGACGCACCCAAAATGTATTAAAAAATATAATCATACTAGAGTATAAACAAGTCTCATTAACACAAATACTGTGGTACATAAAGTCAAATACATATTTTCTCCCATGGTTAAATAGTTTTTTCTGTTAAGGTATTTTAATTTTCCTTGACATTCCTCATGATATTATTTAACCAGTTGCTGGGTGGTACCTAATACTAGATTAAAAACACCAGCCAGGAGAGTGATAGCTACGGGTAAGTCAGTTGTTCTTCATTATAAACCCAGGAATGTGAGTGAGTATTTTAGAATTTCCAGATGGCACTGTGTGCATCAAATGTGGTATAAGCATTTACCTATGGAATAGTTCAACCATGAAACAAAGTGACCTGTCAACCACCAGTTTTTTTTTTTTTCATTTTTTTATTGCTCAATTATAGTTGTCCCCATTTCCCCCCCATTACTCTCCCCTGCCCTACCTGCTACGCCCAACTTCCACTTTCAATCCTCCCCTCCCATTGTCTTTGTCCGTGGGTCCTTTTTCCATTTTGTGTGGCCTAAATGACATAAGCCCACTGAAAGCAGAAGAGTTCAATGACATCACCGTGTTGTTTGGTGTAGGTGGGATGGCACAATGTAGTATGGGAGAGATGCCAAATAATAATAATAATAATGGTGATGATGATGCAGCATTTCTGTACTCGTTATAAAGGAGTTTTTAAAATATCTGTGTTTTACAACTTTTCCTTTTGTATACAGATCTTATTTAAGCCCTTGGGAAAGTTTGAGTAATGTCTTTATACCCAACTAGAATTGTTCAGAAACTAGAATACATTTTGGAAAATAACTTGTTTTTTCAAGATGGTATCTAAAGATTTTGTTTTAACATTTAACATTTTTATGCAATTAGTATCTTAGAACCTATATATATCAGGAGTGAGCAATGTATATATAACACTTAGTCTTTGGCTTATATTTACCTCAAGTTCCCTTAAAATGGGAATGGAGGTCCAGCCCTGGCTCCCTGTATGATGAGAACCTTTCAGGTATTATGTTCACTCAAGATTTTGATGAGCTGAACTTTCTGAACTTGCTATGACAAACTGAAAACAATATATACTTTTTGTCCTTTACCAAGTTTAAAATTGAACATGCTTCTGGGCACACTGTTCCTAGGCCACCTCTGATTTTGATATCCACCTTCCATTTCACTGCTAGCCTCACGATCTTAGGAGCCACTCAGTCTTTGGGAAGGGACTATGTAAACAGTTAATTAAAATATAATGTGTAAGTGCTATTTGACAAAATATGTACATGCAAAGGTCTGTGGGGTCACAGATTAGGCAGTGCCCATCTCTGGCTTGGAGAATCAGGGAAGTGTTGATGATGGTTTCCAGTTAAACTGGGTCTTATGGGATCAGTGGGGGCTTGCCTGGAGGAGAACAGCAGGAAAGCTCTTAAGGTGGTAAGAACTGGTGTGCACAGGCCCAGAGAAATGAAAGGCAGAGCAAGATGAAAGAATGATGAGAATTCGATGAGAGGGCAATAGCAAGAGATGATGCCGTAAAAGCCTTGGGACCAGACTATGGAAGACGTGCTTAAGATTTTGGATTAACCCCAAAGCCAACGGAGTGCCATCAGATGGTTTGGAGCAGACATCAGAAATATTGATGTTTGTTAGACCAAGTGTAAACTGGCTTTTTGTGTGTGAAATTGCTGTTAACATAGGCTTGAGGTTTCCTGGTTGTTGTTAGAAGGGGTGGCGCATATCACTCTGGAAATAGCACTTTGATTTAGATTGGAATTTTATTTTTTATGATTTTATTTATTTATTTTTAGACAAAAGGGAAAGGAGGGAGAAATAGAGGGAAACCTCAATGTGTGGTTGCCTCTCGAGTGTCCCCTACTGGGGACCTGGCCTGCACCCCAGGCATGAACCCTGACTGGGAATTGAACCTGCGACCCTCTGGTTCACAGGCCGACATTCAATCCACTGAGCCACACCAACTAGGGTAGTTTAGAATTTTTAAGCTTCAACTTTAGTTTTTTGTTTGTTTCTTTGTATTTATTTATGTTTGTTTTTAAACTATAACTTAATGAAATATGTTCCTGGGTCCTTGTTGGGGAGTTGTCCTTCTTTCCATGCAAGCTGGCACACAGGCTTGTCTTTAAGCATTAATTGTGTTAAGTAGGAACCACCTTTCTTCTACAACACTTTCTAACTTAGTGGCAGGAAGAACTATTGCATCTTTTTTCATCAGCATTGTCCTCATTTCTACTATAAACAGAAAAGCTCAGTTCTCATTGAGAAAAAGAAGCTAGATGTAATAAAGGAGTCTGGCTTTTAAAATTTTGGCTTCTCTCTCTAACCATTCCAGTATTTTTAAAACACATATAGTTGAGGAGAAAAATCAAAGGACTCTTTCCTTAGGCAGGTATGGTGGCAGAAGCCCTTTTGGATTGTGTGTTATCTGCTTTAGTTTACAATAAGTGTACGGGGGATGGGGAAGGCAGTTGGGAAGGAAGGCTGTGAGGACAGCTCCCAGATTTTTACCTTGAAAGCAGGTGCTGCTGAAATATTCCAGAAACAGATGAATCTCCTATCCTTGTTTTAAGCTATTTATAGTTGTCTTGCCTGAGGGTACCCTGCTATACAAAAATTCACAGCCTCATGTTTGAGGGCAGTTTGGGCATCAAAGCTGGGGCTCCTTTGGGAGAAATCAGCCTTTCTTCCCAGTGCCTTAAATGCCATTTGGGAAACCTGGATCTTTCATACTATTTAACAGAAGACTTTCCTCTCCTTTTCAAGTGTTTCCATCTCTCTGAAGCTGTTTGATTTCTTTTTAATTCCTCCCCTTAAAAGTACAGCAGGTACAATGTTGTTTTCTGGATAGTCAGCTGGAAGAAGGCCTGATTGCTGTGGCAGATTATAATTCCACCCATTTTGGGTCCTGGCACATGGCTTCTGTTGGAAGCCAACCCATGGGATAGGGCCTGTGGAGACTCTAGTTTACTAGGCCCAGGGCCCTTTCTGAGATTCTCAGTTTTCTGAAAGGCTTGCATGGTTGGGGGGGTTGGAGGGATGCTCATCAGAAACATCACTTTGTGGGAGGTTAGAACTTTTCCCCCTTAATTAAAAAAAAAAGGAAGTGGTTGGGGTATGTTGCCTGTTTTATTGTCACACAGATGCCTTCATGCTTAGAAACATATAATCCTCTGGGGAACCACAACTCAACAACAGTAACAAGCTGTACTGTTTAAAGAAAATCACCTTTGAAGACAAGAAAGGGAAATGGAACTGCCTTTGCTGTCCTGGCGGCCTGCTAGTTGAGGGCTGGGAAGCTGGACATTGGGAAAGCAGGTGTGTCTACTGCACCAGCAGCTAGCCACACAGCTGCCCACAGCAGGAAGCAGTTTCTTGTCTTCCCCTGGTCCTTCCCTCAAGCAACCTGAGCACAAAGTCATAGGTATTTGAAACTTCATGACTTTGGCTAAAATTTTCATTTTGAGACAGAATGAGTTGGACATTACAAGAAGGCATGGTATTTTCTCCCTTTGTTTCGAAAGCAGAGCACTCCCTTGTCTTAATGCTCATGAAGCTTACTTAGTACAGAGCAACAAAGTGAAAGCACCGTAGGAACTCTAGGAGTACACTTTTGATTTGGTTCTTGTTTTCCCCATACCTCACTCATCTTCTTACCTCTAGTAACTGCTGTCAATGGCTAATATTGTTCTACCTTTTTGTAGATGGATATACTAAGCCAGGACAACTCATTACAGAGAATGTGGAAGAGAAGGGGGAAATTAGCATTTATTTAATATGCCAAGTGATTTACATAATTCTCATTTATTTTTATTACAACCTCATGACATATCTCCATTGTAGAGATAAAAGGGTTGAGACTGAAAGAGATATAGTGACTTTCCCAAGATCTTACCAGGAGGAACTGAAGAATTTGGTTTGGAGCCCCAAAAAGTCCAACCCAAAGCTCATATTCTCAACTACTTTGGGCTTATTTCCAGTAACTATCTCTTTTGGCTTTGAGTCACAACTTCATATTTTATTTTCTTGGCACCAAAGCACCATTTACAAGTCTCAAAAGTTTGTTCATCTCTCCATATATATTTAGTTAAAAGAGCCATGATGGGTAGTTTGCCATTGCACAGTGATCTCAGATATGTGCTGTAAGCCCTCTTAGAATAATATACCTCAGCCCACCCTCATTTTATAAATGATGAAAATGAGGCCTGAAGAAGGAAGGCTTTTATCCTAAGTTCTTTAGCTGATTAATAGCGGTCTTCTGACCCCTAGTCCAGAGTTTTGTCCAGGATGTGACAATGATCCTTCCAACTCTGGAGAATAAGCCCAAGACCACCTGGAACTAAGGTTTTTTAAGACTCAGTAACCTCCTTTTAGCATCATGGAATCACATCCCCTTTTGGCCAGTGTCATTGCAGTTTATGTGAACAATCCAGCCATATGATTACTGAGTAGAGAAAAATGATCAGTTTTGTTCACATGTGATGCAGGTTGTGTTTGAATGGAAAACCAGTAAAACTGGGCCTGCCTTGTGAAAGAAAGAGTCCTAAGAATTCCAAATGAGGGACCTGTTTTGGGAAATGGAAAATTCATTCTACAGGAGAGGCCAGTTGGTGCCACTTGGTTGAGATTGAGTGTCAACAGTTTTTCTTGGACCTCCCTGCAAGCAAACCACTTTCCTTACAACAGTGACAGCCAGCAGAAGGACTTAATTGAGGCTTATCTTTGCTTTTCACTGGGAAGCAGGTAGAAAGGAAAATAACTCAGTATGCTTCACACCTAAAATTGCCCTTTGGATCTGAGCTACACTCTTATTTTATGAGCAAGGTAGATTTGTGAATACAAAAAGGAGTCTTCGTTTAGGTTGTCTGGCCCTTCCAGTGCTCAGTTTTAGAAGCAATTGGAGGCCTGACATTTCTCTCTCATCGGGAGAGGCTCCAGAAGACTGAGGTGATAGTGTTCTTCTTTACATCAAACAGAAAAATCATTATGCCATCTGAAGTTTGAAAAGCCCACAGTTCTAACAGTCATGAGCCACTTATTTTTCAGATGCTAATTTTTGAGATTATGAAAATATATCTCCTCATTAGAGGAATTTAGAAAACTTCAGAAGACTAGGAAAAGCGGTCTCTTATCCCATGACTCTGATAATGACTAGGGGTGTTGCCTTCCTTGAAGTGGGATCCTGCTGTAGGTGTAGTTTTGTATCTAGCTTTTTCTCTTATTATATTGTAAGCATCTTTGCATATCATTAAATATTCTTTCCTGAGGATGTTTTTAACTGTGTAATTTATTTGTGTGAGACTGATTTATGAGGGAAGAAGCACTTAGTGATCTGAAAAATTATTTCTTGCTAAGACTTCCATTTTTGGAAAAAAAAATGCATTTGTTGTAGTGAGTTTGTTGTTCAGCTGATTACTTTGGTATTTTTGTTTGGTTAAAAAAAAACCAACTGCTTTTTATGTGTGATTGCCCAATTCTTGACAATGAATAGTTATTAACTTCTGAGAGCATTGAACCTGAAAGTATGGAAATAGTCTCAAAAGTCATAGTTAAATCAGGTAGTAAACAATGTGCTTAGTTTACTTTTTCCTTTCCATATTTCACTTTGTACATTTACATCTTCAAAGTAAGTAATCCTTTTTATTAGCATGAGTTGTATTGGAAATTGCAAAAAATAATGTAGCATAAAGGGAATACTTTTAGAGCTAGATAGCAATATACATTTTGATTTTGAGTATATTGCATTCTAAATGACAACAAATTAATCATATATTACAACTTTGTGTAGACATTTAAGAAATTTTTAAACATTGTAGATAAAATTAAATTCTGTATTATAGTATGCAATGGAAACTGAATAGGTTTTTATTTCCCATTCATAGGGCTTGAAAGTACCAGAAACCTTCAGCAAAACCATGGGCAATTGTTGTTTTAACTCAATTCACAAGTGTTAGACTGCCCCCATGGAGATCTTTAATCCCTTATCTATAATACAAAGCAATATTTATTGTAAAATTAATTCTGAGAGGCATCGTTTATGGCTTCTAATCCATTCTATTTCAGATGTCTTTGAAGTAAAGTGGGTGGAGCTTTGTATGTGGGGTTAATTGTCCCATTGTTCATTTATTCAGTCTTGGTATTTTAACTAGCTCTTTATGCTTATTAATGAGCCCAAAATGCAGCAAAAAATGCTTGGCTCTAAAAAACTTGACATCTTAAAAAACTTACTTAAAAGTGTGGTGGAAAAAGAAGTTGGGTGAAATTCATGTCCTGTAGTTTTTTGCTTGAGCTCTTAATGACTGGTTTCCTTTTTTAAAAAAAACTCTAGTCCCATAGAAAAACAAGATGTTTTTTGGGGGGGAATAAAAAACAAAAAGCCACTGCAAACAAAAACAACTCCAATTTAAATGAAGAGGCTCTAAAGAAAGTATAATTGATAGTGTTCAGCTTTCTGATGAGCTAGGATTTTTACTGTCAACTCTGTAAAAAATAGTCATTTTGGATGCCAATTTTAGAGAAATTTATGTTTGTATTTTTTTACTAGTATATAAAAATATACTGAATATTGAGCATCCTCATTTAAAGGTAAACATTGTTTCCTGACCGCTGGAAATAGTACTTGTTTTTATATCTTCTTTTACTCTTTATTAAAAGTCCCCAGGGATTATAATTCTATAGATCTTTTCATTTGAATAAGTAGTTTAACTTTCATGCAGTGGGAGTCACTGAACTTGTCCTTTCCTCAGATTCAGTGCTTGTGTTGTGATGGAAAGAACATTGGTGTTATATTTGATTGTTTTAAATCTTCTTAAAGTTAGATTTAGAATAATGTTTTGTTTGTCCATCATTCTTCTTTGTCTCAGTACTTCAATGGTGAACTGAGGATAATACTAATTCAGAATATTGTTGTAAAAATGAAGTAAAACAGTGAGTGCTTGATAAAGTTCTTTGTATATTGCATCTACTGTGTAAAAGCTTAATTATAATCCTGTGCCTGCCTTTTGTAAATTGTAAAATATAACATGCAAACAGAAAAGTACATTAAGTTTAATTATATATACACACATGTAAGTGTATATATATTTATATATGTGCACATACATATACACAGAAGCACACACAAATAATTATGTAGCAAATACCATGTAATAACCATGTAAGTTACAAAATCTCTGCCCTAGTATAATTTTTTCACCTGTGTATGTATTTCTAAATAATATGGTATAGTTTTTCTGGTTTTGAATTCTGCATTTATTTAATTATTCAATTTGTAGTTGTTATTTTGCCCTCTTTTGCTTAACTTTTGAACTTTATCCGTGCTATTGCTTCGGATAGTAGTTTGTTTTCTTAGTAGTATAGAGTTCCATATTGTGTGACCATGTTTCCATTCATTCATGCATTCAGCTGTAGGTGGCCATGTGAGCTATTCCTAGTTTATGACTTTTATGAACTTTCTTGAATGGGTATCCTGATGCACATAGGCACTAAGTTCTTTAGTCTATTAACCTGGGAACTTGGATAGCCATGTATAGGGGACATATATCATCATCTTTATTAGGTAATGCCAAATTGTTTTCTAAAGCAGCAACTGCGCTATTTTACCATCTGCCAGCTGTGGGTGAGCATCCTGGTGATCCCGCACTGTTGCTGTTACTCCTTGCTTTTTGAAGAAGGCACACAGCATGCTCTTCTCCATTCTCACAGCCTGTGAGGTCTACGTATTGTTGTCCTTCTTTAGTTCCCCAAAGATTAATCTGGCTTCCTAGTCTGAAGAGGCATTGTGAGAGAAAGAGGCAGTCCCTGGGGCTGGGAGAGGCTAGCTGACCAGCCTTGAAAGGTGAGACGAGCTCTGCGGTGACGTGGAGGAAAGAACAAGGTCTGGAGTCAGAGCAGGGCCTGGACCCGAATCCTGCTGGTGTGGAAGTGTGCTTTTGGGTGCTCCATTTACCGTCTTTGAGCTTTAATTTTCTCATCTGCTTCTTTGGGAGGACTAGGGTAATATAGGCAAAGGATCATGGTAGGGAAGTCACTGGCACTTTACAGCATTGCACAGTGCAGGAGCTGTGAGTAGAAGGAACAACCAATTGTAATATATCCGTGCCATTGTTCTAGATGTGATTTGTGTGGGTGAGTGCATAACTAAGTCTACGTAAGGCTGGTCACATCAGCTTGAAGATGACATTTGGTAGCCCTGAGGTAGGTATGTATTTACACGCTGTTGGTCAGGGTGTAAAATGGCTCAACATTCCTGGAAAACAATTGGCAATATATCTTCAAAACCCTTAAAATTATTCCCACTTTTGAGAATCTGTTTTAATGAAAACTCATATGTATAGATACATAGATGAAGCTGTTTAGTATATTGAATGAAAAATTAGAAATAATTAATGAAAAGGGATACTAAATTTAATTAGATACCATGTAGCCATTAAAGTTATATTTTTGCTGATTACTTAATGACATGAAGGTTTTGGACAATGTTATGCAAAAAACCCAAAAATTTTTATATACAGTATTTCTATTTTTAAGGAATTCATTTAAAAAAATCTGGATGATTGGGTACCAAAGTATCAACAATGAGAAAAGTTAGGTAGTGGGGTCCTGAGTGTATTTCATTTTCTTCTTTGTATGTCTGTAATGTAGTAGTTCTTCCTTTAATTTTATCCTGTCAAATTCAATGCAGATACTCACTGTACCACAGTTTACATATTCTTTGTTTGGAAAAATTGTAACTACCTTCAAACAGCACATGATTGCAAATATAGAATGCCACAAGTGGTAGTGCTTCAACTGCCAAAGTGATGACACTCTCCAGGGTGTGTGGTCTCCCCCTAAATTTGTGGAATGGACTTGAGCTCTGGAATCAGACTTAGGTTGATATTTTGATTCTGCCACTTACTAGCTGTAGGATTCTAAACAAGATAAGTCACCTTTCTGAGCCCCAGTGTCCTCTTTTGTAAAATAGAAAGTACTTCCCATGATTAAGTAAGGTTTTTGTTGCTCAATCCAAAGTAATTATTCCCATGTTGCCTTGTAAGATTTAAAAACACCATCAGTTAATAAATGTACCATTAGTGTAAAAACAGCTTTTTAGGGGGGAAAGGCTTTATTAAAATTTCAGATTGATATCAGGAAGCACCTTAATTTCAGAAACTTTAAAAATAAAGACTTCATCTTAATTGAGAAATGATTGTATTAGTGTTAATTTCACAGTGGGATTTTTAGCATCTGTCTTATAGATTTTCACTGTTCCCTGCTCACCTAGTTGAACCTTACAATTTTCTCAGAAGTTTCTTAGTTGTGAAAGGACTAGGAACCGATTCCCAGTGCTGCCTCAAACCTGCTTTTTATGGCTTCAGAATCTCTGTCATAACCCGTTTTATGTTTTCACAAACCGAGCCCCTGGGGAGCTGTCTGCACTTTTCAGTGTGATACAGCTGAATTCCTTCCCTTCCCCACTCGAGCCCTTTGATTTGCCAGGTTTTTGTTCATCTACCCTAAGGATGGACTGAGATTACAGAGCACAGCCTCTCTGGTGGTGCAAAGTGAGAATTGTTTTTAATTGAGCAGAAACATGTGGAAAGATCAGGAATATCTCAAGGGATTGAAGAAAAATCCCAAATTTGTACTACTTACAGCTTGTGTTTAGAACAGGGTCTGCTGGGAATAAATGTTAGTTAGTGTGGCCTGTGACCTTAAAAACTGTTGACATGGACTTCAGCCAGAAACTAGCCACAGACCTCCTTTGTTAAACTCATTCATAGCTCCTTGAAAACTCTAGTCAGTGAAAGTTGCCAGCTCCAATCCAAGCACAGCAACTGCCCCCCCTCTCTCCAGCTTTGGAAACAGAGGACGCCCCTTAACCAGCAAGGCTTCTTTAATAGGACTACATGGCCTTAAACGCAATTGGAATTGACAACTTCCTGGCTTGGGTTTGCCAACTGGCAGAGCTGTGGGGCCAAGGGGACAAACAGCGCTGGGGCGCTGTGCACTTGTGTTTGTGTATGTGCAGAGGAGACTGAACTCCAGAGCACTGCGATACCCCTTCAACTCCCAGAGCAGCACTCTGGCCTGAATCAGACGTGTCTTCCGAGGGTTTCTGGCTGGGAGAGACAATTATCTCTCAGTGTAAGGAGAAGAGAAAATAATTGCCGTTTCTGTTTGTTGGTGATGATCCTGGCCTTCCCCTTCTTCCCTCAAAATCCTTGGTTAATCTTTTCATTGGTGTTGCATTGCTGAAATTTAAAATAAGAACTAGCAACTCAGATGCGGAATTATTATTGTTGTTGTTTTTTTATGGATGGTACTCAGCACCCACCCACTCTGGAGCTTTACTACACAAAGCTGAAGGGGGGAACCAGGGTCTCTCTTCATTGTACATATTGAGGAAACTTAGGCACGAGTCTCTTCTCTCCTGCTCTCATTCAAAATGAGTCATAAGAAAAGGCCTTAAATGATCTGCTGCCTTTGCAGAACAGTGTAATAATTGAGACTAGAAACTACTGTTTTCCCTGGTTCTTGTCTTTAATTCAACAACTACATTATCTGAATTTAAAGGATATTTTGAGAAATGAAGAAGTTAATCTGACTACAAACAGGAAGTGGATATTCTGCTTACGAAGTTTGTTTTAATACTGTGGTTTTAATACATGGTGATGGTGTGTGTAGGGAAGCTTAGTTATAGGTTGTCATCCTGAGAGGTACAATATCAGTCCATATTTCTTTCCACTTAACCATTTGTTAAACTTTTGTTGTTGGAACACATTATTTATTTCCAGTTATACAGTTGAAATTGTTATTTTTAACATAAACATTTTAGCAAACTTATCACTTCTAAAGCTGCTGAGGTTTGGCATGATTTCAACCAGGCATGTGTGAGGAGAAAAAAGGAGTGTCACATTGGCCTAGGAATCAGTGGCACATAGGCTTGGGAATATGGAAACTCTGGAAAGAGAAATTATATAATTTCCTGGAGACTTTACAAGAGCTGAGCTGTAATTAAGGGAGAGCAACATGAGAGTACCTCATTTGTGGTAGGCGCTCTCTAAGTGTTTGTTGAATGACTATGATTGGTGAGGCAACTTATTTCCCAATCCCAATATTTGCCTGTTTATACACAGTCAATTAATTTTCCTTTCTCAACACCCTTACAGAATTTGTTCCTCCAACAGAAGGTACATGATGCCCTCATGTTTAATTACCTAAAGCTCTAAAGCAAATCTTTTAGATATAGTCAGAATTAGATTCAAGTTATGACTTATTAACCATGTAATAAATCATATCACTTGGCTTTTCCGATCTTCTCTTTGCACATCTGTAGAATTAAAGGTGAGACCCACTTTGTAAGTTGTTAACATACAGGTAAAATTGTAATATAAAACACCTAATTTAGGAGTCAGCAATAAGAATTTTTTTTCTCAGAAAGGACATACTATTTTCACCAGGGGCTCTTACCCTCTATCATGAGAGAAGGTCTTGTAAATTTGCTGCCTCTACCACTGTCCCTGCTCTTTCAGGGAGTGTAGTTACTCTGCAGACGGCTAAGAGGGATTGAAGCCTCAGACTCTAAACAGAAAGTCTTGAATAGCCTATGGAAATTGTTTAATGATTGTTTTCTATACCAGTGCACTGTACTAAGATTAGATTAGATTGTTAGAAAATATATTTAGCTACATAAATAAGTGACTAAGAAAGCCGGGTTCTATTTTTGCTTGTTTTTTTTTTTTTTTTGACAACTAGGAAGATGATAGTAATGTCAGAACATTAAGTAGTACAGAAAATTATGGAGAATTCTTTGAACTTGTGTTAAGAGTTCCTTTCATTACAGGATTTCACTGTAAGTGTTTCCATACTTAAACACCCTTAAAGTTTGTTTTACGAGAATTCTAAAATTTGAGGTGATGAATCATTTGATTTCATAACTTCTTTGTTTTATTATGCATCTCACCCTTGTTGTTTTATGTGAATAACAAATCATAGAAGCGCCTTTTCTGTCTCCTAAATAACTGGGAGATTATAACAGTGTGCTCTGGATCAGGTAGAGGAGGGAGAAGAACTCTGCTGTGTAGAGGAGGGAAGATTATTTGTCAGATTTTATTTTACTGGAATATTTTTTCCTGAGAGTTCACAAGATGAGACTATGTCATCTCTCCTTTAAAGATTTGCCCCCTAATGCTACCTCATTTTCTAAACTTTTATTAACAGCTCTTTGCAGCTGAAGCAAATATTTTAGATCTTTCTTGTACTATCCTCCAGCTGGGAGTGTCTTTCACACATCAAAGGCAGATAGGAGCCTCTCATTAAAAGATAGTGTGAGTTCATCATCTCAGAAGAGTGGGACCTGGAACCCAAGATAACTTTCAGCTACAAGTCATATCTAAGTCGGACTGAGATTTTTCTGTGGGTTACCACATTTCTCAATTTGTTACTCCAAGATGCTTTAAAGTCTACTTTCTCCCTTAGTTTTATAATATCTGAAGATTATCTTTATTCAGAGTAGGAAATTAGTTGTAGAGCTTGGGAAAGATAAATGCTTTAAAATGTATTTTTAATAAGAAAATAAGGATTCCTGAAGCTTAGGAAGAAAGCCCACATTTGCTTGTTATTTTCTCTCCCTCCTTTCCTTACTCCCTTAACCACACTTCCTGCTCCAGTGTCTACAAGGTAATTATTTGAAACTTCTAAGTCAGCTCTGAAAACTCCACAAATCCTTCTTTTCCTACCTTTTGCTAATAAAAAGCAATACAGAAATCAAAGCAGTTGAACAGATTTCTTGAGATTATGGAGGACATCTGGTTATATTCTTCAGATTTTATTTTTGAAAACATTTCTAGATTGGTTGAAAGCAGGAATGTTATAGTCTAGCTAAAAGCCACACTAAATGTTTTTAGCTTCTCTTGTATGTATCTGTGCACAAGCCATACCCATGAATGTGTTATAACAAAGTAGTACAGGTTCTATCATTTGAGTAGTTGCCACAGCAAATCCAAATTAAGTCTTTTCCATGGTATTTACTTTCCTTACTTTGGTCAATTTCAAGCTCTATGTAGTATTTGCTAACCAAAGGTGAAGGTTGTCCCCCCATAAATATTAGGATTGCCTGCCAGCCAAATCCCAGGCAACCCAGTGAATTACTCTCTTTGATAGTAGAAAAGTCTAGTTGAAGTTGCTCTGAATGGCATTTAACTATAAAATAATAGCCTTAACAAAGTTGCTGGTGTCCTTCAAATGGTTTCTGTACCAGTAGCCAATTCTTTTGGCACTTCAGAATATGAAGCCTGTTCCATTGATAATTTGGATTGCAAGTTTTCAGGGAATTGCATAGCCAGTGAATAATGAGAGAGAAAAGTACATAAGTGCATTGAAAATGCATGAAGTAAAAACGAAAAGCGAGCAAGCAAACAACAACATCACCCCCCCCATACACACACCCATGCGCATGCACACACACACACACATATATGCACAAACCCAGAAGCTGTTGACTTGGCAGTTTTTCATTCTTTATGGCTCTAGGGACAGGTTTAAATTGGGAGAAAAATTTTTTATTCTCTTGTGCTGTGTTGAACAGGAAGGCGGTGTTTGATGTAATCTGGCCCAGATGTCAGCAATGTGCAGTGTTGTGATGATTATTTATCTTCAGGTTTTTACTTTGTAAAAGGAGAATCAGCAAACAATCATTTAGAGTTGTAAGTTATGACCGTTTTTGAGGTCCTGTGAGTGTAACAAACAAACATATAAATTACTCTAAATATGTTTTAGATTTAATTTCATTTTAGCTATTAAGCTTAAAATCCTCTTTAACAAATACTGGTTATGAGTCCCCTGGTAGATGTTAATATGTTCAGTGCTTTACATTCTGGATATCATTCTTCTTATTTTAATTTCTTGCTCTTTTAGGAGGCTTCCTCAACTAAGAGTGTTAAACTGGTGGGCTCTTTTAATGACCTTTGGAAGTGTTTTCCCAGACAGATATTTGTGGAGTTTTGTTTTGTTTTTTATTTGTTTGTTTATGGTTACATAAGCGCTTAAATTGTAAATGGTAAAACTTCAATAACTGCAGAGGCAGTCCATTTCCGTACTTGGAATTCAGGTGTATTTGTTTTATGAGTATTTGTGTGTTTATTTATTTTTTCCTTTATATTGAACTTTTTGAGGTGACACCAGTTACCATTATTATACAGATTTCAGGTGTACAATTCTGTAACACATAATCTGAACACTGTATTGTGTGTTCTCCACCCCACCCCAAGCCTCTGTCCATAAGAGTATTGTTTTCAAAGTATTTTCAAAGGATAAGAATTGCCCAAAGTGACTAGAAGGAAGGCAATAATAAAGATCAAAGCAGGAATAAATGAAATAGAGTCTAAAAAAATGATACAAAAAAAATCAATGAATTCGAAAGCTAGTTCTTTAAAAAATAAACAAGATTGACAAACCTTTAACCAGACTCATCAAGAAAAAAAACAGAAAGGACTTAAATAAATAAAATCAGAGATGAAAGCGGAGAAATTACAACTGACACCAAAGAAATACAAAGGGTTGTAAGAAAATATTATGAACAACTATATGCCAACAAACTGGACAACCTGGACGAAATGGATAAATTCCTAGAAACATGCAATCTTCCAAAACTAAAATCAGGAAGAATCAGAGAATTTGAGAGACAGATTACACCTAGTGAAATTGAAGCAGTAATCAAAAGACTCCTAACAAACAAAAGCCCTGGAATGGATGGCTTCACAGGTGAATTTTACCAAACATTCTGAGAAGAACTGACACCTCTCCTTCTCAAACTGTTTCATAAAATTCAAGAGGAGGAAAGGCTTCCAAACTCATTTTATGAGGCCAGCATTATTCTAATTCCAAAACCAGATAACAGCACTACAAAGAAAGAAAATTATAGACTGATATCCATGATGAACATAGTTGCTAAAATCCTCAACAGAACTTTATCAAACTGAATACAGCAATGCATCAAAAAGATCATACATCTTGATCAAGTGGGATTTATTCCAGGAATGCAAGGTTGGTAGAACATTTGCAAATCAATAAATGTGATCCACCACATAAACATAGTGAAGGATAAAAACCACATGATTATGTCTGTAGATGCAGAAAAAGCATGTGATAAAATCCAGCATCATTTATGATAAGAACTCTCAGCAAAGTGGTAATAGAGGGAACATACTTAAACATAGTAAAGGTCGTATATGACAAACCCACTGCCAGCATTGTACTCAGTGGGCAAAAGCTATAAGCATTCCCCTTACGATTGGGAATAAGACAAGGATGTCCGCTTTCACCTCTCTTATTCAACGTGGTACTGGAAGTCCTAGCCACAGCAATCAGATGTGAAGAAGAAATAAAAGGCATCCATATTGCAAAGGAAGTAGTAAAATTGTCATTATTGCCAGATGACATGATACTGCACATAGAGAACCCCAAAGATTCCACCAAGAAACTACTAGAACTGATAAATGAATTCAGCAAAGCAGCAGGATACAAAATTAATATTCAGAAATGAGTTGCATTTTTTTAAAGGATGTGATGTTATTTTTTTAAGATTATTTATTTATTTATTTTTAGAGAGGGAAGGGAGGGAGAAAGAGAGAGAGAGAAACATCAATGTGCGGTTGCTGGGGACCGTGGCCTGCAACCCAGGTATGTGCCCTGACTGGGAATCGAACCTGCGATGCTTTGGTTCGCAGCCTGTGCTCAATCCACTGAGCTATGCCAGCCAGGGTGTGAGTTGCATTTTTATGTGCATATAATAAACTAACAAAAAGGGAAATCAAGAAAACAATCTCATTTACAATTGCTTCAAAAAGAATAAAATACCTAAGAATAAACCTAACCAAGGATGTAAAAAGCCTATACTCAGAAAATTATAAGAAACTGAAGAAGATACAAATAAGTGGAAGCACATACCATATTCATGGATAGGAAGAATTAATATCATTAAAATGGCCATACTACCCAAAGCAATCTATAGATTAATGAAATTCCTATCAAGATTCCAATTACATATTTCACAGAGCTAGAACAAATATTTCAAAAATTTATATGGAACCACAAAAAGCCCTGCATAACAACAGCAATCCTGAGAAAGAACAAAGTTGGAGGAATCATGCTACTTAATATAAAACTATACTGTAAGGCCATAGTAATCAAAACAGCATGGTACTGGCATAAAACACACACATAGGTCAATGGAACAGAATAGAGCACCCAGAAATAAATCTACACTCAATATTTGACAGAGGAAGCAGGCACATACAATGGACTAAAGATAGTTTATTTAAAAAATGATGTTGGGAAAATTGGACAGATATGTGCAGAAAAATGAAACTAGACCATCTTCTTATACTACACACAAGAATAAATTCAAAATGGACCAAAACCTTAAGTATTAGACCTGAAACCATAAAAATTCTAGAAGAAAAGTAGGCAGCAAAACTTGGGACATTGCTCATAGCAGTTTTTTACTGGATATATTTCCCCAGGCAAGGGAAGCAAAAGAAAAAATAAACAAATGGAATTACAGCAAACTAAAAAATTTTTGCACAGCAAGGGAAACCATCAACAAAATAAAAAGACAGCCCATAGAATGGGAGAACATATTTACCGATACCTCTGATAAGGAGTTAATATCCAAAATTTATAAAGTGCTTACAAAACTCAACACCAAAAAAACAAACAACCCAGTTAAAAAATGGGCAAAGGACCTAAATAGACACTTATCCAGGATGACATAAAAAGTGGTCAATAGACATATGAAAAGATGCTTAATGTCACTAGTCATCAGAGAAATGTAAATTAAAACCAAAATGGGATACCATCTCACACCTGTCAGAATGGCTATCATTAATATATTAATAGACAACAAGTGCTGGCGAGGACATGGAGAAAGGGGAACCTTTTTGCACTGTTGGTGGGAATGCAGATTGGTGCAGCCACTGTGGAAAGCAGTATGGAGAAACCTAAAAAATTTAAAAATGGATCTGCTTTTTGACCCAGCAACCCCACCTCTTGGACTATATCTGAAGGAACCCTAAATACTAATTTGAAAGAACATAAGCACCCTATGTTCAGTTGCCAAGATATGGAAGCTGCCCAAGTGTCCGGCAATGGATGAGTGGACAAAACAACTATGGGACATTTACACAATGGAATACTACTTGGCCGCAAAAAAAGAAGAACATTTTACCCTTTGTGACAGTATGGATGGACTTGGAGAACATTATGCTGAGTGAAATAAGCCAGTCAGAGAAACACAAATACCGTATGTTTTCATTCACGTGTGGAATCTAACAAACAAACTAAACTAACAAGGAAAACGGGGACAGACTCATACCTGGAGAGCAGGGTGATAGCAGCTTTGTAGGGAGGAGGTGAGAGTTGGAGGGGTTGAGCAAAAAGAAAAAGGGACTCATAGTCATGGACAACAGGGTGGAGATTGCTGGATGAAGGAGGGATATAAGGGGAATAAATAGTAATGGAAATACAATAAAGATTTTTATAAAAGGATATGAGTTGCTCATGATTCATATTGATCCATTGTCTGCCTGCTTTGAAGTGCTGCTGATGGCTGTTAAGTACCCTGAAGAGCATAATGTTTAAACTTCCTTTTTTAAAAAAATAAGATTTTATTTTTTTACTTTCAAAGAGAGGGGAAGGGAGGGAGAAGGAGAGGGAAAGAAACATCAAGGTGAGAGGGAAAGATTGATCAGTTGCCTGTCATATGCACCCCAACCAGGACCGAACCCACAACCCAGCTATGTACCCTGACTGGGAATAGAACCAGTGACCTTTCACTTTGTGGGAAGATGCCTAACCAACTGCACCACACTGGTTAGGGCTCTTTCTTCTTGGAGGTGGAACAAGGAGAGTCCTATTGTCATATACTAATATTTTTAAAAGTTAAGGTATACATACAAAAATCTTTGCTGCTTTTGTTTTTTCCAAACACGCCTGGGTTTTCTTAAGTAAATTTAATTTGAACTACTCAATTATATAGTGAGCTGCCTTTTCAGGAGTTCAATTTAAGGTTAAATTAAAAGATTTTAAAATGTTTCCATATTAGATGCCAACAGTGATTCTAACCTACTGAAGTAATAATTCTAACCAAGGCAGGGTTAACTACTGTACTCCCTTAGCTCACCTCATTGGCTTTAGTGAAATTTTTGCTTATCTTAAAAAATGTTGAACAAATTACATTAGCATTTTATAATTTTAAGATCAATAACCTAACAGCATCAGTAGTTAATTAAGGCAGTCTTCATTGACAGCAGTGTAGTATATAGGAAAGACTAGTTTTACAACCTGGGCTCAAGTTCTGTGTATACCATGAATAGTCCAGGTGACATTGGATGTGCTAGCTGACCTTTATCAGCCTTATCTCTAAAATGAGGAAGTTGGACTAGACAGTTTTCACTGTCCCTTAAGATTCAAATAATCTGTGGATTTTAAACTTTTATTTAAATCGCCTTATTAAATTCCAGTGAGCTCATTAAGGCTTTATTGCTGTAATTCGTGTTTTTCAGATGAATCTTTCCTTATTCCCGTGAATGTGTTTGAGGTGCATGATCAGAGGAATTATAGAAGTTTTGGTGCAGTCTGTTAATGCATGGCAGTATTTAAAGTTTTTTTAAGTTGCAGTTGACTTTAGCATTTTTGTCACTTTTATTTATTTTTAATTTATTTTTCATTGTGTTTTTTTCATTACCATTTGTTCCCCTTTATGTCCCCCTCTCCCCCACAGTCACCACACTGTTGTCCATGTCCATGAGTCCTGCTCAATCCCTCTACTCCCTAACCCCCCACCCCCTAGAGCTGTCAGCCTGCTATCTCTGAGTCTGTCTCTGTTTTGCTTGTTTAGTTTGTGATTAGAGTCCACATGTGAGTGAAATCATATGGTATTTGTCTTTCTTTGACTGGCTTATTTCACTTAGATAGAACATTAACTATGAAACCTCATTTATTCTTTAAATTAGGTAGGGACAATGGCTGTATGCTGTTATCTTTTTTTCTTTCCTAACAGGTCTCCCTGAGGAAACTAAGAGGGCAAAGGACTTTTTCTTTGCAACATCATAGCATGACCTGGCCTGGAATTCTGATGTAGTAAGAGAAGAACCACTGGATTAGGAGAGGGAAGACCTTCTATCTAGACCCCTCTCAGAGACTCATGGACTGGTGACTTTGGATAGGATGCTGAGTTTTTCTTCTGTAAAATGGAAGTGATAATGTTATCCCTTCCAAGCTCACAAGAAAGCTCTTACAGGTCATCTGCTCTCAAATACAACACTTAACTGAAGATCTCCTTTTCATTTACATGTACCTTTAGCCTCAATAAAGATAAAATTGCTATTGGTATATGTAGTTACTATAAGGAATTTTACTTCTCAACAGAACTTCATGTCCAGCTATGGGTACATTTGTAGAGAAGATTTAATCTGTCTTTAGTGATATTTCTAGAAGGTAGATGTTGTTTTGGGAATTTAGAATTCTTGGTTGATAATATCTTAAAAGGAAATATCTCAACACGTACTATTTTGAAAGGATAATTTCTGGAAGTTCAGGCGAATACTGAGTGATGTGTATGCAGTGAGGATGATATGAGGAAATCATGAAGCTGACTTTCTTGACTGGGAATTAAAAAATTACCAGAGCATCATAAAGTTGCTGAAAGTGAGCCCTGTGGTACAGTAAGGACAAGAACTTTGGAGTCAAGACAAGTTTGGGTTTGCTTCCTAGCTCCCCATGCTAGCTTATGATCTTTGTTAAGATACCTAACCTCTTGAAACTAAGGTTCTTTTAATCTCTGAAATTCAGATGTAAGGACCTACCTCAAAGTGTTATATGAGGATAGCATTCGCAAGTCAGAAAATAGGGAGCTGTGAGTGGTAATGACTCATTCCTTCTTGGTTGAACAGGTTTAGAGTAGTCTAGAAATGGTCATAGTAGAAATTGGAATATTTTAATTTTCATCAACTAGTTAATATTGAGAAGGTCACCGAGCCCTTGAGATGGATGTGTCCTTTGATTTGTTCCTGATTCAGTTAGGGGAAAAGAGCCCAGAGTATAAGCTCAGAAGATTCAAGTCCCAGCTTTTGTTTTTCCAGCTACATCACCACGAGCATATCCTAACTTTTCTGGACTTCTTTTCCCCATCTCTATAATGAGGACAATAATAAGTCTTTCAAAGGATTGTTATGAGGATCAATTAATAACATATGACATTACTTTGTAGTAATCTAATATGGCTTTTTAAAAATTTTTTCCCAAGCTTTGTTCCCAAGCTTTCTCTTGGGAAGCGCTAATGCAAGAGAGTAAGACAGAGATTTGCCATAGTAAAATCCCATCATGTTTAAGGAGCTGAGTGCTTGGTACATTCATATATATTACTTCATTTAGTCTTCACAACAACCCTGCAAGGGAAAAATTATCTTCATTTTATAGAAGAAGAAAGACAGCCTGGAAGAATAGTTATTAACTAATAAAATATTAGTTATTAACATATTAATATATTTGAACCTAGTTCTGTCTGACTCTAAAATCCATATTCCTCCCACTCTTTTATGCTGCCCTCATCCCATACTGTCGGCCTTATCTGACTTAAGGAGACATTTATTGGGTGGGTAGAGGCTCTGGAGATGCAGTGATATCCAAGACACACACGTTCCCATTTTCACATGGCCCTGCGTCTGAAGGTAGACATAATTAAACAATCAGAATACTGAACCCTGCTAAAGAAAGCATAGGATATTAAATGATTAGTCATTTGTGTATTTTAAACTTCTGAATAGTTGACATCTATTGGTTTCAGGGTTACATTATAATCTTATAGTCATTCTGGGTGAATGTAACATCCTGTATTTTCATACCCTAAAAAAGAGCTTGTTAAAATACACATAAAAGTTTAATAACAACTCAGATTTATTAAATGCTTACAATTTGCTGAGGGCTTTCCATGACTTCTCTCATTTAATCCTCATAATAATCTTATGAGAGGGCAGTATGGTTTCTATTGTACAGGTGAAGAAAGAGACTTGGAGATATTAAGTAGCTTGCCTAAAGTGATACAACTAAGAAGTGGCATGATTCTTCTGATCCCAGATTGTGCATTCCTAAACAAATTCAATCAAATAATTATATTAGAAAAGTTTAAATCTATTTCTTCTTCCAAATTAAGTGATACTGTGACTTTATAATTCTATTTGAAACTTACATGCAGTAAAATTCACTCACTCTTTGCAGTGTACAGTTGTATGGGTGAGTACTGTAGAGAGCCCTGAATTTATGACCACAGTCAAGACACACACACTTCTGTTATTCCCCCAAATTCCCCTGTTCTGCCCCTTTCTAGTCAAACCCTTCATTTGCATTTGAGATGCATTTGAGATTCATCCATGTTGTGTATATCAGTGATTCATTTCTTTTTATTGTTGAATAGTTATTCCATTGTATGGCTGTAACCACAGTTTATCTATTTACCATTAAAGGACAGTTGGGTTGTTTCCAGTTTTTGTGATTATGAATAAAGCTGTTGTAAATATTTGTATACAGGTTTTTGTATGAACACAAGTTTTTGTTTCTCTTAGGTAAATAGTAGGAGGGGTTGCTGGGTCATATGCTGAGTATATGTTCAATTTGACACAAATCTGACAAACTGTTTCCCAAAGTTGCTGTATCATTTTTGTATTTCTACCAGCAATGTATTGTTACTGAATCCAATGTGGTGGTGGGGGGGAACTACCATTCACAACCTACCAGGCAAATCTCCAAAGACAGAATTCCTTGGAAAAGAAAGGAATCTTTTATTTAATGGCAAATTTCTGCCTCAAATATATGGATAGCAAAAGTAAGGGAAAAGGAAAAGTTAGAGTATAACATCAAAAATAGCTATTTATATTTATCATTGCAACTACTGCATAGGTTCAAGAACTGAAAATAACACGAGAACAAAAATCTGTTCACAGTACTATTATCACCAAAGTCTTTGGAAATAGAAGTGTTTCTGCCTCAAAACCCATTCCTTCTAAAATACCCAAAGAAAAGTCACCTTGTCACCCTCTGCCAGCTCAGTTCAAGATTGTATCAGAAACCTCTTTTCCTACCCCAGAGTATCATAAACGTAGGTGGCTTAGCTGGTCTCCAGTCTCTGTCCAGCTTCAGGCATCTTTCAGAGTCTGAGCCCCCAGGCCTCTGCTCACAGACCCATACTGGCCACTGTTGGCAGGCCTGCTGGTGACTGTTGACATGCCTCCCACTGGGGGATGGGAAAGAACCAACTGACTTTCTGGTTCCTGGCACACTCGCTTTCTAAAGTTCTCCCTCAGAATCCCATGCTCACAGAAACCCAGTGGGAGTGTCCAGCTTTCTAACCAATGTGGGCTAGTGTTGTCCATACTTGCCTTTGCCCCTCTTCCAGCCACCGAGTTTAGCAAGTGGGCAAAGTCTCTGGTCACGCATGAGCAGCTCAACCCCCTCCCTCATTCCCAGGATTGTGTCTCCCCCCCATTACAGTTGGAGAGTTCCAGTTGCTCCGCATCTTTACCAGCATTTAGTATTGTCACTATTTTCTTATTTTAGCCTATCTGTTGGGTGTTATTGGGATCTACTATAATTTTAATTTGTATTTCCTAATGACTAGGGATTTTGATCATCTATTCATGTGCTTATTTGCCATCACATTGCTAAACTATCTGTTCAAATCTTTTGCTCATTTAAAAAATTGTTTTGTTAGTTTCCTTATTGAGTTCTTTAAGTATTCTTGATACAGATCTTTAGTCAGATATGTGATTTGCAGATATTTTCTTGCAGTTTGTGGCTTGCTCTATTTATCCTCTTATTAGTGGTATTTCACATAGCAAAAGATTTCAATTTGATTAAGCCTGACACATCTTCATCTTTTCTTTTAGGGATCATGCATTCAGTATGTTATCTTGGAATTCTTTGCCTAGCTCAAGGCCACAGATATTTTCTCCTATGTTTTCTTTTGGAAGTTCTATAGTTTTATGCTTTACATTTAGGTCTTTGGTCCATTTTGTGTTAATATTTTTTAAGGTGTGAGGTATAGATTGAGATTTTTTTATTTTTTGCACATGGGTATCTAGTTTCAGCACAATTTGTTGAAAAGTGCATCTTTTTTTCTATTAAATTATCTTTGCACCTTTGTGAAAAATTCACTGTTTTTTTTGTGGGTCTATTTCTGAACTCTGTCCTGCCATTGGTCTATGTGTCTATTGACACCATACTGTCCGGATCACTATAGCTTTATAGGAAGTTCATGTCAGATAGTATGAGTCTTCCAGCTATGTTGTTTTTCAAAATTGTGTTTGTTATTCTAGTTCTTTTGTCTGAGTACATAAATTTTCCTCTTCTATGTCCTTGGCTTTTGATATCTACAAAAACTTGTGGGATTTGGATTAATATTTGATTGAAAAGATAAATCACCTTGGTGATAGTTGACATTTTAACAGTATTTAAGTCTTTCAATCCATGAACACGGTACATCTCTCTGTCTATTTATGTCTTCTTTAATTTCTTTCTTTGATGTTTTGTGATTTTCAGCATACAGCTCCCACATATATTTTGTTAGATTTATACTTAAATGTTTTTTTCCTGTTTTGGGGGGTTCGGATTTAAAGTAGTATGTTAAAAAATTAAATGCTGATTTTTTATTACTTTCACTCTGACTTATAATCTTTGTTTTCTGAAGGTATTTTCCTATCATGTAGTGTCTTTAGCAAGAAAAGATTGTTTTTGATGTTTGCTCTTCTTTGAGTGTTCATCTGTTTGTGATCTCATGGCCCTTGCACCATTTTGTAATTATGATGTCAAAGCAGACACCTTCAAAGGAGACATCTGGGAATATCTGAAAAGTGCTCTTCTCTGTGTAGGTGGATTAGTTTTGAGACAGAATCCATGTTTCCTTCTTTCAACAGGTGTCATAAGCATTTTAGAATTTCTTTTGTTTTGCTCTGCATATGAGAATACAATTAAAGTTCTTTTACTTCAGAAAATCTAGTTTAAAGTATAGATACTAACTTTTTACTTGATAAAAATTAGTCTCCTGTAGTAGACACTGGAAAAAAGGACAGTTTTGGGGTTTTTACTTAGACGATTAAATAAGAAAACAGCTTCAGGGAAAATATCAGCAGTGATTACTCTCATTATACTTTTGTCAGTGGTCTGTACCATCTCCTGCTCATGTTTCATCCTTGTGTAATCTGCACACAGTGTGCAGCCAGGTAGAGGGAAGGTACCATGCCTAATGCTTACAAATACATTTATCATCCCCTTTAGTTCTTGTGACAGCTGTGTCAATTACAGATGACACTGAGCTTCAGAGTGAGAGTGACTGACCAAGGTTCAGCGCTGCTCAGAGGGCATGACTTGAACACAAGCCCTCAACCACCAGAGTCCCTGATCTTTCCCACTCTGCTCTCCAGGAGAACCTTCTTTAATTTTATTACCTCATGTGGCTAACTTTTTTGGGTGAGGGGAATCTTTTGAAAATCTGCAGTAAGCTCCAGGAACCATCACCAAAATTTTTTTGGATGTCCTTATGTTTTACAGACATTAATGGTTTTCACAGAACCCCTTCTGTGGTCTCTGGATTCTAGATTAAAAATTCGTATTCAAGAGCATTTTTTTATGCACTAATTTTTTTTGCAGTTATCATGAACCACCCAAGTATTCTGTTGTCTCCTGTGATGCTTGGTCACTAATTCAACACTGCCTCTCATGGAAGCTTGCATATGGCACTTGGTAAAAACCTGAGGCTCTTCCTTCTATTCTCTTCATTCATTTTCACTCTTTCTTGCTCTGTGCTAGGTCCTGGGGATTTTATTCAGCTGTGAATAAATTCCTATCCCTGTCCTCCAGGGCTTCATGGTCTAGCGCATTTGGAAATAGTCGTTCTTGCAATGGCGAAAGTTGGTTCAAGTGATGTACAGAAGCAGCATGGATTAGTGGAAGCATCTGAATTTGTAGTCAGACTTGGTTTAAATCTCAGGCAAGTTATCACTGAATTATCTTAGGCCTTTGTGTAAAAGGAATAATGATAAAACCTACCTTCCATCATTTCTAAGAGTTTTCTTGGTAAAAATGACTTTTTCCAGATATTTGATACTCATAAAGTATTCAAAATACCTGTTGCAGACTAAGCCTTCACTAAAACTTAGTCATTATTAGCAATTAAAACTTTTTATTCAACATATTTTAGGGTGGGTCAGTCTGAGAATCAGGCCCTGTTAATGGAGATGGACATATTTGGCCGTGCAGTGTTTCTTACTTGCTAAAAGCTGCATTTGTTGTTCTTTTGTCAGTTGCTGTTTACCTGTTAGAATCTAGTTTATGAGTGACCACATAGGTATTTGCTCAGGGAGAATACTGCCTCACGATTTCCATGACATAATTTGTGACAGGATTAAGTTATGCCGCCTTTGAAGTCAGTCACAGCCTGAAAGCACAAGAAGTTGTTTACAAAGGATCCCATCCATTCTCCCTCTTTCTCTGGAAGCATCCGAGCAGTGAGGCTCACACAGTCTGTTTGGCACAGTGGCTGCTCTCAGCTGGCCTGGGGCCTCCTGCTGCCCGGTAGAGAGAGGATGCACCAGAGCTCTGTTTGTCACTGAGCAGAGCCCGTCTGCAGATCTGCTTATGGTTAACTGGGGCCACAACTGTGTACCATGGCCTGCTGCTCTAGTTGCAATATCTTTTCCTTAATATTTTCCATCTGGCCAACAATGACCTGTAAAGACAGACACAAACCAGGGTTTGAATTATGAGGAGTGTGATGCTAAAATGCTTCCAAATCACACTCTAGAACCTGTAGTCATGAGCAGCTGCCTTTGCCTTCTTTCCTGGAGAGAAGGAAACTTGTCTCAGGTTGGTTTGCAAAGCATTCAGTTACATTAAAGACTTGAGCCATTCAGCTTTTAAGTGTATTAAAGTTTTTATAAATTATGTCTCTGAATGTTGCTGAATTTTAGCACTTAACTCACAATTATGCTACTAATACCAAAATTTTTTGAGCAAAAATAATGTTAAGGGGTCATGAGAGAGTTTCATATTCAACTCTTAATTTTTAGCTATATCCAGAACTTCAGCAGTTAGTGCAGCTTGGGGCACAATTGGTGCATTGCCTCTGAATGCCATTGCAGTTGCAGGGGTATTTTACTATAAACTTAGAGCTTGCTGAAACAGACTTTTAAGAGTAGGTAAGAGTTGCCTTTGAATTTCTCCTGACTAAAAATTTTCCCAGAAGATGCCTTTGAGTCAGATTGAAATGGTATACAGTAAAGCCAACTTAGAATATTAGTCAAAATTGGAAAAACAAGTTCAAATTTTGACAACTTTATATTAGCTGTCAAGGTACTTGGTGATAATTTGTATTTTTTACAGCTTTTTTTTTTTAGGAATTGCTAATCATCTTATGTCTTTTTATTCTTAGAGGAATAATAAAACTTTAGGAAAGGTGATTTGCTCCTTTCTCTTTTAGAGGACAGACTTGTGTGTTCAGGGAGGTTATGTTCCAGCTTCTGGATCACAGCCTTAAAGAAAAGGCTCTGGAGGCCTGGCCAGGCATTCGATGCTCAGACCTCAAGTCCATGCTGCCACCTCCCGTCTGCATCCTAGCTTTCCGTTTAAATCAACCAGACTTTTCTTCTGAAGTTTGCTCAGTGAATATTTTTGCAATTTTATGTTCTTCTGTCTTCTCTTCCTTTTCTCTCTTCTCTTCCCCTCTCTTCCCTCCTCCTCCCCCTCACTCCAGGTGGTTAACTCTCTGTGCCAAAGTTTAGGACACATCTGGCCTGGAGCCAGTGCTGAGAATTCAGTGTGTTTTTTTCAGTACCACTAAAGGATAAAATTCTTACTAAAATCTCATTAGGAAAGTTTAGGTGTATGTGGTTTTAGAAGTTGATTAAGTGTTCCACATGTGTGACCTCCTGGATCCTCCCTCTCTTCAGTCTCCTCTGATGAGTGGTGCTTATTTTATATTGTGGCTCTTAATTTCCAACTCTAGGGGTTAGGATGAGAAATACTGGTTAATTGGAGCTACTCAATTGGCTTTAAAAGTGGGAGTGAGCACAAACTGCTAAGACTACAAAGATTAGACTAGTTCAATGCTTTTGAGAAATAATGAAGGAAGGAAGGAAAAATTGGAATTTTCTTTTTTAACGATCTGGGAAGTAAGCAAAGATCATACTGGAATAATATGTTATATATAGTAAGCAGTATGTTATAGTTATGTACACTGTAGTTAATTATAGTCCATTCATTGGTTCAATAACATTTGTTCAATAAACATTTACTGCATTCTGTATGAACCTGGCAATGTAGACATGGGGCGTTCTTGTAGGAGATGGTCAAGCTAAGAATTTCAATGTCATAGTGTACAAATTAGCAAAGCCCTGGGGGAGGTAGGTCACTTGGTGAAGTTGGAATTGAGATGAGAATTAAAGGGTGAGTGAGAATGTTTCCCAGGTAGGTGGGGAATTGGGGTAAGAGTAGGGATTAGAAAGAGCATTCATTATAGGCAGATTGTATAGCATAGGCAGAGGCCCCAAACCAAGGGAGCATAGTGCTGTTGCAGAGTGGCAAGTAATTCAGTGACCAGAGAGCAAGGACCTCACGTGCTATGTATGATTTTGGGACTTGAACCTGAAGTCACTGAGTGACCTGGAGAGCCTTATGAGAGTGGCATCAGATTTGTGTGTTAGGAAGTCACTTTGGCTTCATGGTGGAGGAACTTGTGATAGGCCAGGAGAGAAGCTGTGGGACCTGCCTTAGGGTGCTAAGGGAGGGGAAGAGTTGAGGTGGAGAGTCACTGAGTGAGTGAGTGAGCTCAGGTGAGTTATATACTTGGAAGGAGTGTTGTTTGTAATCTCAGTCTTGAAGGTTTATAATCTAAAAGTCCCCTCTTTGTACTTAAATCACTAGCATTTTGCCTTTTAAATGCTCATGGGATATTTGATGAATGAATGCATGCATGCATACATGCTGTTTCTATTGGGCAAAGGTGACTGATTGTCTTCTATTTCCATCTTGCTTAAACTAATATTGTTTGTCTTCCCCAAGTGTACATTCACAAACTGTGGGAATGAGGAAGCCCACGCATATACTGGGTGGCAACGGGAAGCCAGTCTTGGATTTTAAAACTTGTCATAGGTAAGCAAGAGTCAGTTGTAAATAGTCATGGACCAAACCATTAAAAAATGATAAAGTTAACTCTGCCAAGATAAGTCTGAAAAGAGTTTGATATTTTAAATATCCCTGATAGTAAGAAAAGCAAACGTTTGTCTGCACTAGTTGCTGGGCCTAGTACAAAGACTGTACTTTAGTGAGAGAAAGGCGGGAGGGGCAATTCTTCTGATCTTTTGCTAGACTGAGCTGGGTCCTCTACTTTGATTACTTTTGAAGTTGGGGCCCACTAATGAGAACACTTTAACTGGTCTCAGACCAATCCTTCTTCTTCCTCTTTTTATCTTTGTTCATTTGGGGGCCCCTTTGGCCCCTTGGCATGCGCAGACCTTTCTCCCTTAAAAAGAATAAGAGCATTTTCCCTTGGAGCTTAGGCCATCTGAGACAGCTGCCTCTTCTGCACTCACCCCCGCCCATTGCCCGACCCAACCCCTCTTATTTTCACCAAGACTTAGCTGAGGGTTGGAGTGAAGGAAACCCTTTTTCCTCTTGCCAACTCATTACACCTGCTCTCAGGGACCTCCCCACTGTGTAAATACGTGGTAATTTTGAGCTACATTCTGGTGTAGAGTGTACAGTCTTTAAAGAAAAGTTCACATATTTAATGATGCTCATGGCATGGAGGGAACAAATGGATGGTCCATTTCCAGAATGGAAATTAAATTATAGCCAGCCTTTCAGAGCTACAGTAGTGAAAAGAGAGCAGGCCTCAAACCCACAAACTTGAGTTCACGTGTTGGTTTCCTCACCTACCGAATTTGTGGCTTTGGACAAATTAAATACTAAGACCAGATAAATACTTAACTGAGCTTCATTTTCTTTCTCTTTAAAATGGGAATTAATAACACCAGCAGAATCGCAGTTATAAGGATGAAGGTCAAATAAAATGATAGACATTAAGTATCAGCTGTGTGTTTGACACCTCACGAAGTTCTCTCTGGAGGGCAGTGGTTGTCATGATGTCGCCCACAACAGTGGCAGTGTCGTGTAGGGTGGAGAAAGTGGGCCTGGGAGTTGGGACAGAGTTTGAATCCTGGCTCTGCCACATTCTAGCAGTGTGTGTGATGCTGAGCAAGGTACTTAGTTTCTTTGAGCCTTAACCTATAAAATGAGATGGTGACTTCTACCTTAGGGGGCTGTGAAAACTAGAGAGAATGAATATAAAGCACTAGGACAGATCTTGGCAAGTAGTGGGCACTCCAGTTGCAGTCCTTTGTTACTGTCATCTGGGCTTTTCTTTAAAAAGAACATTTGTCCAACAAACTTTCTAAATCCAAAGGCAATTCATCTTGGGCCCCCAAATTTGACTACTCTTAAATTATTGCAGAAAAAGAGTACCCAGCAAATAATCATCTCAGTGTTCTTCTGGGTCTGGATTGTGTGAGGAACCAAATGCAAACACACAGTCCTCGATATGAATCTGTGCAGAAGACTGTTGTTTCAACTACCTTGAGAAATTGCGCTGAGTATGGAAAGGATGTCAGAACTTTAGCCAGAGCTGCAACTATAATCACATTATTTTGCTGCTGCTCAGTGGAGCTAAGAAAGCTTAAGAGTATTACCATCTGGGCAAAGCCAACCAATGGTGAACTGTGAACTGCTTACCAACTTAACAGAAACTCTTGCTACCTCATTCATTAATTAGGCCTTTATGGCACACCTTCTCTTGGTTGCCTGGCAACTGTAATAGCAGTCATTAAATTCTGTCATTTTGTATTAACCCTTTGGCCCTGGGTGGATTGGGAGCCCCCACCTTAACACTAATGCATTTTACATTAGTACATCTACCTGGGAAATCCCATTCCTTTGACATATAAGCTGTAAAGAGCAAATAGCCAGAGTCCGAAACCAGAAAAATTTCCTTTTTTTCTTCACATTAGTGTATGTGCTTTTAAGGCTTTACAAAATGTATCTGTCAGGATGGAGGCCATTTCCCAATTTGCTGACAGACAGACATAACATACACCCAGCAAGATGAAAAGACAGCTATTTCCCAGAAAACAGGAGCTGACTGTGACTTCTGTGGGCTTATGGAGGAAGGAGCTGGTGTGAAACCAGATGGGAGAGTTGCTAAGAGTTGTATGTTTCCAAAATTGCCTTTGTAGCTGCTTTGCAAAAATTTGGACTGTGCATGCTGGAGGAATAGAGGCTATTCCAACAACATACTGGTCAGCATCTCATCAATGGATTGGAATGGTAGGGAATAAACTATGTACGGAGGTAAAAGATGGAGGAAATGGAGTGGACAAAGGGACAACTTCCAGGAGTCCATCAAGGGCTCCTGCAATGCTCTGTCCTCTACATTATTCAGAATTCCATAAATGTAAAGGTGTCAAAGTCCTACATTAAAAGTAGACTTTAGGAATTAAAAATGGTATACGTCTCCCCTTGTTGAGTGGACTAAAGTGATTTGACTCATGTGTTAAAGTAAAATACTTCAGTTTCACAGAAATACTTTTCTCTTAGTGGAAGAAAATACGAATGAGGATAGGTTTTGGTATTAGACAGACTTGGTTCACATCCCCACTCCACCCAGTAGCTGTGTGATCTGGGACAGTTGGCTTTTTTTTTTTTTTTAACTCCATTTTCTTATCTATGAATTGGGGTAATCATTTCCCTTTAAGGTATTGTGATGGGGATTAAGTGAGTTATAATTTATCGCATAGTCATGACTTGGCCTGTGGTATGGGTTCTATTCATTTTTCAGCACACAAATATTGGGACCACAGCAGTAATCAAAAAACTTTATACTCTCATGAAATTTATAGCTATGTAGCTATATCTTTTTCAGTTTTCCACTAAGGCCCAGAGAAGGCGACACTTGCCCCAGGCCACATGCCACCGAGCACTGTGGGCTGCAGGATAACTACGAATTTACTCTTTCTCAGTATATTTTGCATAATAACTTTAGCAGGAAAAATAAAAATAAAGTAAAAGGTAGCCACATTTCACTCATCAGGTCAGTTATTTTTTATCAGAATTATAAACAAGAATTATGTATTTGTATTTATGGTTCATGTGATTATAGTAAGGGGGCCCCTTCTTTAAAGTGTTGGCACAGTTTATTGAGAAATTTACATAAAAATTTATTCCTCATGCCTCTGTCCCACCAAGAATGTATGTGATACTAAGAGCATCTGGGATTTTAAGTGGCTACTGTTTGTTAACAAAGCAGTAACTTCCCTGAAGGAGTTTTGTGAGTTGGGAGAACTCACAAAGGCAATTAATTTTGCTCTTCGGAGCAGTGCCTCTAATGCATTAGTTTGCACTTCATGGAAGCTTAAATTATAACCCAGGAGCCAGCCGTACCATGATCCAATTTGATATTTAGTTTTGATTTTATTAGTAGTTGTCTTTAATAGAAGTCTTGTCGTGTAGTTTTCTTGATTATTAGTAATTTAAATTGACTCTGAGAATGAAAGGAAACCACAGGCATGAAGCTGATGGACTGTGACTGCAGCAGTCTTCCAGCTTTCAAGGCAGCTGGGATGCCTCTGCAGACCCCTCCATTGCCCCCACCCTTTACCCTTTTAAGGCTTTGAACACTCTTTCAGCTAATGCTGAAAATGAGAACTTAATACTGTTACTGTATGGGAACCTTTAAAAGCAAATAGGCATTGTAAGTGTCCTTTCCCCTTTGAAGGTAAGTGTTGTCCATGGTCTTCCCCTCTGCCTGAGCAGATCTAATTTGACCCAGGAGTAGAAATCTGTGAAGATGCTAAATGAAAAACAATGATTGCAGGAGAAGTAATTTCCCTTGTTCTTATGCTGTGCCTTGCCACCACTCTCAGATTGCTCATGGTGTCTTTGTGAAGAGAGTAGACAAAAATATACTTGGCTATGCTATGCTTTTGGTAGTGGTCATAATCACGTATATCCTAAAAGAGGCCACTCTCTAGAGGGGTCCAGGGCACAAGTCATGCTCTTAAGAGACATTTGTTGTGGCTTTAAGATCCAGCATTGGAACATTAATTTTCCTGAGCTCCAGTTTTACTGTTGATCATTACCCTGGAATCTGGCTACCTCAGGTTAGACAGAGTTTAAATCTAGAAATTTGCTGCTTAACCTCTGAAAATCAACTGAAGGTTGTTTGCTAAATAATTCTACTCATTAACCAAGCATGTATTAAGTAACCCCTTTGTTCAGGCATTCATGTAGGTGAAGGAAGGAAGGGAGGAAGGAAGGAAGGGAGGGAGAGAGGAAGGGAGGGAGGAAGGAAGTTACGTGCGTGAATGAAGGAGCTGTGCTTTCTGTCTGTAGACTCTGGTAGGATGGTCTGACCAAGGCAGTTTTTATAATGAGTAAGTTTTAGAATTTCATGCCAGTCCCATATGCTGCAGCCCAGGTCTCTTAAACCACAGTGTTATTTTTTTGCAACAATTTTGTAATCTTATCTCTTGCTAATCTAGAAAAGTTAAGTTGTAAACAAGATGTATTTTAGGAGTGAATAAAAAAATAATTTTAAAGAAGTTCGTGAAATCCATTATTGAGTAATGTTTGTTCCTGGCAACCAAGCTGTGGACTCTTACTATGGAGAAAGGGCCTAGAATGGAATCCAATTTCAATGCATCTATCCCCCTAATATTCTCCATTGTTTTATAGTTTTGGTAGTGTGCAGGCATGTAAAAGTGAATGAAATTGTGCTGCTTTTCTCATGCCAGAGCACTATGGCTTTCTCTTACAGCAGTGCTGGCTCTGAGAGTTTTTGTCCCCCCAGCCTGGTGGTGGACAAAGGGGCTTGCAGGGCGCTGCCTGCACACTTTCTCAGTCCTTCCACCCCCCAGACACACTGTGACTGTTGCCTGTGACTGAGGCAGGGCCAGGTACAATATGAGAGGATACCAGTCCCAGCCCACCACGAAGACTTTGGGAAGCATTCTAAGTACACTGCCGAGGGGGAGCGGTGGTCACCACCACCCAGGCCAGTCCACTTGGCTGCCCATTCTCCAGTATAAAATTCCATTCCTTTGTCTGTCCTTTACTTAATTGGTTCTGACATGCCTGTTAGGTGAAAATGCTTCTAATTATACACACTAATTTTAAATGTAAATCCAGTTTTTAGATGGCTTTTATTTATAAGCCTGATTTAGCTTTATAAAGAGACATCACTCTGTGATTTTTTTTGCTGCCTCTCTGTGTGTGAACAGTTATAGTGGCAAAGTCAGACTGATTTAGAGTCAAATCTCAGTCTCTTATTATGAGGTGTATGTTCCTGAGCAAGATATTTCACTTCCAAATTTCAGTTTGGAGATAATAACATTATTAATTCATTAACTAATTAATATCTTTGGTGTGAGAATTAAATACAATGTATATAAGAATTATTGGCATATTGTGATGTTTAGGGTGTCCAGTTTTTTCCATATTCTCACTTTCTCTTCACTTTAAAATGTATTCATTGTATTTGCTTTAATTTGTGGGAAAACCATACAGTTTTGAATGACATAATAAGGAGTTTGCGTAAAGCTGTGATAAAAAGCCTGGGTTTTATGAACAGTTGCTGTGGAGAAATGGAAATGCTATTCTGAATTGACCTAAACCAGTGGTCCTGTGCTCTAATCTCTGATTCCCAGATGACAACAGATGTCTCTTAAGTGATTCCAGGTGTTCTGAAGATAGTGGAATCTCTTATCTGCACCTCCACAGTTACTCCTTAAAGTTCTTTTATATTGCCTCTTTAGCAGTATTTGAAGTCTTGGGATTCCTTGACAGCTGTTGGAACTCTAACTCCCTACTTGAAGGGATGCTGCTTTTAGTCCTCAGGTGATCTCCAGACTTTCATGCTGTACTATTTGATTCGGGCCCGCATGCCAAATAGTTTTAATATATTCCTCTCTTTTATTAAACAGATTTTGTCATGTCCAGGAGATTCCTGCCGGTAGCAGCCTGAACTTCTTCTCACCATCAAGGCATTCCCTGCCCCTTGTTAACTCTCGGCCAGGAATTTTCTGCATACTTCTAATTCACAGTATTCCTGTTAGCATCCCCTCGGCTATGAAGCCTTCCTGGACCACCTTCAGAATTCAGTACTCCCTCCTCCATAATTTAGTGTTTTATACCTACTTGAAGTTTCAGGCCTGTAAAAGCCCATATTTACTTTAGGAGAAATTCTCATTTGTCAAAATGAGCATCACTTCTGTAGCAGGAACTGAGATATTTAAGTAGCACTTTCTGTCATTAAATACAATGGATATGTGGAAGTTATAGAGTTGGATTTGATTTCTAAACCCAACTATACATTTTAATAGCCTTTTGACCTTGGACTAGTTATTTCCCCTTCCCAGTCTTCTCATGTTAAGCAGTATTTATTTTGTTTTTATCCTCTCAGTGAAAAGAAAGGGAGTGGAAGTATTGACCTTAGATGGAGGAAACACAGACATTTCTTATTATAATGGGAGGGGAAGAGGGGAAAGGATGAGTGTAAATTTGTATACATCTGATGCCTGACCCATGTGGTTGTCACCATAATGGTGGTAGCAATGGCTAATGTTAACGGCATGCTTATTCTGTGGCAGGTACTATTCTAAATGCTCCAAATATACTTTCCCTATTGAACCTTCATAACAACCCTGTGAGATTGTCACTACTCTTACTTGCAATTTAGAAGTAAATAAACTGGAAGCACAAAGAGGTTAACTAACTTACCTAAAGGACAAAACTACAATAAGAACACAGGTGACTAGTTCCAGAGACCAGGCTTCTGCTGGTTTTTAATAAATGTTGAATGAATGAATGTGTTATGGGAAAGTTGAGTTAATTCCTATTTGATAGCTTTTATTTTCTTGATGAAGTAGGTGGTGAGATCAGTTACTGAGAGTAAGGAAAAGAGTGTATGGAGATTAGATGTTTGAGTGGAGAGCAGAGAAGATTTAAAATAGTCATTTAGACTAACCAGTGAAAAAAGAATTGCTAGATGATGTTAAAGTTTAGTTGATGCTGTAGAATTCTCTAGAGGTACATGACTACATGGAATTTTTCCCCCATCTGTGTGTATCATCTAAACATAGACACAGAGAAAGTAAGTACTTGGATTCATTCAGGGATAAGGCATTTCCATGCATACGTGATGAAAGGAAGGAGACACAGGCCTTTTACAGTAGGTTCCTGATATGATGGATCATAGAACTAAGCTGGATAAGTCAGGACTGAAGAAAGGAGGGTCTGATAAATGGAAAGAAGAAAGAGACTGTTAGTGATGGGGGTTAAGGACAGGTTTGGTATTTGTTCAAATACCAAAGATAGGGAACAGTTCAGAATTGTGGAGTTGTAATTAGTGATTTTAGAGGCAGCACGGGTTTGGCAGTGGGAAGGTCAAGGGGAGACTAAAGAAGTAGGTGGCTGAGGGGTAGTAAAGAAGATTGTTAGCAAGATGACAAGTCATTGAAACACCTAGAAGGCCAGGGTGCTGGATGACTGCTCCTATCAAATGTTTGCCATGAAGATGGTAAGATTTGATGCTAGAGGAAAACAGGCATTTACAGAAAACTTAGCAGGGATATGGGGAAGTGCCTGGGAAAGGGGTTGGGGTCAGGGAGTAAGGACCTCTGACATTGGCTCTCAGAGGTCAAGTTCAGAAGTTAATAAAGCAGAATCAGTGCTTGGCCAATCACAGAAACTCAAGAGAAATCCAGTCTGGGGAGAATGAAGTAGAGAAGGCTTCAGAGCAGAGTTGATCCCAGTGTACATCAATGCTTGATCATTGCAAGAATTCCATCCAAAGGCATGAGAACAAAGAAGATACCTTCTCACCTGAAATCAGGAGCACTGGCACTCAGAAAGGAGCCATGGGAAGGGGAGGTGGGGGGATAAGATTAGGAAAGAGGTGACCTCATATAGTTCAGGGGCCACTGAACTACAGGACACTGTCTATTCCATTTAGGCCTTTCCTCTGATAGGGTTGCATAAATGCTTGGCATCTCCACTTTTAGACATAGAACAGACCTGACCATTTTCAGTCCTGCTGGGTTGTGGAGTGACATCTCTTGATATGCTGACCAGCTGGCTGAAGGCTAATTCCAGGGGAGCAGTAGGCAACCTACCAATAGCTAAAAGGGACTGAGACAGGAGTAGTTATCCCCATGCTGTAAATGAAATTCAAGTCATGTATTTAACCCAGGGTCACCTATTTAGTATGTAACACCTGGAAATGAAGTGTCAAAGCCAATGGCATCATGAAGAAATCAAGTGATCACTTATTAAGGGATTAGAATCCAATTAAAAGCAAAATTCAGTTCTGTATACTGAGAAAAAGAGATAGAATAACAGAAGATACTAGGAGTTTTTCTTTTTTAAAACAATTTTATTCGATCCCCAGTCAGGGCACATATACAAGAATCTGCCAATAAATGCATAAGTAAGTGCAACAAGAAATCTATGTTTCTCCCTCATTCTCTCTCCCTTCCTCTCTCTCTTTCTTTTTTAAAATTAAAAAATATATATTATTGTATTTTTTCCATTACCATTTATTCCCCTTACTTGCACTCTCTACTCTCCCCCCCTCACCCTGAAGTCACCACACTGTTGTCCATGTCCATGAGTCCTTTTTCCTTTTTGCTGGATTTCCCTCCACTGCCACTACCCTGTAGCTGCAGTCTTGGTGTATTAACTGAGCTACCTGGCTAGGGCTGGTCATTGTTTCTTGATTTAGTTTTCAAATCATCCTCGTTCCTCAGCACTCTAGTTTTTAGTTAGCTATATTAACTTTCCTTTTATACAGTTTTATTTTACCTTCAAAAATTTTATTTCCAATTATGTAATCAATACGTGCTTATTGTTCATTCTCTTCCCCCTGCCATATTGAAGGTGCTATAAGAAAATAGGGGCCCCAACTGGTGTGAATTAGTGGATTGAGTGTTGGCCTGAAAACCAAAAGGTCTCTGTTTTGATTCCCAGTCAGGACACATGCTTGAATTATGGGCCAGATCTCAAGTAGGGGGTGTGCAAGAGGTAACCACTCTCCTTCTCTTTCTCCCTCCCCCCCCCCCACTAAAAATAAATAAATAAAATCTTTAAAAAATATTTTTAAAAAAAGAAAAGAAAAGGGTTTGCAGAACTTCTGGTTAAGATGGAGGCATAAGTAGATATGCTTCGTTTCCTCACACAACCAAAAGGACAACAACAACCAATTTACTTAACCAGTTTAAAAACAAAAACCAAGCAGAAATGCCAAAAAATCAGTCTGTATGGAAGCCTGACGACCAAGGAGTTAAAGAAGAAACATTTATCTGGACCGGTAGGAGGGGTAGAGACTGGCAGCCAGGGCAGAGAGGATGCGAAACAAGGCAGTAGTTGGTGGACCAGGTAGTCCCACATTTATGTGCAGATGAACTCAGAGGAACAACTGGGAATGAGACAGACCACACAACCCAGGGTTCCAGCACAGGGAAATAAAGCTTCAAAGTCTTTGACTTTAAAAACCTGCAGGGGTTGTGGTAGCAGGAGAAATTCTCAGTCTCACGGGACAGTCTGTTGGAGGGATCCACAGGGTCCTAGAACGTGCACAAACCCACCCACACAGGAATCAGCACTAGAAGCGTGCAGTTTGCTTGAGGGTAGCTGGGGGAGTGACTGAAAGTGGGGTGAGAGCTGGGCAAGCGGCATTGTTCCCTCTTTAACCCCTTCCCACAACACAGCAAGTGGGGTGCCCCACCCTTGAATACCTAAAGCTCCACCTCTTACAACATAGCAGGTGCGCTGAAGCAAAGAAATATGGCCCAAATGAAAGAACAGATCAAAAACTCCAGAAAAAGAACTAAGTGATGAGGAGATAGCCAACCTATCAGGTATAGAGTTCAAAACACTGGTAATCAGGATGCTCACAGAAATCATTTGAGTACAACTACCAAATAAAGGAAGAAGTGAAGGCTATACAAAGTGAAATAAAGAAAAATACACAGGGAACCAACAGTGAAGAGAAGGAAACTGGGACTCAAATCAAAGATTTGGAACAGAAGGAGGAAATAAACATTCAACCGGAACAGAATGAAGAAACAAGAATTCAAAAAATGAGGAGAGCCTTAGGAACCTCTGGGACAACTTTAAAGGTTCCAACATCCAAATCATAAGGGTGCCAGAAGGAGAAGAGGAAGAGCAAGAAATTGAAAACTTATTTGGAAAAATAATGGAGAGCTTCCCCAATCTGGTGAAGGAAATAGACTTCCAGGAAGTCCAAGAAACTCAAGAGAACTACAAAGAAAGTGGACCCAAGGAGGAACATAGCAAGGCACATCATAATTTAATTAAACAAGATGAAAGATAAGGAGAGAATCTTAAAAGCAAGAGGAAAGGAGACATTTACCTACAAAGGAGTTCCTATAAGACTCTCAAAAGAAACTTTACAGTCAAGAGGGGGCTGTAAAGAAGAATGCCAAGTTGTGAAAGGCAAGGATCTACATCCAAGATTACTCTATCCTGCACAGCTTTTATTTAGAATGGAAGGGCAGATATAAAGTGCTACCCAGACGAGGTCAAGTTAAGGGGGTTCTTCATCACCAAGCCCTTGTTATATGAAATATTAAAGGGACTTATCTAAGAAAAAGAAGATCGAAACTATGAACAGTAAAATGACAACAAACTCACAACTTTCAACAACTGAACCTAAAAAAGAAAACAAAAACAAACTAACCAATCAGCCAGAACAGGAACAGAATCACAGAAATGGAGAACATGTGGAGGCTTATCAGTGGGGAGTGGGAGGGGGAGAATGGAGGCAAAGGTACAGGGAATAAGAAGCATAATTTGTAGGTACAAAATAGAGGGAGGTTAAGAATAGTATAGGCAATGGAGAAGCCAAAAAAACCTTTTATGTATGACCCATGGACATGAAGTAAGGGGGGGGAGAAGGGTGGGGGGAGGGTGGAGAGGGATAAAGGGCTGGAAAAATGGAATGACCGTTATAACATAATCGATAAAGTATATTTAAAATTAAAAAATAGAAAGGGAAAAGTTGCCCATATAGCCCTACCACCTGCATGCAACACTTGTGACATATTCTTTCAGTGGTTTTTCATATACTTATAATATCTTAATACATGATTACTTAAAATTTATTTCCAGTCATGAATATATTTAGGCTCTGATATAAATGTATAGCATACCAAAAAATGAAGAAGATGACTTATCATCCCATTCATGTGGAGAACTTGGATGTCCAGAAATATTATGGAAACAATATAGCAAAATTTTATTTGTAAATAATTAAAATAATACATAAATAATTAATATAGGTATAATGAAAGTCTCCTTTGACCACCCCTCAATTCCAGTCCCCTATCCAAACTAGAACATTTATGCATAATTATTACATGTAGTTTTTTATTTCATGCACATGAAAAATGGAACATACGCTTGAAGTATGATGAAGTGAACAACTAAGATTCTACTGCCCTGCTTAAGAACGTGACCAGGGACGTTAAAACTAATCCTGCTGGTACACATATGGGTTGTTTCCAGTTTTATTTCTCCTATGCCAAACTCTACTGTTATGCACAACTGGAACAGAAATTCTCAAGCTACTACATCTTCTGACCCACTTGTCAGTTTTCTATGTATTATTCTCTATCTCCTTTAACACGAATGTACTTTTCCAGATTCCTGGCAGGAGCGAAACCCTGCATCTGTATGCTAGATCCTATCCCCTATTACCTACTCAAGTTGTGGTTCCATTGACAACTCCCTCTATTTACTCTGGGTTATCACCCTATGTCCCTACCCTCTGCCCAGCTGTATCTCATCATTGTACCAGCATGTGGCTATTTCTCCCATCTTAGGAGGGGAAAGCCACTCCGTTGAATAAATATTTGATACACTTGGTCATGTGACCCCCCAGGGAACCCTGCTTTCCTGTTTTCTCGCTACCTCCCTGGTTTTTCTTTCTGCCTTCTTTGCCAGTTCTTCTGAAGCTCCCCAGATGTTTTAACAGTGGCGGGCTCTAGGTTCAGTCCTTGGACTTCTTTTTTTCTTTAAATGTATTTATTTCCTTGATTGCATCCAGTGCCAAGCCATGGCTAATGCCATCTGACAAGTCCCCATGTTAAATATCAATTTCACACCTGGACTTTCCTTTGAACTCCAGTGGTTTATATATAGCTCCTCTTGGCTGTCTGATAGGCAGTTTTATATAACATATCCAAAATTCAGCTTCTGATTTTCTCAGTCTTCCCCATCTCAGTTAATGACAATGTCATTTTCCATGTGATCACACTGAAAACCTTGGAGCTGTCCTCGACTTCTCTCTCTCTCTCTCACACACACTATATCCAGTCTGTTGGCAAACTCAACTTTAGCTTTTATTCAAGTGTATCTAGATATGGTCACATCTCTGTACCTTCACTGCTACCACACTCATCCATGCCGTCACCATTTCTTGCTGAATTACTGTAACTGGTTTGCTTGTTTCCAGTCTTAACCTCCTAGTTGGAATTCATGAGATACCAGAACACAGAAAAGAATTTAAATGACTATTTTCTCAATTCTCCCAAGGATAGTACATTACTAGTATTATTCTTGATGTATAGCAGAGCACTTAATTCATTACATACAAAGGATTACTTAAGGCATTAAGGCTCCTCTGCCCCCGGTTTTATTGAGATATAAGTGACATGTATTACAACATTGTATTAGTTTAAGATGTGCAATGTAATGATTTGATATGTATCTCAAAATGTTTATCACAATGCATCAAGGCTTAATTCTTTCCCTAGAATTCTTTCTCAACCCTGGTTGAGAAAGAATGAGAGTGTCTTTATTTAGCACAGCCTCTAGAGGGATCTTTTACCAAAGTTGCCACTCCCTGGCCAGATAGCTAAGTTGGTGAGAGCATCGTCCTGACACACCAAGGTTGCAGGTTCAATCCCTGTTCAGGCACGTACAAGAAGCAACCAGTGAATTCATAAATAAGTAGAACAACAAGTCAACATTTCTCTCTTTTTCTTTCCCCCTTCCTCTCTCTCTCTCCAAAAATCAATAAAAAGGTTGTCAGATCTGACCATTTTTTGGCCCCCAAATCTCCAGGGGTTTCCTTTTGGAAAAGTACACAGTACAAGGCCCTAGGTGATCTGCCCCGCTGCTTACCTCTCCTTCTTTCATTTCTGTCACTCTTCCTGTCACTCTTCGTGTCACTCTGCCTCAACTTCACTGGCCTCTGTGTCGTTCATCTGCCTGGATGTTCTTCCAGATAATTACAGGACTTCTCTCCTCTTCATGTCTTTTTCCAAATGTCACCTTCTTAGTGAGGCCTTCTCTGGCCTTGCGATTTAAAATCACCCCTTTTTGTCACCCCAGCCCCTTCCCTGACTTATTTGTTTCACTGTTCTGTATTCTCTTTTTCTCAATCTTTTATTTATCCCAGGTGATTGATTTCCCTGTTACCACTTCCTGCTTCACTTTATAACATTTATATTGCTAAGATTTTATAATGAACAGTTGAGTATACTTGCTGTGTCACATATCTGTCAATATATCTTTTGTTTACACATTTCAAAATAACTTGCAGGCATCAGTACACTTTATCTCTAAGCACTTCTGCATGTACTGTATTATTAACTAGAATTCAATATTTGGTAGTCATTCTTTTTTCTCCCTTCCTAGAGAAAAATTACATGCAAAGAAATATGTCTTCTATTTGGTGAGTTTTAACAAATACATGTACCTGTGTGATACAAACTCCTCTCAAGATATAGAACATTCCTGTCTCCCCAGAAAGTTCCCTCATGGTCTTTCACAGTCAATTCCCATACCTATCAGCCAGAGGAAGGTAACACTATGATCTTGTATGTGTGAGTTTTCCCTGTTCTACTTCATATACATAATAGCATATAGACTCCTTTGTGTAAGGCTTTTTTTTTTCACTCATTGTAATGTTTTTGAGGGACATGTGTGTTATTGGTATGTCAACAGTTCTTTGCTTTTTGTTGCTAAATATTCTTCCATTGTATGATAACATTGCAGCTTATTTATCATTTTTCCTGTTGATGGTCAACTAGGCCACTCCAATTTTTGGTTGTTACAAAGCTGCTGTGGACATTCTTGTACAATTCTTTATATGACCACATATTTTCATTTCTCTTAGGTAAATACGGGGATAAAAGGGCTGGGTCATAGGATAGGTATAAATTTAGTTTTACAAAGAATTGCTAGACCTTTCCCAAAGTGGTTGTGCCATTTTACACACGCATCAACAATTATGGGAGTTCCAGTTGTTCTATAGTCTCACCAATATTTTGTGTTGTCAGTCTTTTTGTACTGTTTTTAGCCATTCTGCTGGGTATGTTTCATTGTGGTTTCAATTAGCATTTCCCTTGTAGCTAATGAACATTTTGTAATATATTTATTGGCACATGAAGAAAATGGTTAAATCATTTATTTTTTTATTTAGTTGTAGTAGTTCTTTTCTTAAAAGATTTTATTCGTTTTTAGAGAGAGGGGAAGGGAGGGAGAAAGAAGGAGAGAAACACTGATGTGTGAGAAAACCATCAATTGGTTGCCTCTCTCATGCTCCCAACCAGGGACCTGATGCAACCCAGGCATGTTCCCTGACCAGGAATCAAACCCACAACCTTTCGCTTTGCCCAACCCACTGAGTCATGCTGGTCAGAGTTGTAGTATTTCTTTGTATATTTCAAGACAGATTCTTTGTCAGGTATATATTTTGCAGATATTTCCTCTCATCCTAGAGCTTGTCTATTCATTTTCTTAGTGTCTTTTGAGCAAAAGTTTCTATGTTGATGAAGTTTATCAGTTATTTCCTTTTATGGTTAAAGCTTTTCTGCTCTAAGATACTTTTGTTTAACCCCTAGTTATGCTCTTATGTTTTCTTTGTGTTGTCACGTTGAACATATGTTCTCTTATGTTTCTATCTAGGAACATTATAATGTTAACTTTTGCTTATAAGTCTGTGGTCTATTTCAAATTATTTTTGTACATGGTATGAGGTAGGTGGCCTGTGTTTATTTTTTATATGATTATATAGTCATTTCAGCATCATTTTTTGTAAAGATTTGAACCCCTGTGTACCCTGGCTGTTGTGGCTCAGTGGACTGAGTGCAGGCCTCCAGACTGAAAAGACGCTGGTTTGGTTCCTGCTCAGGGCACATGCCTGGGTTGCGGGCTGGTCCCCCCTTGGGAGGTGCAAGAAGTAACTGATCAGTTTCTCTCTCACATTGATGTTTCTGTCCCTCTCTTTCTCCTTTCTCTAAAAATAAATAAATAAAATCTTAAAAAAAAAAGACTTTAAGCCCTTATTAGATTGTTTTGGTGCTTTTGTCATGATTGTATAAGTGTGTGAGTGTGTCTGTGACATCGATGTATTTATTTATCCATGTGCTACCCTGACTTGAGTACTGTGGTTTTAGAGTGTATATCAAAAATCGGTAGTATATATATTCCAACTGTGGTCTCTTTCAAGTTTGCTTTAGACAGTGTAGTTCCTTTGCATTTCCATGAGTATTTCCAGGAGAATCAGCTTGTCAGTTTCTACAAAAACATCTGGTAGGATTTTGTTTAGAATCGTAGTTCAGTTTAGAGAGACAAAAATCATAACAACATTGAATTTTTTTAATTCTTGAACATAGCACATGTCTTCATTTATTTATGTCTTTAATTTTTCTTTGGAATATTTTTTACTTTTTAGTTTAAAGGCCTTACACATCTTTTGTTATGTTTTTCTACAATTGTTTGCTGTGTATACACAGTTGATTTTTTTGTATATTGACCCTATATCCTGTGACCTTGCTAATTTTAGTTATTAGTCCTTAAACTTCTTTATAGATTCTCTAGGCAATGTAAACAATTATGTCATCTGCATATAGAAAAAGTTTTCTTCCTTTTAGATTTTTATGCCTTTTGTTTCCATTTCCTTCCTTATTCCATTATCTAGGATCTCCATTTCCATGTGGAATGTTGAACAGAAGTGGCGAGACTGGCTATCTTTGTCTTGTTCTCAGTCTTAGGAGGAACAGTGTTTTACCATAAAGTATAATAAGAGCTGTAGATTTTTTAAAGAGATGCCCTTAAAGTGAGGAAGTTTCCTTCTATTCCTAGTTTACTGAGACTTTTTAATCATGGTTGTGTATTGAATTTTGTTGCTTATTCTGTATCTGTTGCTATGAACACCTGGTTTTCTCCTTTATTCTCTTAAAATGGTAAGTTATAATTGATTTTTAATGTTCTGCCAACCCACTTGATAATGGTATTCTATTCTTTTTGTATATTCTTGGCCTTGGTTGGTTAATATTTGGTTTAGAATTTTTGTGTCTATATTCATGAGAGGTATTAGATTATATGTATTTTTATGTCTTTGTCCAATATTGTTATCAGGGTTATTTTTCTTCTAGAAGTTTGAAATTTCTGTCTTTCACATTTAAATCTTTAATCCACCTGGAATTGCTTTTCATGGATGCTATACAGTTGGGATCCAATTTCATTTATTTTTTTTCCCATATGGATATCAGCTTGCCCCCTGTAACATGTCTTGAATATTCATTCTTCTCCTAGGGATTTGCAGTGCCACCCTGTCATATATCAAGTTTTTCTTATATGTACAGGTCTTATTTCTGGCTTTTTATTCTGTTAGTTACTTTGTCTGTCCCTGGCCAATATCTTGTGTTGATTACTATAGTCTTAAAATCTGTTGGGAAAGTTCCCTCATCTTCTTTTCTCCAAAAAATGCCTTGCTTTTCTTGGTTTTCTGTCCTTCTGTGTAAATTTTAGGCTCATATGATCATTTCATAAAAATCATGTTGAGATTTTGACTAAACTTCCATTGAATATATAGGTAAGTTTGTGGTGAATTGACATCTTTATGTTAATGAGTCTTCATATCCAATTATTAAACATGATCTCGTTTAGGTCTTATTTAAATATTTTTTAAAAATTTAAATTTCTTCCAAAATGATCCTGTGCATCTGGGAATCATTTTTACCCTAATAATTTATTTGGGTGGGGGAGGATTTTAAAATATTTTTAACTTATAATATCTTTAATTATAGTTTTCTGTTCTGCTTAGAAATTTGGTTAATTTTTGAATATTGATCTTTTTTTGCTCAACAACCTAATTCTAGTAATTAATTATACTTCCTTTTGGATTTTAGATAGAAAATTGTAGAATTTATAAATGATGATTTTGTATTTCCCCCCTTTATTCTTTAACCCTTTATTTCTTGCCCACTTGTGCTGCCCAGAAATAAAGATAGTGAATATTCTTTTATTGTTCTGATTTTAAATGGTGTATTTTAACATTTCTTCAGTAAGACAGGTCTTAATTAGGTATTCCTTATTAGATTAAGGATGTTCTTTTGTGTTTTTAGTTTGTTTTTACTTGTTTTATTTACTTGTCACAAATGAGTGTGTCTGATTGTTGCCCTTAACTGATTCACTTATTCTTGCTTTTTCTTAGTTGGAATTCTGCAGTTTCACTATGTTTTGTCTGTGGTATGGATTTCTTTTTATTTACCTTGCTTGGGATTGCTGAATCAGCAATTCCGGACCATTCTCAGCCATTATTTATTTGATTATTGTTTCTCCATTCTTTATATTAACAGCCTTCTGGAAATCTGATTAGAAAGTTAAACTTTTTTTTTTACCTTTTCATGTTGCTTATCTTTATTTTTTTCTCTTTGTCTATTTAGACCACCTAATGGATAATGTATCTGGGTTTATTTTTCAGTTCACTAATTCTACCTTTAGTTGTGTCTAATCTTTTCATTTTATAAGGTTTCATTTGATTCTTTTATAAATCTGCTTGACTGTTCATAGTCTTTTGTTTTCCATTTATTTTCTATCTTTTCTTTAGGTTTTAAATATTTAGACACTTTTTTACATTCCATATCTGTTTATTTTAGTTGTCCAGAAAGTTGTATTTGTAGGAATTTTGGAGGTTAAATTTGAGTCACTTTATAGTGGATCTGTTTTTAGTTATATTCCTAGCTATCGCCTAGAAGTACTAATAATTGTGGGGATCTATAATATATCTGTTGGATATTTTATCAGACCACGGATGGTGAATTTGGATTACAAACTCATGTGAGAGCATACTTACAGTCAGAAATTGTCAATGGGGATGTTTGCTTCCAGCCTGCAAGAGCATTAAGAGTGAAAAGTTTTGTTCTGGCAGAATGTATTTAATTTTTTTTATCTTTACACTAAAGATGTACTCCTACATATTTTGTGTGTGTGTGTGTGTGTTGTATGTGTAAATATGTAATTTAGCATTTAATTGTTTCAATTAGAAAGGTTTTTCAAAATATCTTCTATATGCCAAAGTGGAAGATCTAAAGAAACGTAAACACACACACACTAAAATTCATCTATTTTAAGTGTACAATTTAGTGAGTGTGACAAATGTATATAAATGTGTAACCACAACCATAATCATAGCTCTGTCTTTTCTAAGATTTCATGTAAATGGAGTCATACATACAGGGTCTGGCACAAATAATGCACCATTTTCATTACAAAGTCATAAACATGTCATTCTGTAACATAACAATATCACACTCAAGCACACCATATGACATTTTAGATGAAATGTTCAAATTAAAACTCTGAATTATTACACCCATATTATTACTCTACCAACCACACTCAAGCAGGCACTACTTCTGCTGGACCCTGTATGTACTCTCTTATGTCTAGCTGCTTTTGTTCAGCATAGCATTTGGATTTGTCCTTGTTGTTATGTATATGAGTAGTTTTTTCCTTTTTATTGCTGAATAGTATTTTGTTGTGTGGATGCATCTCAATCTATTCACTTATTGATGGACATTTGGGTTGTTTTCAGGTTTTGGTTACTGTAAATAAAAGTGATATGAACATTCATGTTTAAGTTTTTATGTGGACATATGATTTCTAGGTTTTATGGTATGATAACTTTTTAAGAAACTGCAAAATTGTTTTCAATAATGTATGAGAGTTCCAACGCATCTCTTCCTCACCAACTGTTGTTATTGTCAGTCTTTTTTCATTTTAGTCATTCTATTGATTTATGGTGGCATCTCCTTGTGACCTTAATTTGCATTTCCCTGCTGATAACATTTAAAATCTTTTTATGTACTTATTAACTAGAAAAATATAGTACATGTTCTTTGGTGAAGTGTCTGTTCAAATCTATCACCCATTTTCTCTCAGACAGTGGCTTGTGTTTTCCTTTTCTTAATAGCATCTTTCACATATAATAAGGTGTTTATTTCAAAGTCTAGTTTATCAATTTATTCTTTTATGGTTCATGTTTTTGGTGTCATGAGTACAAAGATTGATTTTTTGCCTATATTTTCTTCCAGACATCTTATAAATTTATCTATTTAGGTCTTTGATCCATTTCTATTAATTTTGTATATGAATATTTGCTAAGGAATTGGTATTAAAATTAATAATACAGTGCTTTTGTAATAACTTCAAAGTGTGTAACAAAAATTTGTATTACCTGTACACTAAAAAGTATAAAATTTTCTGAGATATGTTAAAAGAAACTCTAAATAAATGAAGAGATTTTAAGCATTCAATGTTGTCAGGATATTGTGATGATTAATTTTATGTGTCAGTTTAGCTAGGGTATTATGTCATTTGTTTGGTCAAACACTAGTCTAAATGGTGCTGTGATTAACATTTATAATCAGTTGAACTTAAATAAAAGAGATAACTCTCCATGAGGTGGGTGGGCCTTTTCAATCAGTCAAAGGTTTTAAAAGCCAACACTAAGCTTTCCCAGAGAAGGAATTCTTTGTCAAGACTATAGAATCTTGTCTGAGTTTATAGCCTGCTCAGTGCAGTATCATCTTTTACCTGAGTTTCCAGCCTGCTGCCCACCCTGCTTGAACCAATTCCTTAACATAAGTGCGTGCGTGTGTGTGTGTGTGTGTGTGTCTGTCCGTGTCCTCCATTGATTTTATTTCTCTGAAGGAACATTACTGATACAGATGTCAATTTCCCCCAAATCTATCTGTAGAGTCAATGCAACACAATTACGTTCCTTTCTAGAATTTGATAAGCTGATTCTAAAACTTGTATGGAGAGTTATTTGTCAAAAGACTTAGGCAAAATAAGTTTGAAAAAGAAGAATAAAGTTGGAGGATCAACATTACCTGATTTCAAGTCCTGTTGTAAAGGTATAATAATGAAGACATTGTGGCACTGAAACAAGGATAGACACATAGATCAGTGGAACAGAATAGAGGATCAATTGAGTTTCTGACAAAGGTGCCAGGGTCATTCAGAAGCGGGTGGGTGGAGAGAATGATCAATTTTTTTAAAATGTTGATCGAACAGGAGCAATTGGATATCCACAGGGGAAAGAATAAAAGTGATTTTTGAATGAATAATTTTTCCAATACGGAAGAAGAAAATTTCTTTATTTCTACTATCAAAACCCAGAAATTTTAGCGTATTTCCTTTTAGTCCATTTCTAATAATATATGTAATATACATATGCACTATTATAAAATTTACATATTTGCGATCAGATACCCTTTTTTCCTTAATCGATATTCTTCTTACATGTTTTTTATAACATAGTCTCTCTGAAGGACATTTTAATGGTTACATAATGCTAAATTGTGAAGGTGTTCCAGACTTTACCTAATGATTCTTTACTATTGGAATGACTAATAGCAGTACCAATAACTACCATTTGTCAGTTACTTTCACCTAGAAACTGCTAAGCATGTTACATGAATTATACTATTGAATCCTTATGACAACTCTTAGAGATATTTAGCTCAGTTTTAAAAGAAAGGATGCCAAGGGTTAAGTAACTTGCCTGCCTCTAATGTGTGAAGCTTGGGTTTGTCATCAAATGTCTTTTATTCCAGTCCCTGAGAAAAATGCACTGCTAGTTTTTAGGCTCTTTACAGTTTTTTTCTATCATAAGAAGCCTTGAGGTGGATATATTTGTGTATAAATCATTGTCTAAGTTTCAAGTGTCTAAACTTCTTTTCCTTATGCCAGTCCTTCATATATTTTATTCATCCTCATCTAATGAAATATTTTCAAAGCCAGTGTAGTTGTCCAACATAGCAGGCAGGGCCAAGCAATGCACAAACTGCAGAGCTTTCCTTTTGGTTGTTGAAGCTTGGATCACATAAGCACTGGGCCAGGGCAGGCATTTCTGTAGGAATGCAGATCTGTAGAGGAGTAAGTCTCAGGGAATTCTGTGGTGCTAACTATTCAGTGGTTACTCATTTTGGAAAACAAAGAAGAATAATTTTAGTAGTCTGTCCTGTAGGACACTGAGTCCTACTTTTAAAATAGGATTATATAATGTTGGTCAAGTCACTTAACTCTTCTCTGCCTTGTTTTCTTCATTGGAGAGAAGGGCACTAAGTTATAGCATTTTGGCCAAGAGAGATGTCCTAAAGAGACAGTATTGTCCAGTGAGCAGAATCCTACCTACTCAGCATTTGGAAGTCATGAGGGAGGCAATATGGTGTAGGGGCTTTGGAGCCAGGGAGACCTGGGCTCAGATATAGCGCTAACATTTATCACATGATCTCAGACACATTTCCTGATCCGTTTGAGCCTCACTTTCCTTGTTACTAAGAATGTAGAACAAAACACACTGATCTTTAAGCAAAAGGATCTCTTTTCATGTCTTCTGGTCTGTCTCTTTTTCACCCCCCACCCCCCCACCAGGGTTTCAGTTTGGTACAAGAAGCAGGGTAATCCTGTCAATCATTCATGGTCCAAGTCTTATTTCCTTTAAGGCGTTACTCAGTTCTTCCTCTTCTGTATGATATGGTAATGCTACTGTTAAATCTTGGCCCTTGAACTTCTGTTGTCTGCAGGTGTACCTATCCTTTGTGTTCCCTTAACCTATTGTTGAGAGCACAAGTAACTGAAATGAGATAGGAGGTCATGTCTAAATTTGTGAAAAGGGTTGCTTTTAGGCAGCCTAAAGGTTGTGTTTACATGTAGAATGTCCTTTCATTTTCATTTCCAAGTTTAAGGCTCAGGTACCATTGGTGCTAAGGGAAGAAAGATGAGGCAGCTCTAAGTCTTTCTGTTATACCTTGTGTCACTCCTTAATTCCTTTTGGGGTTCCTGATTTTTGCACTGATGATCCAAGAATCCTGGAAACTCGCTGTAGAAGAGGAGGAGAAGGAGGGGAAAACTGATAGGTTGAAAGTTGGAGAAAGATATCTAGTGGGCAGAATCATGTTCATTTAGTTGTGCTTATCTCTACAGATGGAAAGATGTGCTTTTAAATTTTCTGCCTGTATGGATAGGGACATAGTGATTTTTGCTTAGAGAAAACTCTGTTTAAAATGGTTGTTTTTAAATGCAAGAAAAAAGGAATGTGGAACCTTTATGGACATGAAATAAATGTGCATGTGTGCAATATGCATACTATTTTCCCCCTTTTCTCTTTTTAAAATGGCACGAAGGATATCTAGTGAACAGGATATACTCTGTAAGCAGTTCTTCACATCGTTGGAATTTGGGGGTTCCTCTTAATGCAAAAGACATGCTTCTTTCGTTGTTTATAGAGCTCTGCTTTCCATTTTAAACGTAATCGGCACTTGTTAAGTTAGTGTAGTGGCAGGTTTTTGTGAGATGTAGCTGTTGTTACATAACAAGATCTTACAAGTTTGTTTGGAGTGTGTCACAGAGGGTCCCGGTGAGAAGAAATCTTTTTAGCTTTGCGGTTTTTTATTTTTGTTCTCCTACGCCCCACCTAAGGAACCTTGATTGAATATGATGTGGATAAGATAGCCATCATAGTTTAGAAAGGAACATGCTCAGTCCCTGCCTCTTCTCTGTCTAATGAGTTCATGTAAAAAATATATCAAAAGAAATCCTCATAGCAGAATTCTCACATTTCAAAGGGGAGAATATTTATTATGAGAACTGCTGATTCATTAGGAATGCTTCCTAATTCGAACAGTAGCAGCTGCTTCTGGTTAGAATAAACTTCATGTCTTTTGTGCCCTCTCACAGAGGATGCTAAATTTTGGCTTAGTATTTCTCTTCTGCTTTAGCTTTTTTTCCCTCCCTTTCTCACTTTTTCCTCAATTATGATGCTTTATCCTCAGTGTTCACATTATTTGAACAACCCCCCTGTACTAACCCCCCACCTTTAAAAATGACTTGCATTGAGATTACAAATGCTAATAAAACTCTTTTAATAATGTGTTTTGTTTGTATTCACAGTGGCAGAGGAGTGTATTGTATAGCAATAATGAAAAAAAGTTGAGACAGGTAGTCATGAATTCTAAGTGCAATAATTTAAAGTACAGGGAGTATTTCAGCAACTGCCATTGTCCATTAAATGAAACCACTGTATTAATGTATCATAGCATGCTGTTCTAATCACTTTTCTCCAAATATCAGCTTTTGCAAGAAACATGGCTGTATTTTTTAATACAAAATCTGAAATCATGTAATTGAATGGCTTGGCAGAATAGGTAAATGAATGTAGCAACGTGCATTCAAATATGTCTCTTTGGTTTGTAATGAGCTGATTGAAGTTCACAGTTGTAAGACTTGCCATTTTATTTTCTGATTTTACATTCTGGACCCAGACAAAGGTGCCAGTTTTTGTATTCTCAGAAAAAAGAATGAAATTGTTCATAAAAACCAAGTAGCCCTTTTTGGGGATCAGTATTGGATTCAGTGTTCCAGTAGCCTTTATTCAACGGTCCTTCTGGAAAACTGTTTCTATGCAATTTTAGAATTGTTAACCACCCTTGTTAGGGCTTAAAGAAATCCTGTCACATCTTGGGGGGGACTGGTTGTCTGCTATATGTGTGTGTGCACACTCATGTGAGAGAGATACTTGGTGTTTGTGCATACTTCTCCCACAGCACTTCTCTCAGTAATTCCACTTGTTGATTTATGTGTCTTTCCCACTCTGGACATTGAGCTTTTTAAAACTAGAGACTGTATCCAATTTACTTATTAGTCTCAGGCCCCAGCAAAGGGCCTCCCAGTTAATAAATGTTTGATGACCCAATGAGCCATAGAAGACTAAGGCAAATGGGTGTCAGAGTAGCTATCCAAATATAAGTAGGCAATAAGATCAAGGTTGGGGCTAAACTGACATCATTTCAAGTCCTGGTTAGTAAGGAATTATGGGAATTTCCTGTGGAATGCAATTGAAATTTTGATGTTTTGGGACAATTCTAGATATTGAAGATAGTAACTACTCTACTGTACATTCTCCCAGATGAGAGAAGCCATGCTCTTCTCCACACAACTTGGTAGGAGGTATAGCAGAAAGAGAACAGAAAGAGTAATGCTCTGGGGGATTGCTAAGCCATTCAGCAGAGTTAGAGATATCTAATCCTAGGTTCATTGGGATGTACTTTTGCCTCTGCAAATATGTGGCTCTAGATAAGTCCTTCCCACTCTCTGGACTTCTTTCTGCTACAAAATGAGAGCATTGAACAGTTTAGAGCAACTAGCTGGTCTTACACCTCCTTTACCTCACCTGGTTAGGCCAGGTGGCAGAGAACTTGGGTTCTGCTTTTTCTCTGGTCATGGAACAAATCCTTGACACCACCATTAGTGTCATGATCAGACCTCTTGGCTGGGTATGATTTTTAGCTGGGAGAAAACGTGGTATCATACAGGGGTATGATACACCACAATCCCAGTGTAGGTAGACTGTTTTATTTCATTCACATGTGAGATGTGTCTCAAATAATTTGTTAGTATTAACTAACATAGCTAATGAAGTTTGTGAATGGTACACCATTTTAATGCACTAGGTGTGCTGAAAGTATTCTTATTAATATTCCCTCGCTTGGGGTACAGCGACAGCTTGTACCATGGAGTTGTGGTAAGTGGGAATGCCCATGGGAATGTGTTTCTGTTATAACTTGCCCTCCATTGGTCAAAAGATCATGATGGAAGCCAGACTCAAAAGGCTTCATACTGTATTATTTTATTTATCTGACATTTTATAAAAGGCAAAATTATACGAATAGGAAACAGATCAGGTCCTGGGAGTGGGGGGAGGGTTGACTACAAAGGGGAAGCATAAGCAATTGGGTGGTGTGTGACAGAAATGTTTTGTGGCTTTTACACTACTGTACTCGTTTGTCAAAACTCATAGAACTGTACGCCCAAAAGAGTGAATTTTAATTGATGTTAAAAAGAAATGAATTTTAAAAAGGTAGATGGTGGGAAGAACAGGTGGTAAACAGATGATCTCAGTATAGTGTTGTAAGAGCTATGATATACATTAATAGACACCCTGTGAGGGGTGATTGAGATTGGATGGGGCACAAGGGAGTGTTTTGGGGGTCCTGAGAATGTTGTATATATTGATTGTGGTGGTTACACAGCTGCATACAATTATCAAAACTCCTCTAACTACACCCATAGAACGGGTGGGTTATGTGGTATGTAAACTACAACTTAGGCTTGATTTATAAAAAAAAAAAAAAGGATCATGAGCTTTAACACCAGGGGACCTTTCTTCAAATCCTGACTGCCACTTTACTAGCTTGGTGATCTTGAGCAAGTCTCTGCACGTCTTTGAGCCTCCGATTCTTCACCTGTTATTTAGAGCTGAAGATCACAACCTCCTGTGCGTATTTTTCAGACTATAAGACACACTCCCCTCCCACCATCCCCCAACTGGGAGGAATAATGGTTGTTAATGCTGCTCTTGAGTTCAGTTTACATTTACATTGGTGAAATATTATGTTATGTATGTTATTAAATATTTTACCACATTTTTTGCTTAAAAATTTTTTTGCCTATTTTCTGCCTCTAAAACCTAGGTGTGTCTTAGGGTCCAAAAAAATACGGTAGGTGAGGTGAGGAGCAGAGGTAATGCCCTTGAACTGCTTGGTCCAATGTCTGCCATAGCTGAGGTACTAGGTATTTTCATTCCCATCCCACGAATGGTGCAGTGTGCAGACTGGTCTTTAAATTAACTAAAACTGCTCTGTTTTAGACCCATAAAAGTTAAGTTCAAACTTTGTGAAAGGTAAAAATGTTAACATCCATATGTTTGTTTAATGATAGCTTAGAATCTCTTTACTGTTGCTATCTTTTGTATCACTACAGCATACTAAATCTTCTAGGGTTAAGTCTTATATAATTAGTTAAGAGCAATATGTGATATTCCTTCAGCCAGGAAAGCACAAGGAATTATTTGCAGTGTTAGCTTGAAGAGAGTCATTCATTGAAGAATAATTGAAAAAATACTGGTGACATGTTTATGATCCCCATCATTTTTCCTTCGCTTTTATTCTTTGAAATGAAATCTTTATCTTGTGTCAAGTGGATAAATATTAATAAAATCTCTATTTACTCTAGCCCACTCTTTTATGACAGATACAATCTTAAAAGTAACTGTAAAGAATATACATATGCTTCTGGCATTCAGCATTTTAAAGACGTTTAAAATAATCCAAAATACAGCTTTGAACCTCTCTTTCCACTGAGACAGCAAGTTGGCATCTCCTACCTAGCAATCATAACAGAAGCTACCTATTTCTGAGTCCTAGTGTGTTTTGTGAACTGTGTTGAGCACTTCGTATTATTTGCATTAAATTATTTGTATTGAATTGCCTATTTTGTTCCTTACCATGGCCTTGCTAGGTAAATAGGAAGCATTGCCCTTTTGCAGAAGAGAGCTGACTTGGGGAGATGAAGTAACAGCTCAGGGGGTGCCCCTAGGAAGTGGGGCTATTCTAACTTTCCTCTCCTGCCATATGACATGGCTGCTGCTTCTGGGGAATCCCCACTCTTCAGGCTAACTTTTGCCTTCTCCTAGATTCAAACCCTCTTTGTAACTGTGTTCAATAATTAAAAGAGTCCTGGCAGAACTGTCACTTTTGGAACCGCCTTCTTCCTTGAGGACTTAGGCCAGCTACATGGGTCTTAAAACCTTTGAGTATATCTGCTTTCAGACTTCCTCTTTCAGTCATCTTCCACTCTGTTGTTAAAATAGTCTTCTAAAAAGAAAAATCTGGTCAAATCCTTCCTTGCTTAAAACCTTTTGCTTTCAGGAAAAGAGCTAAACTCTAACTTTGAACATAAAACTCCTTACAAGCTGGTCCTTTTGGGTTTGTCTAGTTCACATCTTCTGCCAAGATTCCCCTCTCTACCCCATCCTCGCCTCCACTCCACCAAAAATAAGCACACAGATAAACATCCGGCCCCACCCTTAGATGTGATCCACCTATTCCAAGCCATTTGTAGTTCACTATGCCTCTGTAATAGTTTGTTCCCTCCAGATGGAAATGCACTTTTCTTTCATCTAACTTCTCTTCCTCGTGTAGCCAATACCCCAGTGTTCCCACAGCTTTCCCAGTGTTCACACAGCTCTTGCGCCCAGCTATATCATAGCATCATCACAGTGCATTGTGATTACCCGTTTACATGTGTGTTTTCCCAAGAGACTTTGGTTCCTCGAGGACAGGCAGCACAGGTCTTGTTTATTTATTTGTCCTGGCTGTTTAGCATAGGGCTGGCATATACAGGTGCTTACTAAATATTTATATGTAGGATCCAGACTTGTAGGTTCGGCCTCAAAATCTAATGGGGAAAAACAGATTCTGACCCTTTTTCTTTTCCCTCTCAACTTTGAAGCCCTTGGATAAGTAACTGTGTCCTGCTTTCTGAGGCCCACCAGGGTTTATTGGGGCTGACTACTCTCACATGAAGAAAGGTCACTGAAAGCCTTATTAGCCAACCACCCCTGCCCTGAAACCGAGATCCATGGAAGCATGGTGCAGTGGAAAGAGCAGGAGGCTCCAGTGTGACCAGTTTGTTAAAGAGTGCAAACTTCTATTTCATCCAGAGGGCCTATTTGGGAACTGGGTCATCACAGTCATTAGGCGTACTTACAGTGGGTCTTCGCCTCTCTCCCTGCTCATCCGCCTCCCTACCACAAGCAAGAGGACTTGGAAGTTGGTAGGCAGGGAGGAATCACACACGGGGCTGTTTTTTTTCTTTGAAAAAGGAAATGGGGAGGTATGTTAATTTAAAAGTTAGTAACAGTAATGTATGTTTATTGTAGAAAGTTTTGAGAACATAAGAAAATACAAACATGATAATGAAAAATTATTTGTACATAGAGCCTGTTTTTATATCTAAGTATATTATACATATTTTTCCACGTTAAAATTTTCTATAGTCTGATTTTAATGAATATATAATCTATCATTTTAATGTTCATAACTGTAAATTATTGTAAACTAGACTTGCTTGTAAGTATTTGCGATCATGAATAACTACTTAGAAGATAAATAACTTTAAAACAAAATTTTAAGACAGTTGAGTGCTCAGTGCATGAGCCATAGAAAATACAGAAAAACAATGTACAAGGAAACAAAGATTATCCACAGTCCTGTAGCTTAGAAATAACCACGATTAGTTTTTATCTTCTGGTTTTTCTGTGAGTATGTATGGTTGCATTCAGTGCATAGTTACGTATGCTGCTGCTTTTCAGTCTGTGTTACCTCATGATCATTTTCCCGTATCCTTACAAGTACTCTAAAATGTAATTTTTTATTGCTTGGATATATATTTTAATTACATCATTTATTTAACCATTCTCTTGGCACATAGTTTATATGTATATATATGTTTTGTTATTATATATAATAACAAGTGTTATACATAATAACAAATGTATTATCCCCCAAAATGAGTCACAACATTTAATGCTGGTGGTAATATAGTAAAAGCGATTCATGCATACATTTTCTAACTTTCGTTTTAATATTGCTCTTAGTAGTTACTCATGGAATGGCTGATTTCCTGTTCTCTTTCATAGTATGTGAGTTTAAGAATGTCTAAAGGTATGTTTTTAGAGTTTCTTCTGAGGGAGACACACACTGGTAGCACTACTGCAGATTTATGACTTAACAACTTGTTCATATTTGATTTGTAACCAAACACTTTTCCTTCTTCTAAGCTACCGTATTTTGAGGGAGTTTAATAATGCCATTTTTAGCTTTTGTAATATCACAACCTGCTTCTCTTGGCTTATTATAATGCCATAAGACATAAGCACAAAGAGTATTTAAAAGGAAGGGGTGGCTGAAGGGTAGGGTATTTTAAGTCATGGTAACAATGGAAAGTAACTAGTGACATCTTATGTTCCAACTTTGTACTAGATTTTCAGCTCCTCAGCTTGCTTGGGTTGGGGTCCTGTCTTCCCAAAGGGCTCAGTTGAGGAAACCACCTGTCTCATGCTGTGGCTGTGTTACGTGACAGTCCAGAGAGAGTGCACACCTTACCTCCTTTCAGGGTGGCCCCGCTGTCACACCTTGCACTTTCCAAGTTTTGTTCTTGTTGCCTGTCAGTCCATTCCTAATGCCATAACACTTTCAAACGCAAATCTAAACCAGGTACCTACCTTAGTAGAAGTCACATCTTATTCAGCTCTCTACCCAACGCCTGGCCTGTGTTAAGGGATGACTGAGTACATGAATAAATGAATGAATGAATGAATGAGTGAATGCACACTTTCTATAAGATGAGTTTGATTGTCCCATTTTGACAGTTTGAAAACACCCAATCAAAAGTGAAGTGTATGTGCTGGCTAATGTGAGCTTCACTGATCTCATTCCCTGAGAGAGATCATTTTTCAGAAGAGTGCCTGCCGGTATAGTAATCACACAAACCTGGATCTGACCGTGATCTACTCTGTGACTGTGTGACTCTTGGGCATGTTACTTACCCTTTCTGTGCTTCAATTTCTTCATTTGTTACTTGGAGATATAATGGCACCCATTTAATAGAATTACTGTGCAGGAGTAAATGAGCAAATGCATATAAGGCTCCTGGTACTTAGCAGTTCCAGAATAAATGGAAGTCTGTGCTATTATTGTTTTTTATTAGTTTGGTGCCTTAGGAGTAGCCCAGCAGTAAAGGTACTTGGAACTAGGGGGATCCTGCAGTCGGATAGATTACCCTTTCAGCAGGTTGGCTGTGCCTCTGTGATTAATTTTGTATAAATAAATTTGCTTCCTTCATCTGGCCCAGGTCTGCCACAAAATGAGATAGTCCTGGGGCTTTCAGAGAGTCTGGTGGGCAGACAGATGCCTGTGGTAGAATGAAGCAAGGAGGGTTGCTTGGCTTGCAAAAATTCCTACTTCACCTTCCCTCAAAACCCGGTTTCATTTCCAAAAACATCTCCAGAGAAACCTCTTGGTGAGAGAGTGCTGCTGTGTCACAAAAGGTAACTTGAGAGCAGTTTCCTGTCTGCTTTGTTGCCAGCTCTCTAGTTGTAAGGTCCTGCTTTGTACCCAGAGGAGTCTTTGCACATCAGCTGTCTCGAACAATCTCTAGTCTTATCACTTATTTTAATGTTCCTTGAACAGGTCACTTTTGGATGTGGTGCTCTGGGCAGTTTCACCCCAGAATACTTCCCTTCCTTTATTTAACCTCTGACCTGTGAAAACAAGAGTTAATCAAGAGTTCTAAGGTAGCTAAGAGGAAGGGGAAGTGTTTGGTTACAAATTAAATATGAACAAGTCATAAGTCATAAATCCCCAGTAGTGCTACCAGTTGTGTGTCTCAAGTTGCATATGGTACAGAGTGTTTGGGTTATAAATTCAAGTTCAGGGCTCTCTGATTGCCTGGGGGTAGGTGTTAGGTTAGTTTTCTTTAGGCCTAAAACTCTTTTCCTCCTAAAACATTACTTTTATTGGGCCAGCTACATTCATATCCTACTTTCTCTGTGTGCCTGTCTCTCCTCCTTCCTTTCTTTACCTGCCTGCCTACATTGATTGGTGTGCTGTTCTGTGAATTGAGACAGAACTGCTTCCCTGAAAGAAGTTAAGCATATGGAAAAAGTTGCCAAGGAAAGGCATTGAAGCATAGAGCGTAAATGGGTTTAAGAGACAGCCAGACACTTTTATAGAGAGATTTGCGATTGAATGATACAACATTCAGGCAGAGATCTGGGGTGGAAATGAACTTAAATGAGTGCTATTCGTGGAAAACTGATGCCCTGTCTAATCTAGCATTTCCTTAATTGTCACCATAAGCATACATTTAAAGCTTTATACTTTAAATTAAAAAAGGCAACACAGTCTGTTAAGAATCTATGACATGGGCTGTGGGTTTTCTAGATAAAATCTTAAAAGTACACATCTGAGGTAGCAGAGGCACAGGGTCTTGACATGAAGCACTGCAAACTTCAAATCTCTTCTGCTGTGTTTGATTAAAACGTTTTAAATCAAGCTATTTATATTTGTGTTTGTGAATATAACATATACACTAATTCCTAAAGCAATAAAGAGCTGACACATGACTAGTGTCCCTGGAGTTGGCAAAATAAGAAAACACACTGAATTGTTGGGAGGCAGCCAAAGTGGGATCGCTCAGAACTTAGAGCTGGGGCTTTTGGAGGCGAGCTTTCATTTTGTCACGCACTGAGAACTGCAAGGTAAGGGTTTCAAATCCTAATCTCAGGACCCGTCATTATCTTTGATCATGTTATACAACTAATACTGCGTCATGTGAACTGACGAGTTTTGTGTCTAGCTCTGCTTTTAGCAGCTGTGTTGTTCTAGGCTCCTCACTTTACTTCTCTGAGACTCAGTTTTCCTGCCTGTAAATGGGGTGATAATTCATCTCAGGGCAAGACAACTGGAGGGTAGATGCTAGATGAGTTTCCTTTTGGCCCCAGACTCTTTGCCTTCTGAAGCATGACTTTTATTTAACCAGCACTTTCTCTCTGTGTGCTTGTCTCCTTCCTTTCTTTACTTGCGCCTTAGCACAAAGTACCTAACACTTGATAAATGTTTTCCCCTTACCCCTGCTCACCTTCCACAGCCTCGCTCTAAAATGAGAATAATATCAAATGGTGTCTCAGTGGGATAATTAATTTGATTGTTTACTACTGAAAGCAGGGCAAGGCTTCTTGTGTAGCCATTTCTTCCCTTTGTTGTGTTTTTTTTTCCTTAATGACAATGTATTTCTCTTTTAGTCTATAAGAGCTTCCATAAGGTGGGCCTTGGTTAGAACCTCACTAATCCATTACATTATATTAGAGTAGTAATTTAAATCATAAAATAAGATGCTCTGAATGGCAAAAAACAAAAACAAAAAAAACCCAACCCCAACCAAATCAAAACACAAAATGCTTGCGGGCGTGTGAGCACAGGAGTGGGCAGCATCACGGCCTCTCTAGGAAAAGGAGGGAAGGCCTGTGTGCCTGCCCTCTCTGGGCGCAATGGAAGGTATCTGAGACTTATACTGAATTGTCAGCTCAGGTGTCGTTACTCCAAAGATTTTCAGTTGCAACACTTCACCGGTGGTAACAGAAAAGTGCCTCTGCGCTTGCCTCCTGAGCAGTCTCCCCCAATCACAGTAATGTAGTCATGGAAAAGACGACGACAAAGCCACTCTCTAAAAGCAACGATTATTGAATACACAGCAAGAGAGGAGAGAGCCTTGTTTCCAAAATCAAATCCAAGTGTGTGTATGGGTAGATTTATATAAGCACAGATGTTTTATGGGAGCTTTTTGTGTTTTTTCCTAGTGCAAATTAATATTTCTACTCATTTGGTACATACAATATATTTTCCTGCATAGATATAGTAGTTATCACAATGGGATGTTAATTATGGACATAAATCAGAGATTCTTGAACCTAACTAGATACCATAATAAATTTACACTTGGAGATAAGCAACTGTGAGCAAAGCAGAATGCTCAGATCGCAGGAGACTGGCTCTGGCCTCCCAAAGACGGTTGTTGTTTTTCCCCTTATTTAGGCTCCTCTGACTGCTGATCTTATTAGCAATAAGAGTACAGCTTTATCAGGGAAAAACCGCACTTACTCTGCTCCACGCACAGGGTCAGGTACATGCACGTGTTTCACCCTCGTAACAGTCCTGTGAGGGTAGACACTGTACCCATTTCACACGTGGGGGAGGAGAAGCATGGCTTGGGCCACAGCTGATAAGTGACAGAGCTGTTACTCAAACCCAGGTGAGTCTCCTGCCTTTGCAGTTTCCGTAGAATTTATCAGCAAAGTGTCACTTCCTGTGAGAAAACTTTCCAGAACCTCTCCTCTGTTCTCTTTATGAGCCTCTATTATAGCACTGACCCAGTGCTGCTAACATTATCAGCCAGTGTGTCTGCTTCCCTCAGTAAACCAAGCTCCCCAAATGCTGGATCCATGCACCTTGCAGAGTGCCAGGCATATTTTGGGTGGATCTTAATCAATGCAGGGGACTTGTGGTTAGATGATTGTGACATTTGAAAAATGAATGGTCTGGAAATTTGTGGTGTTTGGACTGCAGACACCACCTCAATATTTAATTCAATAGAAATGTTCATTGACGCTTAATGCGGTTAGCTCAGGAAGATGTGGTTTGCTTTTCCCACAGGGAGAAATGTGTACACCTGGGTGCTTATAAGACTGCAGTTTGAGAACCGTAGACCCACACACACGCATCGATTGGTTTGTAATGCTTAAGAGTGGGAATGCTTGTTGCTGAGTATAATGGGGAAGAACATACGTCTTGTGGAAGGTGGTGTGTTGGGATCTGGGGCCTTTCCTACTTGCCATAAAAAGGCATGAGCAGTGGAGGGGTAGAAGAGAGGAGAGCTCATGGTATTGCCTTACTCGTTGGTAAGTTTTAAGAGAAGAGTGTCTTCTGGAGGGCAGAAGGAATGGGTTTGGGAGGAGGAGGAAAAGTTTGAAGCCCACCCTGTGGGGAACATGCTGCCTGAAGCACTGACAGATTTGAGGGTTCTTAGCAATTTGAAAGACTTAAACCTGCGCTTAAAAAATTGGGCGCCAAACAAAAATGATGTGCCTGGTTTTGTGACATTCCCACAGCACTTACAGCAGGAACAAAAAAAGCAGATGATGGGATTTACTCGTTTTGGAGGGGTGGGCACGTGGCAAGAGATCTTCTGTTTGTGGGTATGTCTTAACCTACTTTGAATATTTTCTCTTTCTAGTCTAATTATTTGTCACAGACTCCAGCAATCCATTGGCAGGGATCCTTTTTAGTTCTGCATTATTTTCTTAACCAAAATGCTGCCTCCTAAATTTGGAGCCCTGCCTCCCAACACGAGTTGGTTGACTGTTAATTCTATAGCTCTGGTGGGAACAGCCTTAGCAGAAACTCTAGAGGTGACGTCTGTCAAGGGAAGTTCTGATTTACTGAATGTCTGACACATGCCAGGCACACATTTGAGACCAAACAGTCAATGCACAGCCATGATCCTTGCTCGCAAGGAGGTGACACTAACGGAGAAGACAAACAAGCACATATTATAAACTCCAGTGAGTCTTAATGTCGAGGAAGCCCAGGAGAACCCCCTGTTCTGGGATTAAATGCCTCCGTTTAAGTGGAGACCACAATTTTATAATAAAATGGGGGAGGGGAGTTTATTTAGGGTTTTATCTTGGAAAAAAGGTGAAACTAAATTTTGAAAATAAATTTTATTCCAACTATGCATTATTCTCAGAATAAATAATGAGTCAAGTAGTTTTTTTAGGGGAGGGGTTATAATTTTTCTGACACCATAACACTTCATGTTTGACTTTCACAGCATAATCATAAAATGAGTCATTTTTTTCAAAAGTATTTGAGGATTTCCCCAAGTCCTCTTTTAATATTTTGTTATTGAATTCATTTTCTTTTGATGTGACTATTATGTCACCATCCTTGTTTTTCTTGATTTTTCTGTTTGTCCCTCGTTACCTGGTCTACTGCTACTAGTTCTTTATTTGTTGGTTCATTTGCCTCAACTCTGAGTAGGTGTCCAGCATCTCTTAACAAGGGCTTCATGAAATCCTGCATTCTTTGCAAGAGTTCATAGTTTCACTTTGTGGTCAATTTACATTTTATCGTAGATGTTTGGCCAACTGAGACACTAACAGAGGAGCAGGGGGTGATGCTAGGTCAAACCAGAGGGTTTGAGTGGGGGCTTACTGGTTTAAGCCAGTGATTTTCAACCCTTTTTATCTCATGGCACATATAAACTGATCACTAAAGTTCTGCAGCACACCAAAAAATATATTTTTCACTGATCTGATCAAAAAAGGTATAATTTTGATTCATTCACACTGGATGGCTGTTATGTTGGCTGTTGTAATTTTTTAACTTGACATCTAAGGGAAAAGAGTTCAGTGCCCCTGACTAAATAGTTAGGTTTTGCATGTTTTAACAATTCTTCCTGCACACTGGTTGAAAATCACTGGTTTAAGCAGTCACATCATTGGTGAGTATTTTCTTCTTAGAACAGCTTGTGCTTTCCCATCTGCTCTGATGACTGCAGGGCACAAGGAGTCCCTGTGGAGTGCTGGAGGAGCCTCCGACCCAGCCACCAGGAATCACAGAGCGCTTCCCAACGCTGAGGTTGGCAAGAGGGTCAGTAGGCAGAGAGGGGCAGAAGATTATAGCAGGTGCCATATCGAGTGTGTGTATACGTCAGTTACATTAATCAGGTGGTGTACATCTTTTCATAGAGGAGGAAACTGAGTCTTGGAGAGATTTCTTTCCCAGGGTGTCACAGCTAGTAGGTATCAGAACCGAGACTCATCTGGGGTTTTTGTGACTCAAGTCTGTATTCTCCCCAGCATGTGCCATGCTGCTCTGCTGTTTTCAGTTTAGGAAGTTTTGGGTTTTTAATATGAAACCTTAAAAACTCAATGTGAAATAGCCTTTACCAAGTGATGCTTTGCCATCCAGTGAATCTTGTCAAAATCTGCTGACAAAAAGTCTGAAAAGAAGTGGAGTTTGAGAAAAGATCTCAGACAGCAGAAAGTCACCAGGAAGAATGAAAGGCCCTGTTCCAATGGGCGATGCTGCTGAGGTTTAAAATGAGGGTAGATAGTCACTTTCTGCCTGGTTCTAAATCTCATGCTTAGAATGTTACTCCTTTTTAACTGTCCCTTCAGTTCCCCAGTGATTACAGAATAAAGGGGAGGTCCATCAGTTTGACCTATGAGTGGCTCTCCGGAATCTGGTCCTTCTGCCCCCTCACCCTTCTCCACACACACCCCTCCCCCCGCCTGCCCTACTGCCTGCACACTCTGTTTTCTGGCTGTTCCAGTAGCAGGCAGGGAGGTTCATGCCTATAAGCCATTGCTCATAAGCCATTCTGCCTCTAAATGCTCTTCATCTCTGCCCTTCCAGTCTTTCTTCCATACACTGAGAACACTCTCTTTGAACATGGTCTTCTCTGTGTGAATGAGTACTGACTCCCACAATTGCCACTGACTGTCCTCTCCATTGCATGCCCCTCCCAACAGTGATGATTTCAAAATTTATTTTTCCAACTCATGTCATTCTGTATATGCTTGTTGGTCTCTTTTATGGTATTATGGAAGGAGAGACTCTTTATAATCCCCATTTTAATTTTGAAACAATAACAGAAACTTCCCCAAAATTTGTAAGTCTAATATAAATGTCCTATTTGGAAGGTATCAAAATAATACTCAGTAACCCTCAAATTTTAGTGTATAGTTTTAGTGTGGCAAACTTTCTCTTGCCAGGAACCCCTCCTCACCCGACTTGGGCTCCAGCACCCTGTGCCAGGCTGCCCCTCCAAGAGGATGTCCTCTCTGCATGCTCGAGCTCTGACGCCCTGCTCCCGGCAGCTGGTTCTCCCAGCTGGCCATCTCCCTCAACTCGATTAGCCCCTGCCACCCATCTCCGCCACCATGGCCCCTTATCTCTCTCTTTCTCTCTCTCTCTCTCTCTCTCTCTCTCTCTCACACACACACACACACACACACACACACACCTGCTTTGCTCTGAACTGAAATATTAGCAAAGAGAAGTGGGAGAGCTTTTTACAATTTGTAATGGTTTCCTGTTTTAGTGCTCACAACACTGATGTGGAGTGCCATCACACAAGGTCAGTCATACGTCTATGTATGCACAACAGTGGGATGATTACCCTGACAATCCATTCAGTGGAGCAAGATTAGGAAAGTGACTTGTCTGTCCTCAGTTGGACTCAGTTCTTGAGTAGCTCAAGAGTAAGCAGCTCACCAAGCTGACATATTTGAGCATACTGAGGCCAACTACTTTGTGTGTACACAAACCATTTCTGCTGTAGGTTGGAGGCAGTTTAAGTGCTTCTTACAGGTGATTTTGATCGCAGACCACTCAACTACATGCACTGTCCCTGGAACATGCTCCTGCATGTCTTATAAGGAAGGGCCTGTGATGGCCGTTTCAGCCTGTCTGTGTGCATAGGAATACTGCAGGTGCTGCCCAAGCTCTTCTCAGGTTTAAGACTTTTTATTGCCTCACACAGGCAAAAGCCTCTGCATTTGAGTGTCAGGCCTGCAAGTGAGGAGCAAGTTACTTGGGACGCAGTTGGGTGAGAGAAGCTTGGATCAGGCCAGTGCCTAGGAAACAGGCTTTTCCCCATCAAGGCTCTGTTGGTTGGGTCGTGATAATGCTCTATTGTAATTTTATAATTGATCAAAAGCCCTAACTAAATAAAATAGGTGAGAAAGAGCTCCAGCTCCTCCTCTGGACCCAAACAATTGCACTTTATTGTATATGTGCCTCTTTTTCCCCCAAGAGTCATGGCCTACTTGAGTACAGGGACCCTTTGTACTTGTCTTTTGGGCCCCAGCCTTGGTCTGAGCCCACCACACAGGGATTCCCTGTGGTGAGGACTCGAGCAGTTGCTTGAAGGTAGCAAGTGGAGCAGGCCCGGAGATGTTCAGAGCTCCTGTAGATGTCCAGGGAGGACCAGCATGATGGAGTGTTTGTTTCCTGTCTTGGGATTGGGAAGTCATGTTTACTCCACGATGACAGACAGGCACAAGATGGAGTGGAGGGTCTCCACATCCTCACCTGCAAGCTCGCAGGCAGCGCGGAGCTGTTGTGCCAGTGCTAATGAAGCGGTACAGGAAATGGTGCTGGATAAAGTTCAGCTGTGAACCCTGGCCTCCCAACAGGGGAAAAGAGGGATCCTTTGAAGAAGAAGACAGCTGGGTTTTGGTTTCAAGACCTTAACACTGCCATCACTAGATATTCATCTGTCAGTGCACAGGGGACAACATGTGGAGAACAGTTGTGTCCGGTCAGGCCAAAGGGAGAAAGGAATGACTGATTTCCAGGGTAACTGCAAAACCTCCCATGGCTGAGGGCTCTGCTTCAGCGTAGCCAAAAAGAATTGATTTGGTGAGGCTGAAGCTGAGTGTGAGAACCTGAGCACTGTCTGCTGTGGGCTGGGCAGTTTTACCATGTCTCCATCATCCTTGTTGCAGGGCGGGCAGGGAGCTTGAGGCCCAGCCCTAGTTGTATTGATCAGTTGAACCCAGCGGACAAAAGTGCTTCCATACATATCGAGTCCTAAATGATCAGAGAATGCAGCCTGCCCCAAGTCACTTCATCATATATTCCTAACAGGAGCTCAGCTTTTCTCTTACTTACTTGAGGCCACAGTTTCTTCGCAAGGAAATACTTTCTCTTCTTGCTTTTTATTATCCACCTCCCACTCCTGATTTTCAGTTCCTAGATTTAATTAGTGGTATTTTTTTTCTTTCAGAAAAGAAAAATATTTGTAACACTTGGTTGAATTTGTTTACTAAGAGTCCTCTAATCTGGGCAAGAGTTTTCTTCCAAGGGGATTTATTGTTCCTACTAGAATGGCTTTTAACTCAGCTGAGGTTTATTTAACAGAATAGGAAGGGAGAAATTTATCTCCTCCCTAATCCCTCTTGAATGTTTCCATTGCTCTGCCAAAGTGAATGCTGTGTAAAGTAGCAGCAATCATTTGTTCTGTAATAGTCAATATGCAGCTGCCAGAGCTGATTGAAACATATTAACATAAGTGATAATACTGTCATAGAAGTGAAAAGTTAAGTTGCTTATCAGTATATTCTGATAAGCTACTTAAATTTTACAGTAGCATGTGCTGGCTTCAGACAGACATTAGTGATAGAGAACTGTGCACTTTATCTGTCCTCTCTATTGCCTCTCACTTCATCTATTACCCTCAGCGATACAGCTGGTAATCTGTGCAGGGCGCTGATTTCCCTCCGCCTGGCAGGATGGAGTCGAGCAGTGGTGCTCCCTCCGAGACCAGCTCTATCAGCAACAACACTGTCAGCTCAGCAGGGTGGATGTGAGCAGGATGGCCAGCGCTTGGTACGACACTTCTCACATGACTATTGGATGTCACTTTGGAATGTTTCTTATGGAAAATAAAGCCATTTAAATTAAGTGACAAACTTCTAGGGAGTGGGGATATATTTCAGCAACAATTCTGTAACGCTGCTGTGCCTTTGCTGTTAGTCTTTGTTTAGTTTTGTTTGTTGAGTCCACACGGAGCGCTGATGCTGTGCCGGGCTTCATGCTTAGCCTTGGGAAGACAAGGTGAAGAAAGATGTGATCCTTCCTCTCTGTTTGCACAGTCTGTTGGGAAGACAGACACACCACTGAGTGCCACATGGTGTGTGGAATGTTATAACAAGAGCATGCACATGCCCAGGGCCATATGGAACAGAGGGAATCAGGGCATGAGAGGCAAGGAGGGGCTTGGGTACTATTAGGAGGATGAGTAGAAATCAGCTAGACCAGACCATGAAGTTCAGAGGGAGGATAGGGCCAAGTGTAGACAAGCTCAGGCAGGCTTGACTCTGCCTGCATATGCTCAGAGTGAGGCTGCAATAAGAGGAAGACGTCTGTGGGGAAGAAGAGGGAAGCTAGTCAGAGAGGCCATCAAGGGCCTGACAGTGGAGAGCCTCGAACACCATCCTAAGCAGTCCTGCAATGGGCTTCTTGCAGCAACAGGACACATTGCAGGAATTCAATCCAATGTGCCACTTACATTTGCATTTTAGAAAGATCATTCTAAGAGCAACACAGAGGGTGGACTATAGAGTGAGGGCCATGCTGTTGGCAGAGTTACAGGGCGTGATAGTCAGGCCCCAGTGGAGGGCAGTGGGGATGGAGAGTTAGTGCTCATCCCACAATGAGTATGGAGGGGTGTGTTATAGGTGGAATGTTTGATGTAACAGTATGAATGGGGCCTTTGGGACACCTTGCAGCTGCCAGCAGTGGAAGTGCTGTGTGTGGCTGTGTGTGTCTAATCATGAGAAACTTGAATAAAAGCTTCCTGGAAAGAGTGGATGTGGTAGGAGAGGCCTGGGGGCTACTCAGAGATAGTTCCTGATTGCAGAGTCTGCTTTGAATGTCTTCTCTATGAACCTGGTCTAGCTCTGAGGCATGGGAATAATTTATAATGAACATTCAGTGCTCTGTCTTTTACAGGCAATTTTTTTAAATCCCAGAAATAATTAGCATTTCACCAGTCTGTGTTTCCAGCACAGACTATGACAGGAAGACTCTGTAGGATGTAGAGAAAAACTGAAACATACCAGTCTTGAATTCGCTTCTGGTTAAAGTTTTTGACCTGCATACTAATATTTCGTGTGTTTCTCTTCCCCAGCTATCTCCCGTGGTTCGAAGTATTTTATAAACTACTTAACATCTTGGCAGATTACACGACAAAAGGACAGGTATTTATCTTCTATTCTTTTTAACGAGTAAACTTTAATTTACCTTTTATGATTATAAAAGTAATATATGCCCTATATTTCACCAAAATGTTTACCAAAAGTGTAATGCATGCTCATTATAGAAACTTCTAGAAATTCAGAAAATAGTAGGAAAGAAGAGAAAATCACTCCTACGTGTTCTGTGCTCCCCCAACCCCGTAAGCATTGCTAGCATCCTAGGATTTTTTCTTTCTTTACTTTTTCAATTAAATATATGATAAACAGATCCCTAGCATTCACACAGTAAATAGTCATAATATCTAACAGTCCCAAGCAACCCTGAAAGTTCACGATGTGTATTAAATTGTGATTTTGCTGAGGCACAAATCTGAATTGTTCATGTCATGCTGCAAGGCTGGGATTTGTGAGTAGAACATTTAACTTGCAAGTGACCTAGCCAGCTGTCTTGAGTTCCCATTGCAACAAGACTTTGTTGTGCTTTTACAGTATTTTTTTAAGGGTCTGAAAATTAGTTAAAAAGCTCAGCTATACCTCACTGTGCTTTGGAAGAAATGATATGCTGCAGTAGCTTCCATGGATGTCAAGGATCAGCCGGAGCTGTATCTGGACTTTCGTAGCCCACATTTTTACCAGGCACCATAATGCTGAAGCATTTCCCCGTGCTGGGAAAACTGTTGTGATCATTTTTCATGGCTGTATAGCATTATGTCACGAACCTCAATTTACTGAAACATTTCCCTGTTGTTGGGAGTTTTTATTATTTGGGATTTTTTCCCTTCTTTTAAGTACAACCATCAGTATCTTTGGGCATAAAGCATTTTCTTCATTTCGATTGTTTCCTTAAGACTAGAATCTCAGATGGGCCTTTATGAGGTCAGTGGGCATAATCATTTTTAGAACATTTGCTTAACTGTTTTGCAAAAAAAATCGTACTATTTTCTTAAAAGACAGCCTTTACTAGCCATGTACAAGAGTGACTGGGTCACCGTACTCTTGCCAGTATTGTTTGTTGAATCCGTTGTCTATTTGACACGTGACCAAGTCTTACTGTTTTACTTGTATTTCTTTGATTTTTTTAGTGAGTTGAATATTTTTCCATGTCTTATGACTTATATTTTCCATTTTGTAAATGCTGTAAGTTTTTAAATTAAAGTGATACGTTATTATTAAGTGTTAGAGAAATTTTTCTCCTCATATTTTCAATAGTTCAGCATAGTGAGGTTGGGAAGAGGGACGGCTGTGGTTCTTTTTTGTCTCCTTGGAGATTCACCTGATGGGGGCCCCGAGGAGTCCTACAGTGCAAAGTCTGTGTTCCTCGGCGCTTCCCCACTCATTTTGCCCCAAGGCCTTTTTATGCCATGGTAGATATTAACATTTTGGGATATCAGTGTTTCCTGAACGTACTTTGGTAAATGCTGCTTGGGAGAAAAGGTGAAAATTATGTGTAGAATGGTTAAATCCTTCCTTCAAGTTGGGTTTAGTCACCAGCAAATGTATTCCAGAGGCCACAGTAAGAGAAGGGCTGAGCAATAGAAACAGCTCCCTGGATCACTGTGCCCACTCTGAAAGGATGCTCAGGTACCAGGAATTCTGTCTTCCAAGAAGTGGTTTACTCTTTGATGAATGAGGCAGAAGGCCACCTTGGGTCTGGTTCCTGGATTTCTGATTCACAGTTTACTTTGGTCAAACTTTCACATTTTCATTTAAATTTGAAAGATGTCTTTAGTAAATAGAGTTGTATGACATGTAGGCTCTTAACAGGCTCTTAGAATTGGAGATTGACTCACATTTTTCCTTCCATGTTGATGCTCAAGTCAGTCAAAAACAAGCAAAAAAACTTAGTGGACATTAAAAATCAGGTCTTGCGATACAGGAATGGTTGGGTAGACACAGCCTCTGCACGGGGGAACGGGATGGTTATCCAGGGAAACCGGTACACCAGTCTTACGGGCGTAGCCCCAGTGCAGACCCAACCTGAGGTCAGTGTTGTGTTTTAGTGGAATCTGTTTCTCCTGTACCCAGCACTATTTTTATTGAATTTCTTCTGATTAAAGGAATTATGATATAGATGATAGGGAGTCTACCTACAACTAGCTAAATTGTTTGCAAGGTATGGGTCATCATATTCAAATGGGACGAAAGAGCTTTTATTAAAAACACAGAATCTTCTCCCCAAATCCAAAAGTTTTTGTGAAAGATTGGGTGTGGTGGGCTTCAAATGGGTGGGCATATGTGTGTGTGACCATGATGGCTCTCATGGAGTGTCAGAGCCAAAGCTACGTGATGAGGGTGTCTGTCTAGGTCATTGACCCAGCGTGGTTATCAGACCCTGATTACGTCAGCGAGAGCATCCCCTTGGAAGGGACGGCGGGGTGAGGAGGATGTTGGAGCCAGAGAGCAGCCTGGCGGAGTGTGCTGGAGCCTGAGGGGCGAGTGGTGTTTATGTGGGACAGTGGCTGGCACTGGATGCTGGAGTTCAGTGAGATCTAAAGGGATCCATACGGGGAAGGGGCAGCAGCCGTGGCCTGGCACTGGGCTATTGGAGCCTGGGATGGATACATCATGTGTTTTGGAGGTGGGTGGACAGTGGTGGCCTAGCACTGGATGTCAGTTTTTGAACAGGGCAAGGAGAGCATGTAGGTGGGTAGGTAGGTAAGGGCGTTGAAAAAGATTGGTTTCCTACACATAAGTGAGTATATTAAGAAAAATATGTGGAAGATTTCTTTCACTTTTGTAGAGTATAGTTACAAGTATGTACAGGGAGGAAACTAGAATGATTCCTATGGTGAATCAGAATTAGAGCCATTGATATGAACCCATGGCTTTCAATATACAAGACAGTTGTGGAAATAAATGGAGATGTGTGTGTGTTGTGGGTCACTCTTGCTGTGTAGTATATTCCCTGGCTCTATCCACTAAAAGAGTCTGGGGTCAGCAATACTCAAGTAGCAAGGAACACCCATAGGTATCTTGGTTTCTACGTAACATTTTCCACCAAAAGAAGCTAGGACTCCTTGAAGAAATGTCTAATTCCAGGGGTGGGGCAGGGAAAGTATAAAATCAGCCTGGAATATCTGTTAGTGCCAGAAGTAAGGAAGTGCTCAAAACATGACAGGGACATGTCAGAAAGACACAGACATGATGAGCTCGGGAGCAAGGGATTCCCACTGCTCACATCTGGGAAAATGAGAGCATCCAAACAAGTAAGACAGCAGAGGTTACAACCCATTGAATAAAATGGGAAACCATGTGTCTATACCAATATAAATAACTAAACAGATAAATTACAGGTTGTATGAGGAATGGGATATTTATATAAAGTATTGCTCCACAAAATGCTTAAGCACAAAGGGAAACTGAGTACCGCACAGGAGAGTCATCAGGTAAATTAATCAGATGATCAAAGTGAACATCATCAGTAATGGGGTGGATTGAAATCTGAATCAATAGAAAGTAAACAGTTGAGGGTTATTCTCTGAAATGATTGGTCTCATTGTCAAGTTCATACAAATCTAGGAAAAATAGGAACTGATCTGGGCTGACTTTATCTAGTCTTTAACTTAGAGACTCATAACTAAAGTCAGTTTGTGATTCTGAACTGGATTATTTTGCTATGATTGGCACAGCTGACAACTCGGTGGGCTCTGAGGATTAGATGGTAATGTCATGTCAGTGTTAATGTCTCGATTTTAATGATGAGTTGTGGTTATGTAGGGGAATATCCTTTGTATTTCTGGATGATGGTGCAGAATGTTAACATCTCACTCTTAATAGTTCAGAAAATTTTTAAGATATTTGTACTGTCCTACAATTATTCTTTAAATTTGAAATTGTTCCAGGGCAAAATTAAACATGTTGGTACATGCACATATATATTCTGTCCTCTGTGAGAAACTTGAGCATTTTATCAGTTCAGATTGAAACAGGCTTTTACTCTGAGCTCATTCTCTGTTTTCTTTTCCTTTAAATTCTCTACCAAAAGCAGCTGTTGAGTAGTGGAGAGGGTTCTGCTCTTGGCTGAACAACTTACTTACTGGCTGATTTGAGCCAAGTTGCTTTCACCCTTCAGAGCCTCAGTTTTCTGTCTATAAAGTGGGGTAATTGTGAGGATTATATAGATATTTTTTAAAAAGGATAGAAATGTGAGTTTATTACTATGATAGTAATAGAGACAATTCCACATAATGGGAGAACTGGCTTTTGGATAATTCTGTAAGCAGTGTTCTTTTGAGCATTTTAAAGGTGAATCTGTTTTCAGTTGAGTGATTTGTTCTGCTTTGTAATTCATTTCACTAATTAAAACATACAGTCACCATCCTGCTGTTGTACGTCATCCATTTTTAACTGTCCATAATTAGAGGCCGCCATGTGTATCCAGTGAGCGCTCAATAAAATTAATTGAGGGCAGTGATGATGTAGACAAGATCTAAATTGTCATTGTTATTTCTCCCCACCACCCCCGCCCTTAAGGCTAGGATTGTTTGCATTTAAAAGTTGTTGCTATGGAGTTAAGAGGATAGATTTGCTCAGAGCTTATGGTATATGATCCATAAAAGGTGGTCATGGTAGGTGTCTCACGGAGTAGAAAATGTCAAACTCAGTGTGGGAAGATCTGTTTGGCTCTTAGATTGAGCCCTAAGGAGTGTCTTTTGTCCAACCCTACTTAAATGTCAACTTGTTTCTGTTCTGGGGCCAGCACCTCCCAGCCCCTCAGTCATGTGGGGGCCCCCAGCTTACTGTGTGCCCAGACCTCCCTGCAGGTCTCTGACTAAGAGCTCAGCCATGGTTTTGTTACTGAGGCCTTTTATTTCTTTCAGGAGAGTCAGTGGAATGAGCTTCTCGAAACTCTGCACAGACTTCCCATCCCTGACCCAGGAGTGTCTGTTCATCTCAGCGTGGTAAGTGGGGACAGAATATTAGTGATCACTGGAAAACAACTTCACTGTTAACAGTAAGAAGGAGCTAGAGGAACAGGATCATTTTTTGTCATCTGTACCTTCCCACCCTACCCCCGAGTACTCTGAGACCTCTAGGCTCAAGTAGTACCAGGCAGTTGTATTTCTTCCCTTCTCTGGGATTCCATACGCAATGGGTCTCAAATGTCCCCAGGCTCCTCTCTTCCTAGCTGTCATCCCATCACTGCTGCCCCCCCCCCCCCGGGGCTCCCTGCCTCACACCTTGTCCCTGCCCTCTCCACCCCACATTCCTGTGCATGCCCATTTGCTGAAGCCCATCTTGCTGCCCCCTGAGACGTCAACAGCACCTCTCCCCTATTTATCAGGGTACTCCATGCTCATCTTTCAGAACTCAAGTCAGATTTAATTCTAAGAAATCTTCCCCTGACACTCTCTAAGGCTAGCTAAAGTTTTCTTCTTTGTCACAAGCATCTTGTACACTTAGCAGTACTTAGTCACATTACATTGGAACGATCTGTTTTCCTGCGTTCCCCCACTGGACTGTAGGCCCCTCAAGGACAGGGATGGAGAGTGCCTAGCACAGTTCCTGGCCAGCCTACAATAGTAACTTTCTTTGAACTCTTTTATATACTTGTTACACCTTCTGTAATGTGCTAGGGTGGAAAATCCTCTGAACTACAAACTGAGATTTCAGTCCTAGTTGTAGTTTTACCCATAGTCTGAGCAATACATGTGCTTCCACATTTCAGTTACTGGAATCCTCTAATCCCCTGGGTCAAACCTTGTCACCACCTTCATCAGTACTCTCAAAGGGACATCGTTTGGCCAGCTGTTGATTATACAGGGGCTATGTTCCCTATGTTGTGGGTCTGAACATTTAAAAAGTTGTGCCTTTCAGCTTCATTAGAACCACATATGGTATTCACTGGTTACTATCTTGTTACTTTTCCCTCTTAAAGAAAGTGAACACATCTTATAGGGCTTTTTTCTGTGATGATCGAATTGAAAGCATTATTAACTAGCAATAACTAATCATAGATCTACTATTTACTAAGTTCCTAACTTATGCCAAGTATGCCTCTCTAATGTTCAAAACTACAAATAGATGTTAGCATTTTCATTTCATAGATGAGGCTTAGAGAGGAACAGGCATTGTACTTGTCCATCTAAGTTATGTAGTTAATTGTGAGAAGGTTGGGGTTTAATACCAGGGCTAAATTCCAAGCTTATGTTCTTTCCACTGGGCAATAAGTGTTGAAAGAAAGGGAGGAAAGCAAGAAGGAGAAAAGGAATTTGTAGAGGTTTTTGCTCATTTTAATAGAATGTGGGAAGGAAAGGAACCTGGTTACAGAAATTCACATAAGGAAGACTCTCCGGAAGATGAACAAATGAGCTTTAAGCCTGCCCCAGTCATCACCGTCTAGCTAAGCAACCTTGGCTTCGCCTCTGTTCCTTTTCCTAAGCAGCTTGATCTCACCGCTTCAGTCTGTAATGACATCCGACAGCTAGCTGTGGAGTAGCCTGGCTGGGTCACCAGCTGCTGGGGAGGAAGGGCCACTCCTTCCCCTGAGTGGCTGCCAGGCCTCAAGGACAAACCATCACAGGGGCAGGAGAAACTGTTGGGAGGGCGCAGCTGTTTCATGCCAGTGGTTTCTGTGAATGTTTCTGACCTCCTCTGGTCCCAGCATTTCATGGGCGATGGAGCAAGACAGAATCTCAAAGGACAGCTTGGTGACTACTTGGGTCTGGAATTGCACTGGCTCACTAGTTACAATCCATTACATCAGTAAAGGCAGATTTTTTTTTCTTTCTTGTTCACAAGGAATTCCATTCTCCATGTGGCATTTCTGATTTTGAAGCACTAATCTCGTCCAGCTTGGACAGCCTGAAATGATAAAATGGCAGTCCTGGACTTTTTTTGGCTTTAGTCAAAGAGAATATTTCTGTATGTATGGTACAGGTGACTGAGAAAAATATAAAATGTAAACTAGTGGTTGAGAGCAATAATCATTTTCTATTAAAATACCATTTATGGCACGCTAGGCACTCACATATTAACATTTATTCTTCACAACAGTTCTGAAGTAGATATTATGATTCAAAAACTGAGATTCTGAGCTATTATTGAAGTTGCTTAAAATCACATAGCTCTTAAGTGGCTGGTTCTGTGGTCCCTGTTTTTTCCCTTCACTGTGCCAACCATTAGTTTGTGGACTCCATCCTGAGTGGAAATCCGTTACTGACCATTTCCTGGGACTCCCTTCTAGCCATTTGGAATAGAAGTTGGTGCACTCAATTTAACAATAAGAATTAAAATAATAAAAGTAAAATACAAAGTTAAATTGTATTTTACTATTTTAAGTAAAATACAAGGTTAAATTGTATTTTACTTTTACTATTTTAATTCGTACTGTTAAATTGAATTCTTGACTAGTTTTCATGCTACATAATCTCAATTGTAATGTTTCATGGGTAATATTTTGCACAGGCACAGAAATTTTGGAATACTGCATTGCAGAGGGTTTTTTAAAAGTTATCCTTTTATAACTTTTTTTAAATTTTTTATTTTATTATCCTAATTCAGATGGCTTTGGCTATAATTTGCACATCAAAAGCACAGGTAAAACAGCCTGTTTTAGGGGAAAGAGCATAGCTCTAATTATCCAGTCCTGGTTTCAATACTGGTTCTGTCAACTACAAGCTGTGTGACCCTAACAAGTTACTTCACTCCTTTAAGCCTTAATTACCCATTTGTAATGTGAAGATAATGTCTACCTTAGAATTTGTTATGGAAATTAGAGATGATATTTATAAAGTACTTGGCATAAAGGTTTTAGTGTAACAGGTATTAGAGATCTGTTGAATATAACAGATTTTTACAAACAGCTCATAGTGTTGTTGTTGTCATTGTCATTATTACAATTGTCCCCTGCGTCTTTCAGGAAAGCTGTACAACTCATTTTTCTAGAGACCAACTATTTTGCAATTATCCAAGAATGGTGGGGCTGGGGGCTTCCTGAAATGCTACTTGGGGGTCCAGGTTTGAACTCAGGCCATGACTAAGCTGACCTTCTCTGCACATGACCTCTTCTGGCCTTTGCACAATCGCATCTTTAATTGACCAGCACCAGGCTCTTTCCATTACTGCTTGCCATTGTCCTCTGAGTCTTTAGTAGCACAGAGGAGGTATCACCAGTTCAGCCTGTTGTCATTTAACTCAGGGACACATACATGGCAGTGCCTCCTTGAAACTTCTTTGAACAGGTCAGATTTTCAACTCCACTAAGCTGGAAATTGCACTAGAAGTCAGGGGGCTTGTTTGCAAAGCATGCACAGTGGAGAGAAACTCTCCACTGTTAACCACCTGTAATGGTCTCAGTGCAGCTGTCCTTCAGCTAGCGCTATCCTTAACATCACTTGGGCCTTCGGGGCAGATTTTTCCTGCAGCCCGTAGAGGGGTATAATCTCAGATGCCAAAGTGAAATGATTTGGTTGGTAAAGACCACTGCTGAGTGAAGCCAGTGATATTTGGTCCCAAGAGTCCATTTGCCTCATTGAACAATAAATTATGAAGCCTGCAGCTTTCACGTGTTCACAAACCTGCAAACACCGTATGGGAATTTAGCCTTTAACTTCTTTGAGCTGTTCACTTGTATCTCCCAAAGTAGTTCATCTCTCCCAGAAAAGAACTCTTCCTACCAAGTTGGTAATTTAATGTATCTGGCTTTCATCCAGCATTAACCAAAGAAAATATTCCATAGACATTTCCAATGAATGGAACTCTCTTTCTTCATCTGAGTAAGGAACTATCTTCAGATCACTTACCTGATTTCTGAATAATGTGTTTATTGCATATTTTTGCAAAAATAAGTAGCTTTTGCTTTTCTTTTTCTAGCATTCTTACTTTACCGTGCCTGACACCAGAGAACTCCCCAGCATACCTGAGAATGTGAGTACTTGGGAGAAAAAAATTAAGTTTGTATTCTCATTTGTTTTTTTAACTTATTTTTAAAAAGAAATGAAGGGATATATATTTCTCCATTATAAAATAATACATTATAAAGGCAAAAATAAGTAGAGAATATTTGAAAATTATTGAAACTATAAAGACAAGGAGGGATGAATATTCATATTTCTCAAAGGCAATCTAATAACATGTTGATGTCTCATTCTAGTCTTTTTAGAATGTATTTTTTACATAGTTAAAATCACCTGCTAATAAGCATTTTTCATTTCATGCATAAGAATTATTTTTGTTGGCTATATAATATTCCATTTGCTGTGTAGTTTTTGCCGTTTCCTCACTGTTGTGCATTAAAATGGGTTTTAGCTTTTGCTGTTGTAAATAAAATATTTTCATATAAAGATTTCTTTATTAGGGTCGATTTACTCAAGCAGAAGTATATTTCTACTACATTTATAAGAGAAAAAATAAAGTATTTGTGGGTATAAGGTGAAGATCCGCACTCCCACTTCTTAAAGACTTAGGAGCTGTGAACTTGAGTCTGATGGGGCAGAGGGTAATGTCTAGAACTCTGACAAGCTGGATGACATATCAAGCCTAGCCTTTGGGCATGTTTTCAAAATGTTTTACTCAGATTATAAATAGCACTCTGTAGAATTAAATATGGAATCACCACCACTTAGGAGGTTGATTCCTTTTTTTAAAAAAAATTGTGGCAAAATGTACATAACATAAAATTTACCATTTTAACCATCCTAGTGTATACGTCCAATGCCATTTTAACATCCAAGTGTATATATTTCACCAGCGTAAGCACATTCACACGGTCGTGCAACCATTGCCGGTGTCCATCTCCCGCACCTTTTCATTTTCCCCGCCGAAACTGTACACATTAAACAGCCCTTTAAACAGCAACTCTCCACTCTCCGCCTCATTCCCAGCCCTGGCAACTACTATTTTTTTCTTTCTCTATAAATTTGACTACTCTAGACACCTTATCTAAGTAGAATCATATAATATTTGTCCTTTTGTGTCTGGTTATTTTACCTTGTATAATGCCTTTGTGGTTTGTCCATGTTGTAGCATGAGTGAGCATTTCCTTCTTTTATGAGGTTTAATAATATTCCACTGTATGTATATAACATACTATATTTTACTTATCCATCAATGGACACTTGGGTTGTTTCTACCCTTTGAGTATTGTGAATAATGGCACTCCGAATGTTGGTGTACACACATGTGTTTAAGTCTCTGCTTTCAATTCTTTGGGGTATGTATTTGATTACTTTTTTGAAATACTAGAATAAGTGGTATATTTCTCCATAACTAGTGTACTATAGGGTCATAGACAGGAAATTCTTTTGTCTATGGAGCAGAGAAATTATAAATGTCAAGTAATCAAGTTAATGAAGTTTTGTTATTGTAGATAATGGATCAGAGGCCTGGCTACTTGAGGTTCTTGGGGTTGGAGGTTCTTAAATATCAGTATCAGGATCTTTTTGGTGGGGAATCTAGTCAGTTTTCTCTTGCTGGGGAGTGTACACTTAGTTACCAGTGCTCTGGAGGCTGATGGTGGGCAGTGGGTCATGGTAAATCAACATTTAGCATGTATAATTTTATTCAGCACCTCCTGCATTTTTTCTTTAATGCTTTATGCCCCATTTTCAGCTATACCTGGTGTCCTCCAAGCCTTTCTGGTTTAGTTCCCAAAGAAAGTAAATATTTATTCTTTCAGAGGGGTGCTGGAAGGCCAGTGGACTAGCTGAGTGACGCAGGAAAGGAGAATGCTGGCATGAAATTACTCATATTTTTTGGCACCCTTCCCAAAGTCTTCAGAGGTTCTGGACCTTTTTGGAATTCCTTGGTGTAGGTTGGCCTTGATGCTTGGTGCCCCAGTCTTAGTGTTCAGCCTTTTCTGGGCCACCAAATCAATCTCCTTTAGTTTTTCAACCTAGTTGGCTCTCTTAACAGCTTGGGCCAGATAACTTTTTGTGGTGTGGGACTCTCCTTGTACATTGTGGGGTGTTTAGCAGCATCTCTGGGCTTTACCCACTATGTGATGAGAGCACAGCCCCCACACCCAGCTGTGATAACCGAAATGTCTCCCGACATTGCCAAATGTCCCCTGGTGGCAAATGACCCAAGTTGAGAACCATTTCTTTGGTTAACATCTGCTTTCTGGCTTCCAAAAACTTGACATCTTTCTTCCTTTACTGTCTTTTCTACAGTTTTGGGGGAGTTTATGTCTTTTAAAATTTTTTTACTATGACTTTTCATTGGGCAGGGGGCGCATGGTTTCAGGAGAGAGAAAAGACAAATATGTACCGTAATTTACCAAAAATGCCCACAGTGTGTTAGCTGTGCTTCCACTACTAGTAGACATTTAGATTGTTTCTAATGTTTTGTTGTTGTAAATCATGTTATGGTAAACATTACTGCCTAGTTTAGGTTTTTCTTTTTCGTATATTTTTTTAAATTTTAGGGCCAAGAACATTTTGATAACTTATTAATTTTCAAAACCACAATTACTGAGATTAGAAATAGCCTAGAGAAAAATAAAACTGTCTTTTTTCATAGTTCGACCTCCAGTTCCTGTCTGTACTGTATGTTACCTCCTCTGCCTCCACCCTATAAAAAGTTCGCATCCTCTCAGCTGATTTTGGCACTGATGAACCAATTCCCTGTGTATGACCCATTGTCCACTAAGTTCTCCTTGGCTAACTGGTAAAAGGCTGGCTTTATTTGTTTCCAGGCAGGGATGATAAAACAGTCTCCTAGGCCTCTAATGTACATGGCTCCATTTAAATCCTCCCAGCTTTTCTGTGACAGTAGAGGTGAGCCCCATGGTACACGTAGGGACCCAGGCTCACAGACCTGAGGTTACTTGCCCAAGGCCTGCTCCTAAGTGAGATATAGTCCCTAGGTTTGTAAGGAACCAAAGCATTTTGTTTCCATTATGCCCACCCATCCTGCCTCCCTACAGTTGACTTTTGATATTCATGAGGAAAAAGGAAAAGAGATAATTTTTCATAGCTCAAATATGAAATGAAGCAGGCAAGCTTTTCTTCTAGGGAGAACCTGAACTTTTATAGGGCCAATTTATATGGTTTTTGACATGGAGTCACTGTTGAGCTCTAGCCATGTTGAAATTTGCATTTTAATCTCTTGGTGATTTTTCAAGAATTAATTTAAAATGGCTAAATTGCTGCATTGCAAATTGAAACAAGCAATAACTGTGGGGTTATTAATGTGGTATACTATGCCGTAGTGGAAAGAACATGAGTTTTGGAGACAGCCAGACACTGGGCTCCACCATTCTGGGACCTTGGGCTACTTACTTCTATTCTCTGAACATTGGGTTTCTTATCTAATAAATAAAAATGGGAGGAACAAATGAAGTATTAAATGTGAAGTTCCAAGTTCAGTGCCTCATGCAACAGGGATGCTGCTTTTGGGGGTTTCTTTCTTTCCCTTCTTTCCTCAGCTTTCCTACAATTCCTGAGATCCGAGTTGTGGCTGAGAGCTAGGGGGCATCACTTCTTATAGCTTGTGTTTTCTAGCTTCTTGCTGATACTCTTGGTTGTGAAGACCAGTGCTTTTCCTTTGTGGAGTGTATATTTGCCCACAAAAGTCCCTTAGAAGGCACTATTGCCACCAGAATTCTGAAGCTTAGAAATGGTGTAGGGAATGGAGTCTAGGACTCCAGCACCTGTAATATGGGAGGGGTCTGTAAACGTGTATTGATTATTTCCTCTAAAAGACATAATGAACTTTAGTGAATAAGTAAAGAAAAAGGTAAAAAGACTTTGGGATATGGAACCTGATTCTGTCTTTAGATAATCATATTCTTGTGAAGAGCTCCAGAGAAAGGTTAGGTGAGAAAGAGAAAGGAGCTAATGCCCACTATGGATCAGATTAGGTACTGTTTGTTGTGTCATGAAATCTTCATAGCAGCTTTATGGTGTGGTTGTTATCCCTGAAGAGCTTTGACAGGGACATGAAGCCCAGAGACATGACATAAGTTGCCACCAGTCACCCAGCCAGTAAATGCTCAAACCTAGACTCACACTTAGGTCAATCTGATCCCAGCACTGAGATGCTACCAGGTCCTGGACCTCTGGCTCTGTGGCTCCCTATACCCTTCAAAGACATCACTCATCATAAGTGTACTTAATTATGTGAGTATTTGTGTAATGTCATTCTCTCCTTTCTGAGGATAGGGACCAGAATATTTTTAAATCACTGCATCTGTGTAATTAGCATTGTACCTAGAACACAGTTGATGCTCTCTCTCTCTCTCTCTCTCTCTCTCTCTCTATATATATATATATATATATATATAAAATTACTGAATGAGCAATGCAGCTACCCTCAGGAGAAGGAAAAATAATAGTTTCTTTCACTTGGTTTTAGGGTTATTTTTTCCCACAAGACGTTAATAAAAAGCAAACGTAGAGAATTAATTTTATCCACTTTCAGATGCCTGTTGAAGTTAATTTTCATTATTTCTTCAATTTCTTTTTAAAAATATTTTCTTTTTTACTGAAAAACTATCACAACGTAATTGCTTATCAGGATTTTCTCTGTCTATCAAGATAACAGTTGTAGGAGTGAATTTTATACAGGCTGTAATTAAATGAGCATAAATCTTTATAAATTTTAAACAGTTGACCTTCATTAAAAAAAGTCACAGATCATGAACAGATATGTAGTAATAATTAAATTGTAAACTGGCTATAGAAGGAATTTTTTTAGCGGTCAGGTTTTGAAGTGTACTTTTGATTAATGGGTAAGCACATAGACCTTCATTTGGAATATTAAACAAACCTGTCTTAATTATCTGGCCAGTGTCATACCAAGTGGTTAATGATGCAAGGAAAGCATTTAGAATGGACAGTTATGTATAACATTGCCCAGACTCCACTTTGTCAGAAGATGCGCCATGATATAGAAAAGATTTATGAACTCATCGTGACTTTCAAAAATAAAGTTTAGTGGTATTAGAAGGCCTATTATTAAGTACCGAGATTATAGAGAATTCCATTGTTGCTCTTCAGAGTTATCAGGTAATTGTTTATTCTAATGGTTTTTCCATTCACTCAAAGGGATAAAAGTTGACCTTGGGGTAAACTCTTTTTTCTTTCCTATAATATACTTCTCTGATTTGATTGCTTATGTGAGTTCGTGGGCTTCATTCTCAGACAGATTATTTTAGAATCCAAATTTATAATTCCCTTTTAAGAATCCCACACAACTAAGAGAGCCCAAATTCTTCTTTTAAAAGAGTCAATTGAGGATTTTAAAGGTTTACATTATGGTAAAATAATCTGAGCAGGACTTATTTCAGGAAATAAGGCCCATTGTCAAAACCAAGCCTCTTGCCTTAGAAACTCTTCCAGACACAGTATAATAAGTCTTTATCATCTGTGTATGAAGCTGGAAGTCACAAAGACTAATAAAATGACAGACCGTGGGGCGGACTAGCATCTGTTCTGAAGGCTCCAAGGAGTACCCAGCTTAGAGTCAGTCCTTTGGTTTGGGGATTATCTCATTTCCCGAAGGTATTGAAGCTAAGATGCTTTTTCTCTAAGCCCCACAGTATCGGCCCATTCTACCTCTCCATCACCACACCCACCCCACCTGCTTCCTAACCCCGGGTGTGGATCACAGTGAGCCTGGAGTCCCCAGCCACCTGGGTTGGCACAGGAGCCAGCAGGGGCAGCTAGAAGCAAGCAGTCATAATGGGGCTTTTCCTGGGGGAAATGGGGTTTTGTCAGGTGCCTTCCCTCCCTCTTTGTCTGCATTTAGAGACACAGAGGGTTAGAGAGAGAAGGGACCTTCACTACTGTTTCTTTGTAGAGATGAGAAACAAAAGCTGGGAGAACCTAAGGAGCTTGTGCTGCACATACCTCTTCTGAAACTCACCTTCCAGGCTGCTGTGTCCCTATTAACCAGAGACCTGCCTCGGATGGAGCCCTTTCTAGCCTGAGTAGTGGTCAGCTTTGTGTCCCTGCTACGCATCCTACAGAATGGTCCCTTCTAGGCAGACAGAAAAAAACACTCAGAAGGACATAGCAATATAAGTAGCTGAAGTAATGCTTCAACTTCATGAATACTAAAGAAGTATGCTTAAGCCTAAAAATGTAATGGCACTGCGAATACCAAGTCCTTTGGAGCATGGGTGCTGGGAGACAGTCCCTCTAAGCAAGGTTTTCCTTTCCTAGCAGGAGAGACACACAGAAGTAATCGTCAGGGAATGAAAGAGGTGGTTATTTAGGCATAGCCATGTTGGCATTATAATCCAGGACACCAGGCAGACATCATGTTTGACAAGATGGGTGGTTCTTTAGAAGGAGGACTGATCCTTCAGTAAATAAATAGACTCACCCTTTAAAACACTGTTTGGGCAAGTGGACAGGTGTGGTGCACAGTAACTTGGAAGTCTGGCACTTGTCCAGATTCTTCTTCCCCACCCCACTTCCCGAGTCTAATTCATTGTCAAGTCCTGTGATTCCTCTTTACAGAAATCTGTCAATCCATATCCAAAGCTTTCATCTGCATAGTTTGTTTGTTTTAATCATTCTTTTCCAGAATCTGACAGTAGCTGTTAACTGATTGCCCTGCCTCCTGCTCGCCCTCTCCTGTTTATCCTCCACAGGACCTGTAGGAAGATTTTGCTGAAACACAAATGTGATTGCACTGTGTTCCCTTAGCAGCTCCCTTAAGACCAGGCCCACCTCCCCTGCCCTAGAACACCCCACTCCCTGTGCTGTCCTCTCTGCCTTTCCCTCTGCCTGGAGTATGCTTCTCCCTCTGCCCATTGAGTGAACTCCTGCTGGGAGGCCCAGACCACATGTCTTCTCTTCCAACAAGTCTTCCCCAGCCTTCTCCCCATATCCATCCAGCAGAGTCGAATCTGCCCTTCTTAGCCTGGAATGTCTGTCACCTGCATCACAGTACTTTGTACACTGGGTTTCTGGGTCACATGCCACTTCCATATCCAGACTAAGTGCCTGGAAAATGGGGATCATGTTTAGTTCATCTCTGCTAAGCTCAGCACGCAGGATGGTACTAAACACTTAGTGGGAATTAAATAAGTGTTCGTTGATTGGCTGGTTACAGAGACAGAAATGCAAAGTTAAAGACTCAGTTCCACTGCAGCAAAGTGCTGGGAGAGTAGCATACCTTGTGTCTTCTATAAATGTAAGCTCACAGTATGTTCTGGCTGCAGTCCTGACCCAGGACCACTTGTCATGGAAGCCTTCTCTTTGTATTCTCAGTTCCTATGCTCTGATCTTCCCCATCTGAAATAGGATTGGCCTGGCTGTGAAATGAGCAGATGCTTCTGTGTACAGTCTCTCCTGACTGCCCATTACCTGATGAACAAACTCCCTGTTTCTATACACTTTAGTAAATGTAGCCACAGGTATCTTCAAAAGGCCTTACCCACACTTCCCAGCTGTTTATCTGACTCAAAATCACCAGTGTCACTTCTGTTTCTGTGGACCCTTCACCATTACTCAATAATTGATCACTTCATCCACCTCAGACCCAGGTTTTCTGAAGTCAGATGCTATGTTTCTCCTAATACACCACCTGTTACTCTTCCAGGCTGGTGTATTTCCTCCTCCACCACTCTGCTTAAGCCCGGACTACAGAGCAGTAGTCTTCAGACAGTGCTTTCTCTACTTCTGGATTCGTTCCTTCATCAAACTGCTAGATGATGGGATCCATCATTATTCCCAAAGGGACCTCAGTCTAGTGACAAAAACATACTTATAACTGAATCATTGTAAGATGGAGACAGATTGCCATGGAAACACAAAGGGGTGCTTGAAAATGAGTCGAGGAATCCTTTCAGGAGGAGGTGACATTTCAGCTAGGTCTGGAAAAGTAAGTGGGTCCTCAAGGAAAAGAACATTCTAGGCAGAGAAAACAGCAGATGTAAAGGTCAAGGGTTTAAAACCGTAGGGCAGGCCTAAGAAGTTGAGGATTGGTGTGGCTTAAGCTGCTGGATGCTTTAAAACATGAGGAAGGGGTCCCCTCTGTCCAAGGGGTTTTCTTCTTAGATGAAGCAGAGTGGCAACTGCAGGTGCCCCCCTAGAGCTGCTTCCAAGGGCCACTCTGCCCCCTAGGTGCTCCCATGGCCAAACAAGGGTCCCAGGACTGCCACCACTCCCACCACTCCCACCCGCCTAGGCATCGGGGTCCCAGAAGGAAAGAGGCAGGGGAGGAAGCAGATAAGAAAGACAGCTTCTGTTTAGACACAAATATCTTCGTAATCAGCACAGATGGGATGAGAAATACCAAAAAAAGTACATGACAGTTTAGAGAGAATTTGGCTAAATGTTACATATTTTTAACATACCTGTGTAGAGTTTTTGGAACAAGCACCTGAATCTCTCAGAACATGATTATTGGACCTGGGGTTATACCTCAACCAAGTGGTGTTTTTGTTTCATAGATGTTCCCTCCTTCCCCATCCACAAAAGTATCCTTGTGATTTTTTTTTCTCCCACCAAAATAAGGCACAGGATTTGTCTCTGACGCTGTGTCTCCTTATTTGGACGGCAAGCTGTGTAACATATTTCTACTCAGCGTGAAGCTTCTTGGCAGACTCTTGAGGCCACGTTTTGGTGGCTTCAGAGTTATCTTTGGATCTGTCAAAAGTGCTAATGGGCTTTCTGGCCTTCTTTAAGCTCCTCATTTCTATTTTCTTTTTACTTTCATCCTCTCCTAAAAGAAAAATTCATGTAATTCATCAGCAGTTAAAGCATTTTTCACTGAAATGCTCAGCTGAGGGTCTTGTATTTTTATTTGCGGGAGGAGCTCTGCCATGTCACTGTCTTCTGAACAAACCCCACCCTGACATCATTAACTCAGCACTCCTCAGTCCACTGGGCAACAGATGAGCTTGTTAACTAATGCAGACTGCCTTTCTTTTTTGTTTTGTTTTGCTTTCCAAGTTTGTCAAGAGGCAGGTTGGTGTGGTGGTTAGAGCAAGTTTTGGGTTCAGGAGACCTGATTTTGAAATGTGGCCCTTTCTAGCTGGGTGACCTCTGGAAGACTACTTAACCTTCCTGAACCTCAATTTTCCCATCTATGAAATAGAGATGATAATGCCTTTCTTGGGGTTTTTCAGAAGATTAGAGAGAAAAGAGGTAAAGTGCCTATTGTCTGGCATATAAGGGTAACTCAGTAAAGAAGATAACAGTAATTTTTAACAGAACATTCTTCTCTTTCTTTAGGCATGCTTTGATCCTTCTTTGTTGCTATGCTGTACTTTCTTTTTCCAAATACAACTTTACCTATTATTTTAGTGGTGTAAAGGAAGGGCACAGGTTTAAAGCCAAACCCACCCATAACTGAATGATGCCTCATCCACCCACTGTCTAACCTTGGTCAGATTACTTCAGTTTCTCTGCATCTCTTTTCTTCTCTGTATGCAGAGATAATAGTACCAGTTCAAGGAGTGATTTCAAGATTAAGTAAAATAATACATGTAAAGCCTTGTATATGTGGATGTTTAAAGTGCTTAAGTGGGACAGTATAATGTAAGGGAAAGTATATGGGCTGTGGGGTTGGATCTGAGTCCAAATTCTGATCCACCAGTTACTTGGTTTCTCCCAGACTTATTTTATCTGTATATTGAAAACCCTCACTGGGTTGTTGTAAATATCGCATAAGATTATACATACATAGTACCTGGTACAGTACCTGGTATTGGTAGGTAGTCAGTGTATGGAGCTGTTAATTCATTCTTTATTTGTAAAGGTCGATGGTTAATCAGGTTCTCCCATCAAACAATAATAAATCGTAAGATAAGTACCTAGTTTTATTCCCAACCCATACATAATATTGTCAAAAAGTACTTGATGCTATTTTGCATGTAAAATCCACCTGGTTTACTTGAATTTATGGGTTATAGATGTTTCATTATTATAAATTGCAACCCCTAGCAATAGTGTTCCTTTTTTCCCCACCCCCTTCATTTTCAGAGGATTATATTGTGTGGCACTGAAAAGCTGTAACATTGAAGAAATTAGCATATTCATGTGTACTATTAAAGTCAGGTGGGTATAGAAAGGGTTGCAGAAATGAAACACATTACATTTCTTCTGAAATCTGAAGAGTACCAATCTACGGTACTAATTAAAGGAATGAAGCCCAGGCCACAGACAAAAGCTAGTTAAAACACTGCTTTGTCACAACTTGCTGCTACTTGCCTTTGATTTTTTTTTTCTTTTTGAGTGAAATACCTGAAATTGTAAATCTTCAAAATGTAAACTGTGGAGGAGGGGACACTGGCAGTGATGACAGGAGGGGAGCTCGCTGGCCTTCGTGGGTGGGGTCTGTTGGACAGAAGCAGGCTCTGTGCCAGGAGCATCTTGGTCCCTGGGTACTTTCTTTTGCATAGACGTGTGGCACAGGACCTGGGGTCAGAAGACCTGAGCTGCAGTCTGCCTTCATTGCTTATTAGACTTTCTGGTCGTGGCATATCTCTCAAAGCCGTGGTTCCCCTCATTTGTAAGGTTGCAGACTTCCTGTCTTGTTTACCTTCAGGACCTTCCATGAAAAGCAGCGCAGTGCTCTCTGTGTGACCTCATGTGCTAAACTGTAATCACCACACAGGTGTAATTGCTGTAAACTGCCTCATCTCCAAGGTCTCTTCCAAAGAGGAGAGTATACTTTCTGATTATTTCTGTTTCTCATGCTTTTATTAGATACTGCTCGTAATAGGAACCAACAAAATAAGGCACAAACCTCTCCCTCTTCTTTCTCCTAGAGAAATCTGACAGAATATTTTGTGGCTGTGGATGTGAACAACATGTTACATCTGTACGCCAGTATGCTCTACGAACGCCGGATACTCATCATTTGCAGCAAACTCAGCACTGTGAGTAGGCAGCCTTGAGACGGGCTTTTTAATGATTTTATTTCAATTAAAGGGTGTATTGGAAGATGAAAGAAAATTTTAGAAAAAGAAATCAGCCATAATGCCCTCAGATAGTAACATGTCATTTTCATTAATTATTCATATTCCTTTACAGTGCCAATGCACATTTCATTTGTTCTCATAGTTTCACAGTCAGTTATGGTTTTCCATTTGATCATGTGTTGCGAACACTTTGCATATTTCCACATAAGCTTCCATCTTTGTCATTTTTTACATGTCTATATTACATTCTATATACTGGTGTGTTTAATTTACTAATTTACTGAATTATGCCAACTTACTAAATCTTCTTTCTCTTGATGGCCATTTATGTTGTTCTTAGCTTAATTCTTTAGTAGACAACACTGTAGTGAACATCTTTTGGCTGCTTTTGACTACTCCTGGGTGGAATTGTATGTATGGGTGCACATATACACACACACTTCTTGGTCATGTATAGTTGGATACATGTAAAAGCATGTTCATAGCTGCATTTGTTTTTTGTGTTTTAAACCTGTAAAGAACCCACATGATCATCAACAGAGAACTAATGCATTTTGGTATAGTCACATAATAGGATACTGTATCAGTGCAAATGAACACTGTCAGTATGATTGGGTCTCTAATATAGAATTCCGAGTAAAAGAAACAAGCTATAAAAGACCATATAGTTTGATTGTATGATTTTATTCATATAAAGTTCAAGTAAGAAAAACTGAGTGGCACATTATTTAGGGACACATAGTAATTACAAGGGGGGCAAAAAAGAAATGATGCACACAAATTTAGGTAGTAGTTTCCTCAAAAAGAGTGAAAAGAGTATAGTTGGGAAGAGGCACACAGGGGACATCGAAAGTATTGCTTTTTTTTTGTCTTGAGCTAGGTGAGGGATCAAGAAACATTTCTATAAATGGTCCGATAGTAAATACGGCTCTGTAGGCCAGATGGCCTCTGCCGCAACTGCTAGACTCTGCCCTTGTAGGTTATAATCAGCAAACTAGTGACTATGGCTGTGTTCCAACAAAGCTGTATTTGCAAAAGTAGGTGTCAGGCTGGAGCTGACCTTTAGGCTGTAGTTTGTCAACCATTGAGTTAGGTGCTGGGTTTTGGAGTCTCAAAATTTTTTTCCTTTGAAACTTGCTTATATGGTATACATACTTTTGTATGTACATGCACACATATTTCAGAATTTTTGAAAAGTTAAAAAGAAGATACTAAGCCTTTTATTGTAAAATTTTACAACACAAGTTTAGAGACAAAGTAATCCTTGTACAAAGGCTAAGAATCAAAATTGCATGATATTTTGCTGTGACAATTTAGGAACCAAAAGACAAGTCAAGTGTGTCTTGAACTTCTAAAGGAAAATGATTTCAAACCTGAAATTTCTATACTTATCTAATGAAAGCCCTCAGAGGAGAGTGGCAGGAGCCTGTGCCACACCTGCCCACGCCCTGCGTCTCCCCTCTTCCACTCCACCTTCTCCACTGTGCATGAACTGTCCATCCTCTCTAGGGCCCACCACACTGCCATCCAGCTGACTTCATGCAACGAGTATTTCTCATGGCACTGCTGTAGACACTGAGGATACAGCAGTGCATAAAACAGGCAAAAAAACTCTGTCCTTATTAAGCTTACATTCTATTAGGAAAGACCTTGAATGAACAAGGTAAGTTAAATATATAGTATTTATAGTAGTATTTACAGTACCCTGATGGTAAGTACTGGGAGTAAAATAAAGCAGAGCATGAGAGTGGATGGGGAACAGTGAGATGGCAGGAATTGCAATTTTAGATAGATGGCCAAGGAGGGCCTTGTTGAGACGGCGACACTGCAATGTCCTGCTTGCTGTCTTAAGGGAATCCTTCCAGCAGTGAGTTCCTCTTTCTTGCATCATTATGGTTTCTTTACTGGTGCATTCATATGAGCTTGCTAAAATGGTATGGTATCTCCCAAACTTAACAAAACAAAACTTCCTAGACCTACATCTCCTTTACACCATTTCTGTGTTCCCTTTTAGGACAGAATTCCTCAAAAGATTTATCTCTATTTACTGTCTATTTCCCTCCCATTCTGTCCTCAGTGTTCTTTGGGTTTAGCCCCCACCTCTCCACTGAGACAGGTTTTGTTTGGATCACTGATGACCTCAGCTCAAGTAAAATTAAAATAAGTTACTACCTACAAAGCTCTTAGAGTCTGGCATATAGTGTATATGTGTTTATAATAATATCTGTAATGGGAAATCAAATATTGTTTAAAATTTAAAATCAAGAATTAGTTACTTGACCCTGACTGGTGTGGCTCAGTTGGTTGGGCATCATCCTGCAAAGTGAATAGTCACCGGTTTAATTCCTGGTTAGGGCTTATGCCTGGGTTGAGGGCTTGGTCCCCAGTCGGAGTATGAGAGACTGATTCTCATATTCTCATATTCTCATTTTCTCTCTCTCTCTCTCCCCCCCCCTCCCTCTCTCCTCTGCCTCTCCCCCCTCCCCCTCTCCCCATCCCCATCTCCCTCCTCCCCCTCCCTCCTTCCCTCCCTCTCCCTC
>PVIA01002106.1:0-229195 GCA_004024845.1 Tonatia bakeri | reverse complement strand
CCCCCAGCACCTGCCGGGCCCTTCTTTCCCTTCTTCTTTCCCTTTTTGCGCTGGTTCAGCTGCTTGAAAGCCTCGGCCGCCTTCTGCAGCCGCGCCACGAACCATTCGATGTCATCCAGGGCACAGTTGAGGATTTGCTGGGGTCAGAGTGGAGCAGGGGTCAGCTGGGCGCCCAGAAGACCCACGTGATGCCCCTTGGCCCCTGGCCCAGGGGAGGGGCGGGTGCAGCCTGTGGGGGGGCACCATCAGGCTGAGACCCACCGTCTCCTTCTCTATTTTCTGAGCCAATACGGCGCGCGGCGGCTCCTCGTCCTGCGACTCCTGACGGTAGAAGCCTGGATAGGGGACCGGGGCGGGGAGGGGGTGCAGAGCTGCTGCTGACTGAGCCCCCCAGGGACGGCATCAGCCTCCAGCCCAGCGCCCTCGGCCCACCTGGCTGGCTCACGCGGTTCTTGGGGGGAGAAGCGTCCTGGGCGTAGTGCTGCACGGGCACGGGGGCGGGGCCCTGGCGGGGAGGCAGCACGGACTGCCGCTGCCGGAGCTTCTCCTGGTGGCCCCTGCAGTGGGGACGAGGCTGCTCAGTGGCTGCGCCCTTCTGGGGGTGGCCCCTGCCCGCTCCCCCGCAGTCCCACACCCACTTCAGGGTCTGGGGCCGCATCTTCTTCCCCAGGCGGCAGTCGGCCAAGGCGCTCTCGATGTCCTCGTGCACCAGCTCCGCCTGCAGGGAGGGGCGTCAGGCTGGCTCGGCCCCGCCCCCCGCGCGGCCCGCTGCCCCTGCTCACCGAGGTCTGCTCACCTCCACCTCGTCGCAGTGGAAGAAGTGGATGTCCGGCTTGCTCTGCTCCGAGTCCTGGCACACGAGCAGCAGCACGGAGGGGTAGCGCAGCTGGTTCAGCACCGTCTGGCTGTGCCGCACGGTGGCCAGCGGGAAGTTCTCAAGCTCCTCCTGGCAGGGCGGGGCGGGGGGGGGCAGGGGCACTCAGACGCAGCTGGACCCGTGGACCACACCAGCAGCGGGCAGGGGGTGACTTGTGGGCCCAGCACATGGACTGTGCCTCGGACACAGGTACAAGCGTAACTTGCAGGCACAGAGAAGGGACGAGGCCCAGGTGTGGACACAGACACAGACCCCACGGGGCAGAGGCCACAGCTCCTGCACACAGACCCCCTCGCCCAGCCACGCCCGGCTCCTTGCCTGGGTGTGCAGGCTCCCCAGAGGCGGGTGCGCCCCCGGTGCACTCTGGGCCCTGGGCTGCCGGCCTGCTGGCCTGCCCTTAGCCCTGGCCCCGCCCCGACCCCGGCAGAGAGGCCCGGGCCTTCTCTGCCGCCGCCGCGGCCCTACCTGGGACTCCACGTCCAGCAGCCGCAGAGACTTGTCGTCGACCTGCAGCAGCATCTCCTGCGTCCAGATCTTCTCCTTGGAGCTCAGCCGCACCAGCTTCCGGATGGCGTCGTCCACCGACACGATGGCCTCGCTCTTGTCCATGATGAACGTGGCCAGGTGCTGCGGGCGTCGGGCGGGCGGGCGGTTACTCCGGGCAGAGTGTTCCTGGTGCCCGGGGCCAGGGGAGGAACCCCTGCCCTGGGGCCTGAAGAGGCACAGCACCCCCTCCAGGCGTCTCTCCCTCCTTGCGCAGGTCTGTGGGCCGGGGCCGCGCCCTGACAGAGCCTGGCTGCCCCACACAGATGATCCCCGAATACCCTGCCTCCTGGCGGGCGCACCGCAGGGCCTCTGCACTAGTCGACCCTCCCCTCCCTCTCCCCCCTCCTCCCCCCTCAGAGACAGGGCCCTCCAGCTACAGCGCTGCTCTGTCACCGCACCACAGTCTGGACCTGCCATGTGTTTTGTTATCGTGAGCCGATCTCATGTGTGTGTGACATCCTCTGTGCTGTCTGCATGAGGGCAGGGATCTGGGCTGCTGGGCTCACTGCTGTGTCCCCAGGGCCGGGACTGTGCCGCACTCGGCAGGCCCTCAGTGAGCATGCAGGGGACGAGTGAGCTTTCTGGCGGCAGCCCCGGGGACTCTTGGCCAGCCCGGCGCACCTCCCCAATGCCCCGTCTCTCCCAGCCTGGCTCCCCACCCTCCACCCCCCACCCCCACCCGAGTCAGGCCTGCACTCAGGAAACAACACCACTCGAGCACAAACCCAGCCGTCAGCACCCAAGTGTGCACAGGCTCCAAGCGCCACAGGGAAGGGCCGGTGATCTCTGCGAGTCCCGGAAAGGGCTCCGTGGGGAACTGGGAGGCAAGGAGGCCAGTCCAGGCGCTCAGAGGAAAAGGCCACTATATCTGACTTAGTGAAAACGTAACTATTCCTTCCAGGACAAAACACCACATGCAAAGTGAAAACGTGGGAACAGCACAGGTAAACATATGGTAACAGCTAATTGTCTCAACACGTGAAGAGGCCGACATGCACCCCAACAGCGGCTCCTGCTTTGCTCCAAGCTCCACTGTGTTACGTGCAATAATTAAGGGATCGACGTAAATGCGTAAATGAGCAAGTAGAAGACTGTCATCTCAATAACAAAACTGGCGGAAGATATGCATGGAGAGCCTACAGGAAAATGCATTCATGTGGCGTCACTACAGGGAATTGCACGCGATCTCACCGAATGACAGATCTGCAGGTGGAAACTCAGACCATTATTTCGGGAATAAGTCGCCACTGAATTTTCTACCTCGTCTACAGACCAGTGCTAACGAGCCCCGTGGGCTGAGATGTGGGGATGGGGGAGCCCTTGGTGGGGACAGAGGCTTGTGGGGGGAGGGGCGGTAAGTGTGGTGCGGGGCCAAGGCTGCCCCCTGCAGACCCATGAGTGACAGTGCAGGCTGGACTCAGTTCCGCATCCGCCGGCAGGTGACACAAGGAAGTGGGCAGAAGCACGCCCTGGCAGCCAGACACCACATCACCGAACCGAAAAATACCGTGCGGCTGGGCCCGAAACACGTCAGTGAATTACTCTTTCTTTTGTTTTTGAAGACTTTATGTATTTACTTTTTAGAGACGGAGGAAGGGAGGGAGAAAGGGAGAGAAACATCAATGTGTGGTTGCCTCTCGTGCACCACCTACTGGGGATCTGGCCCACAAAGTGGGCAAGTGCCGGGACCGGGAGTTGAACCAGCCACCCTTTGATTTGCAGACCAGCGTTCAATCCAAACGATGCCCCCCCACCCCAGCCAGCCAGGGCTCAAGTCAGTACATTTCGAGTGAGTGGAATCATACAGGGTCTCTGACTGTAGCGGAATCCAAGTAGAAACCACTAACAAAAACGTGACTGGAACACCCCAAATCATTGCAAATTAAGCAACACACTTCTGAGTAACCCACGGGTCATGCAGACACAGGGAAAATGAGGAAGCACAGGTGACCCCTGAACAACGTGGGGGCTAGGGGCGCCAACCTCCGTGCATTCGAAAATCCAAGTATAACGTTTGACTTCCCCCAAAGGTGACTACTCACAGCTTACTATTAATGGGAAGCCTCATTGATAACTGTTGGTTACCACATAGTTTGTGTGTCTTACTGTCTTTCTCAAGCCAATAAATACAGAAAATTATAGGCCAATATCTCTAATAAACAATGCAAAAAAACCCATAACAAAATGTTAGCGAATTAGCACCTCCACACATAAAAACTATAAAACTGTAACACACCACGGATGAATGAGGTTTGCCCCAGAAACACAAGGTTGGTTCAGCAGTAAAACAAAAATGAAAAGCAAAGCACGATCACCATCATTCAGAAAAAACGCTCACTGAAGCTCAACCGCCTTCCGAGCTGCGAGGCCTCGGCTCACGGAGCGCAGAGAGGGACCTCCTCTGTCCACAAAGGGCGGCGGCGGCAACAGCTGCCCTCAAGCCGGGATGTGAGGCCGGGGGTCTGTTCAGTGTGCCCGTGTCCTGGCCAGGGCCACCAAGAAAGAATGGTAAAGTGGCTAAAAGAGGACATGGAGCATGGAGGACAGACACAGACCATCCGGCGACTCCACCCAGGGACCCTGAGGAGAAACCAAGGCATCCGCCCGGACTCAGGACGCGTGGTCACGGTGCAGAGATGCGGTTGTTTCTCTACAGGGTACCGCCAGACCATCAGAAAATGAAATTGGGGAAAAAAAAAGAATACCATTTACGACAGCACACAAAGTCAAACACCTAAGGAGTATTTGAACCAAAGGCACACAGGAGCTCCACAGCAGAAAAAGCCAGCCAGGACCTGAGAGGCGCCCCGGTCAGTGCCGGGCCGGAAAGACCCCACACAGCGAAGGGGCTGCCGCCGCCCAAGTCAGCCCACGGTGCCCATCGGGACCCCAGCGGGCTTTTTTGGGGGCAGAACTAGACAATTTGATTCCAAAATGTGCACGCCAGTCCGCAGAACTGAGGACAGGTAGGAAGACCTGGAAGAGAAGGAACACACTTGGAGAACTGCACTGCCCGGCTTCAAGACCGGTAAAACCTTGACGAGTAAAACAACGTCCCCGGAGAGTCTGGAGTCTCGGGTCCCCGGGTGAGCCTGGCATCCACGCCACACCCGGAGTGACTCCGAGATGACTCACAGACCCACACACACCAGCGTCGGGGGTGAGGCCCCTGGAAAGTGTGGGAAGGCATCTCCAGCACCACGAGCCAGACAGTGACGACAAGACAACCACAAATGAAAAACAACGGATACGCCGGGTGTCACCAAAACTAAACATTTCTGTTCACTGTTACGCTGACGAATCCACAGGCCACACTGGCAGACCGCCTGGCTGGTCCGCACGCCCAGGGTGGGGGCAGAACACTGCCAGCCGCCAGGGCCCGTGCCAGGGACAGCGGCGGGCCACCGAAGCGTCCCTGCAGCCCAGCACTGGGCGGAGCCTTGCCCCCACCTTCCTGTTTTCTTCACGTAAGTTTACGGAGCAGAACAAGGGCAGTTACAAGCCGAGTGATTTTGTCTGTGGGGGACACTTGGACAGACACAGTGGTGGTGACTGGGGGCAGAGCAGTGCGCAGCCTGAAGGTGGGGCCGGGGGCCACGCGGGGTCCGCAGGAGGCTGTCTGGGGGGACAGAGCCCTTCTGGGACCTGCATGGCTCCATTGCTGGTGGCGACCACACGGTCTGTAACCAAACTGCACATTCTCAATCCTCAACATCAATTTTTCCGATGCTAATTTAGAAAAATAAATTAAAAAACAAACAACCTTCATGGCCAGGGTGGGTCTGACCTGGCCTCCACCTCTCACTCTCTCTGTGCCTCAGTTTCCTCATCTGGGAGGAGCTGGCAAACCCTGCCAGTGCCCCAGCCTCGCCGGCTGCAGGGAGGGCAGAGGAGTGCCCCTGGGGGGTCCTTCCACAGGCTAGTTTGGACCAAAGTCCAGGAGCAGGGCCCGGAGACCTGGTGACACAGGCGGTTCCTCACCAAGGAGGGCAAAGTCCCCCTCCCCCAGAGATGTGGCACAGCTGCCCGAGGACAGGGACAAAACTGACCCACCCACCATCCATGCCCTGACCTTGGACACTGAGCCGGCAGCAGTCACCAGTCACCAGCCCTGAAGCACCAAACGGCCCCAGCCTGCCCAGGCGGGTGGGGAGGGCGTGTCACCCGACACAGCCCAGTTCAAGAGCCCAAGGAAGTCCCAGTGTCTCTGTGGACCCATTGTATAGACGAGGAAACCGAGGCTCAGGAAGCAGTGACTTGCCTGACCTCTGTGGGCAGGGAGGGCCCTCTGGGGAGGGAAGCACTTGCCTTCCTGGTCCAGGTCCTCCAACCTCCCAGGCCAGGGGACCCCCACCCGGCTCCTCCTCTGCCATCCCCAGCCCTGCTGTCCCACAGGCTTGGACAGTGACCAGGAACCGGGAATGTGGCCGGCTGCCCGGGGCAGGGAGGCCATTTAAAAAGCCTGTTTCCCAAGGTGTGAGAGTGAATTCGAACTGCCCTGAGAGAAAACCCCTGCACTGGCAGCTGGTCCGTCCCCAGAGCAGCCGACCAGGCTCTGCTTCCCCCAGCCTTCCCTGCAGCTGCTCAGCACAGGGCGTCCCTGCTGCCCTCAGCCTTGCCCCTCATGTGGGCTCCAGGGTGCCGCCCTCCTTCCCGCTGGGCCTTCCCACCTGAGGGCTGCCAGACAGGGCCCAGGGCGCAGACACCCCTGGGCTGTGCCAGCCACCAGCACCTTGTCTGCCTGACACCGACCCAGAGCTCCCTGTACCCCCAGACTGTGAGCCCCCAGAGCTGGAGGGAGCCCCCATTGTGGCTGAGCCCAGGTCAGGCTCGGGGCAGCCCTGGCTCTGGTCGCCTGCTGTGAGGTCAGAAGCTGGGCAGCCCACTTCTCCCACGGCCTTGGTGTCCCCGACCCGGGGGCCCAGGAGTCTGAGGATGGGTGCTGGCAGGTCGGGGGCCCCCGGGGCGCAGCCTCACCTGGACGTGGTACTGGGAGGTCTCGTGCATGATGACGTTGGAATTGGAGTACTTCTTCCTCTGTTCTGGACGGGGACATGCCAGTTACTCACCCACCCCAAAGGGCAGGTCCCGGGGCCCCTGGTCCACAGGACCGGGACCCCCAGGCTGGGCCACAGGCGGGGTGTGAACAGGAGGGATGCTACTCTGTGGGCCCCCCCAGGCCACCGGGAGAGCTCGAGGTCCTGGCAGGAGGTGCCCCCACCCTGTCCTGAGAACGACCGCTCAGACAGGTGGGGGCATCTGTGACCAGGGTCTGCAGCGGTTGGGGTGCAGGGGCCGCCCCACCTTCCAGGGGGAGGGGGAGGGCCAGGGCCTTCCCCACCCTCGCTGCCAGCTAACACCTCCTGCCCACTCTGAGGCTCCTGGCTCTCTAGACCGGGCACCCTGTCCACGGGCATAAATGAGCTGGTGCTTCTGGGCAGGGCTGGGGTGCACCTGGGGGAGGGACTCGCTGGGGGTGGCCTTCCCCCCTGCAGCAGACACCTGGTGCACGGTGCCCGTCCGATCCGGTTGCAGCGAGGAGCCCGGCCGAATCAATATTGATGGCCCTGAATTATTAGTAAAGGCCTCTCCCCTTACTGCCAGGGGGGAGGGCTGCTGGGGCCTGGAGGATCAGGGTCCCCGAGCCGCCTCTGGGCGCCCGGGGCCACCCGCATCACTCCTTGGTGGGAGCCCAGCAGAGTATCACAGGACGGGGCAGGGGTGGCAGATCCTCCCTCCTCCAACCTCACTCACCAAACAGGTCCTTGGCACTCATCTTGGCCATGGTGTCAGACCGGCCCAGGCTGCCGCTGCGGGGAAGGGACCGGTAAGGGTGGGGTCTGGCCGCACCTCCCCAGGCTGCCGGTGGTTGTGAGCGAGGGGTGAGCCGGGCGGGTGGGGACTCACTTGGCAGGGCCCGGGCAGCAGCTCAGGGACCCTGACTGGCTCATGGCGTCCTCAGTGGCGGCGGAGGGCGGACCTCAGTGTGGCCTGAGTCCAGGGCCTCGGGCCTGGCTCACACCTGAGTGGACGGACAGCAGCGCTGACACCTCCCGGGGCTGGTCCCCTCCCCGCTGCTCCTCACCACAGCCCTGCCACACCCCCGACCCTTGGTCTTCCGCACGGACACCAAGGATGGACCAGCAGAGGCGTCCCACCCGCAGAGGCTGTCTGTGGGGGCTCTGCAAAGGGTCCTGGGGACCTTGAAGGGGGTTGAGGTGGGAGCACCTTCAGCAGAGGGAATGGCATTGTGAGAGCTCTGAGACAGGATGGGGCCACACCAGGGGACCCTGGGGAGAGTCAAGAGAGGGCCCCCCGGGGCACGGACAGAGCCTGGTTCCCCGCGGTCTGTGCTCTGTAGGGATCTCTGGGCCCATATCGTCCTCCTGTCAAAGGTCACTTGAGAGAGGTCTCCGTGTTTGGGGTCTGCCAGAGTCTCAACCACACACCAGGGGCGCTGGTGTCCAGGGCGGGGAGCGGCCCAGGATGTTCTGGTTTGACTAGGTCCTTCCTGCAGGAAGGCCTCTTTGGGGGCCTCAGGCCACTGCCTCCCACCTGCCTCTCTAGGGAGGGGTGGGGGAGGGACTTGGCCAGATTCCTCTGCCTGTCGCCCAAGAATGCCCGGAATGCTCGTGACCTCAGTGGGTGAGCCCGAATATTTGCTTAATGGAATTCCTGGCAGGCTGAGCCAAGGGCACTGGGCACGTGTGTCCAGGGACACGCACCTGGGTGAAACGCAGGCCTGCAGGCACACAGGCACACCCAAGCCAGGACTGGTTCCCTCCCCTCAAAAACCCAGGCTGGGCCCCAGTGGCCTTCAGCTCCCGGGGCCGGTGGGAGCATCTGCACCAGCAGGGCAGTGGGCACAGGCACTGTATCTGCCTCAGGGGTCCCATGGGGTCCTGTGGCGGGAGTGGGGCTTCTTCAGGGGCGGGGGCAGGGGTGCCATGTGGCCCCAGGGGCCCGCCCAGGCTGCACTTCTGTTTACGGCAGTCATTTTCCGGGTGCGAGCAGCACAGCGGTCACAGAGTGGGGGGGGCGGAGGCCCCAGTAAGGCAGGGAGGGCGGAAGGACAGGCTCCAGGTTCAAACTCCAGTCTATGGCCCAGTGACCTCGGGGAGGAGTCAGCCGAAGGCCCAGAAGAGCCAGGCGGGGCTCTGAAGCGGGGAGACCCTCTGAGGCTCGGGTGTGCCCAGGTCTGGGAGCTGTGGGTGAGGAAGGGGCCTGCCCTAGGCGGGGAGGGGTGTGCCTGGGAGGGAGGGTTGGGGGCTGCAGGTGCTCAGGGAGCACTAGGGGGCAGGAGCCAGCGGGCTGAGGAGGCAGGAGCTCTGAGCCATCCAGGCAGAGCACTAGGCAGGGACCAGGAGAGGCCTGGGCAGGGCTCGGGGAGTGTGTGTGAGTGTGTGTGTGTGTGTGTGCGTGTGTGTGTGTGTGTGTGTGAGTGTTGTGTGCACAGAGTCAGGCAGGGGAGGTGCCACCAGCTGGGCCCTGCCCCTACGACTAGGCCTGGGGTGGAGGCAGAGACAGTTGTGAAGAGCTCTGCCTAGCCCCCCCGCTGCCACCAGGCACAGCCCCAGGCACAGGGGCTGCCCCCACCAGCCTGGCCCAGGGAGGGGGCCTGACTGAGAGCCAGGGACCGGGTGCCCACAGCACCTGCGCGGCCCCTGCCCGGCCCCTGCCCTGCTTTGCCCCGCCCCCAGCCGCCTCTCCCTGAAACTCCCACACCCTGACCATGACCGGGAGTCTGACCCTAGGCAGACGTTCTGTGGCCCTGGATCCCCCCACACACACCCAGGAAGTGCGTCCTGCTGTCTGAGCCACAGGGAGCCCCCGCCAATCTCAATAGTCTTCCTCTAGTGGAGGCCTGTCCGGGAACGGGCAGTAGGGTCTTCTAGAACCGGAAGAACCCCGCTCACCGCCCCTTCGACGAAGGACCAGGCCCTCCGCACGGAGCCCTAAGGGCTGGCATGGGGCCGGCCGGCTGACTCAGTGCCCTGGCTTAAAAATGTCCCCGCGCCCCAGCGCCGCCTGGACTGGACGGGGCCAGCCGGGCTGCAGCGGGACCAGCTCCTGGCCACAAGCCCGGCGCAGCCCCTCGACCCCCAACCAGTGCCTCCTGAGGCGGTCTGGCCGGCAGACCCGGCCAGCAGACCGGTGCAGAGCCCCACGTTGCACCGCCTCCTAGGGAAGCTGAGGCCCGGGCCGCCCACCGTCGGTGTGTGCTCCTCCTGCGTCTCCCTCACCAAAGCCGCCCTATCCAGGCCGTGACCCCGCGGGGCGCTCACCTGCTACTCCTGGCCCCGGGTCCCCACGGCCGCACGTCTGTCCGCTTGTCTGTCAGCGCCCAGGTCCGCGGGCAGGAGGACGCGCAGTGGGGCTGGGCCTGGCCGGACGGGGGCGGAGCCGCCAGGAGGAACCTGAGCGGCAGGTTAGAACCTGGGCAACGCGGCGCGGGGGCGGGGGCGGGGCGGCGACGTCCAAGCAAGGCCTGCGGCTCCAGACCCGCCCGCACGGGGCTCCCCGTGGGGCGTCCCCGCCACCCTCCCGTGGCCGGGGCTCGGATCCCAGCCCTGGAGCCTGGCGCCCAGGGACCAACGGACAGGCCCCGGAGCCCGTTCTGTGCTGGGACGCGCGCCCTGAGGTTCTGAGGCCTTCCTGGCGCCGCTTAGCTGGGCCCCATCGGGGGTGGCTGGAGGTGCCAAGGGAGGTCGGACTCTGGCCCCGGGTGCCCAGAAGGGGCCCACTTTGGCCCCAGGCTCCAGGGCAGAGTCCCTCCTTCAGCCACCCCTCTAGTCTGGGGGAGCGCTAGGCCCCGCTGCAGTCTGTGTTTCTGGGGGCGGGGGCCCCTGAGCCTCTCCTCCTGGACCAGAGCCCAGCCTGGGCACCCCTGAGGGTTGGGGGTGTGTGAAGGAAGGCTGGGGACGCCTGGGGCCAGGGAAAACCCACGGAGTATTCCCTGCAGGGCTGCCCTCCTTTTGAATGGACTCCCAGGAGCCCCCGCTCCCCTAGGGGAGAAGGGTCAGAGGGCAGGCCCAGGTAGAGATGGGCCCCACAGGCTACATGTAGGACCCCAAGGACCTGGCTATTTTTCCTAGGGTGGGGGCGCAGGAAAAGGAGTCCCAGAAGGGCAAGGCGTTGGCTGGCACAGAGCACTTCCCGGTAGCCCCTGGGAGGCATGCCCCCCTGCACTTCCCTGGAGCCAGGACCCCAAGGAGGGGTCTCCACGGCCTCACAGGGGTGCCCATGGAAGGGTACAGGAAGCGGCCTGAGTCCTGGGGTTGGGCCCTGCCTGAGTCCTGGCTTCCTGGTTGTCTCCCTGCTGCTGAGCAACCGGAGGGAAGGCCCCCACCTGCCTTCACCCTTCCTGGGGCCCAGCCTGTGGCCTTCTGAGCACTGTCTTCAGGGGAGGAGCCCCGACCGGCAAGGAGGCCTTGAGCATCAGCTGGGTGTAGGCCACCTGGAGTCATGGTGACGTCCTGAGACCCTGTGGCCAAAGGGAGGGGTGTATTCAGGGCACAGCCCAGATCCTTGGGTCTGGGGTCTCCCAGCCTGCGGCCGGGATGCTGGGCTCCAAGTCGCCCTGGCAGTACCACAGGCGGCGGGGACGCAGGTGCCCCCTCTTCCAGGGCTGCAGACATTTGGGACCCGAGTCAGGCCTGGTCACCCCAGCCAAGGACAAGACTTGGTGTTGCCCCTGCCCCCCGCTGAGGCCAGCCGTCCTCAAGGCCCAGGAAAGCCCAGCCCTCAGCCTCTGGGGAAGTGCTCTGGGTGGCTGGGTGGGAGGTACGCTGGCCCCGCACGCCGGCCCCTGTGCTGAGGGGACACAGACCTGCAGGAGGCAGGCAGCCTTAGTGAAGAAAAACTCGGAGAGGCGTAGACACTTCTTTATTGTACAAATGCAGCATAGAGAAACCACAAGTCCACCTGGACACGTCACTCCCACAGGAACAGGTACTCGGAGCAGACGGAGGAGAGTTACCAGAAAGGACCAGCTCACGGGAGACCTGGATTCTCGCCACGCCGAGTACAGTGGGTCCGAGGTCCTGATGATGAGGCTGGGACGTCTCGCCCTGAGCGGCGGTCACCAGCCCCAGGGCAGGGAGAGCCACCCCACAGCCCCGCACAGGTGTCCATCGGAGGCCCCGGGGGCGGGGCTGGGGCTGCTGCGGAGGAGCCTCGCCCTGGAGCCACCAGCCCCACTGCAAGTTTTCATTTGGAGCCGTCTGTCTGAGCAGCAAGACTCCCAACCCCTGCCCCACCCACCGTGGGGACATGTGGACACTCAGGGACGCAGAGACCTCGCTCGCGGAATGCTGTGCCTTGGGGGTCCTGGCTGGATGGCCAGCATCTGGACACACCTTTGAGGGAGCCAGCTAGGGACACCCAGGGAAGCTGCTCCTCCTGGGAGGTGACAGGGCGAAGCCCACTGGCCCCCTGCTGGCTTGGGGCCATCCCCTGACCCTGGCCACACACTTTGTTCTGTCCTGGTCCTGCCCCCAACGAGACTCATAAACCACCCAAACCACCTGGCCCCATCACACAGGGCTGATTGATGAGGAGGGGCCCTGTCCTCTGTGCCACGGGGCGGGGACCTCGGGGGTCTCTGGGAGGGATCCTGCCCGGGGCATCCTGGGGGCCGCACGTCACCTGTCTAACCCAGGAAGGCGGCGATGGCCACCACCTGCAGGATGGCCTCCAGGCCGTGGACGGCCAGGAGTGTGGCACTGAGGACCGAGTCTGCCCACAGCACCAGGGTCTGCCAGAGCAGGAAGTAGGCCGACAGCAGGGCGCTGGTCCCCGTGAGCACCAGGCTGGCGGCCAGTGGCCCCTCGGCCTCCGTCAGGTTGCCCTTGGTACCTGGGGAGGAGAACAGACACAGTGAGAGCTGGGCTGTGAGCGCCACTGGGGACCCAGCCTCAGCAGCACGTGTCCAGGAGGGCGAGGCTGCGGGCCATGGGCCAGCACATGGCCACACTCAGGCCTACGGCCTCAGGATGTGCAGTGAGAGACTGCCCCCCCGCCCCCCCCCACTCAGTGTCTGAAGGCAAACCCGTGGTGGCAGAGCTCCGGGGAAGAGGTGCAGACCAGCGGAAGCTCTGACCTCACCCCGTCTCTGGGTCAGCCGTGGGGGTCGGGGACGGAGGTCTGGCTCCCGAAACCCACCCGAGTGCACTGACTCCTTCCCTGGTTCCAAAGGGGCTGAGGCGACTCTGTTCAAAGTTCCCAAAAATATTTTCCTCTCGGGCCCAATCTGGAAATTCAACACGTATGTCACAGACGGGCCACAGATGGGTCAGTCGTGGAACACGCCCACCCGGATGCCGAGAGCCGACTGTGTGCGCCTGGGCCACCTGGGAGGGGCAGAGGGGCATCAGACGCCCGGCAGTTCTGCTGCTGCTCACCACCCACCCTGGCACAGCCTCGGTCTGTGACGGGGACACTGAGGCCCAGGGTGCTCAGCAGGAGGGCCGAGACGTCAGTGGCCTCGTGGCTGGCTGGGTGTGTGTGGCTGGCCAGGACGTGCCAGGACCCTGGTGCACGGGCAGAACACGCAGGACAGATGGGGCTGGAAGCCCTGCCCCCCTGAGGGGAGATGGGGGTGGGCAAAGGGCACGCTGTGCTTCTGTGAGGATCCTCCCACACTTCCTGGCCTGCGGGCCTGGTGGGGACGGGGCAGACCCACACCCAGGCTGAGGGGAGGGCGGCGTGGGAGGCGAGTGTTCTGGCTCCGAGGACAGTGCTGTTACCCAGCGGCTCTGCTTCGGACAGGAAGCCTCTCTCCCAGCATGCTGTGTGCTACTGCCTCCTGAACAAAGCTTCTCAACAAACTACTTAACACTTAATGACGCCGTAAGGCGAGGCCTGCAGGCAACTCATGGAGCACTTAAACCCCATGTCTCCGAGAGCCACCTTAGCAATGAGGCCCGCTCAGAGGGTCCCAACGGGTACAGCGTTCACCATCAGCCAACTCACCAAAGTATATCCGGGGTGCTTCCAGAGTCCCCATCAGCAAGAGCAGGGCCAGGTCGAGGGCCAGGTGATCCTGAGGGTAACTGAACACCTGGCCTGCAGACGGGGGCAACACGGCATGGCTCTGGTTACAGCAGCGGCAGCAACAGTGACAGCTCCGCCTGCCCACACGCCCAACTCACTTTTGTACGCGATCATCAGGAGCGTGGCCAGGAAATGCAGGGCGGAGCATGTCCCACCCAGGCAGAGCAGCATCTGCAGGGGCACCGAGGAGAGCTGGGGCACCGTTAAGGACTCAGCCCAGCAGCTGTGCTGCCCCACGTGCCCCACGTGCCTACCCCGGGCTGGGCAAGAGGAGCCACTGGACCTGGACCTCAGCCTCAGCCAACAAGCAGGTGGAGCTTAGACGCCCACGGGGGGGCCCCCGTAGTCCGGGCTGTTGGGCACCCATGGATATGCCCCCTGGTGTCACAGAGGGGTGGGGGCCGGGACCTCGCTTCACAGGGACACCCTGGCCCAGAGGCAGGGTACTAGGCACAAACCCCTCAGCCACTGCAGGCAGGACAGCCTCAGCACCCTGACCGTGGCCCTGGTGACAAAATATAGAGGAAAAAGGGGATTCCGTTTTTTTCAAGTAAAATACACTTCTCTCCTTTTGGGGAGCAGTTAAGTACCCATTACCCACTTTCCTGAGCTCTGCACATTCTGCCCTTGTTCATGCCGCAGGGGACCTATGCACACTGCAGGAGAGCGGCTCTCCCTCCTGGGCCCTGGCGACCCCACCGAGAGCCCGGGCGCTGGGCAAGCAGGAGGGGCCCAGGCCAGCGCGCTCCGCTAGGAAACGACACCGCCTCCACCGCCCCCGCTGGCAAATGGGACTGTGCCCAGAGCTGGTAGAAAAGGCGGTCGGGGTTCCGGGCCGCCGAGAGCGGGAGCTGGTAGAAAAGGCGGTCGGGAGCCTCCGGCCCGAGTCTGGGGCCGCCGCGGACCGGGGGCAGCAGCAGGAGGAGGATACGGCCGTGGAGGGGGCACTCCCTGCAAGAGAAGCGGCGGGTGGTGAGGCCGGCAGCCCCCCGAGACGCTCCGCCGGCCTCGGAACCGTGGACGCAACCGACCCCGGCCTCGGCCTCCCTGGGTCGCAAGGAAGAAGGGAAGCCCACGGCTGTCCGGACGGACGCTAAGCGGCCCTTCTCCCGGGCCCTCCAGGGTCGCCAAGCAGAGGCGCCCTGAGAACAGGCTCCGTCCCCGCGGCCCGTACACGTGCCCGGTTCTCACGCCTGCACTGGCACCCCGTGGCCCACAGCATGGGGTAGGGCCGCCAAGCGCGGGCTGTCCACGCCACCGGCGCGAAGAGGGGCGGCCTCCGGGCACCGAGCGGCGCGGGAAGACCGACGGGCAGGGCTCCCCACTGAGCAACCACGGAGAACTGCCAGGACGGCGGTCCGTCCAGCTCCAGCGAGAACCCACTCCTCCCCGGATGATCCGCGCCCGGGCACGCGACCCCCGGGTCCCAGACCCGAAGGCTCCGGGCCGAGTGACCGCCGCGCCGCTCACCTCGCTGGGCTGCCGCCATCTTCGCCCCGCCCCCAGTGCGGCCCCCGCCCCCAGTCCGGCCCCGCCCCCAGTCCGCCGCGATCCCGGCAGCCTCTCGGCCCCGCGCCGCTCGTGTCCCTTCGGCCATTTTCGCCTCCGATCCCGAAGGGGCCCGACCGCGCCGCGTATCCAGAGCTTACTCCGAGCCGCGGCTGAGACCCGAGTAGCCAGTCCGGCTGCGCTCGGGCACTTTCGGAAGGGAGGGGGAGGGGCACCGAGGCTGGGAGGACCCGGGCTCGGGCGCGTTCGGCTCCCTTCGGCTCCGCTCGGAAGAGCTCGGCTCTCGCTCGCGGCGGGGCGGGCGGGGCCTGCGGCGCGCGGCCCCTAGCCTAGGCCGCGCCGTGTCGGTGTTCGGGGAGCTTGGCACCCACGGTCGGCCACCTTGTGGGCCGGGGACGAAGGCGGCCGCGGCCTCCTAGGCGCTAAGGAAGGCCAGCGCAGAGCCGCTCGGAAGCGCTCGTGCGGCCTCGTACCAGTTCGGACAGCCTCGGCTCCGTACTTCGGGCCTCTTCGGCCCTCCTCGGTTCCGGACTCCTGGCCGTCGGCTTGGCTCGACTGGGCCACTTCGTGCCGGTTCGGCCTCTTCTCGGACGGCCTCGGCTCAGCTCGGCGCGCGGCTTCGGGCGGCCTCGGCTCGGCTGGGCTCGGCTCGGTTCGGGCGGCCTTCCTCGGGCGGCGCGCTTCGGGCTCCATCCCGGCCTTCGGGCGGCCCCGGCCAGCGCCTTCGGGCGGGCTCGGCGGAGTCCGGATGGAGGACTCGGACTCCGCCGCCAAGCAGCTGGGCCTGGCCGAGGCGGCAGCGGTGGCGGCCGCGGCCGCTGTGGCGGCGGCGGCCGCGGCCGCGGCGGGGAGTGAGGCCGAGGAGCCGGTGCTCAGCAGGGACGAAGACTCGGAGGAGGACGGTGACTCGGAGGCGGAGCGCGAGACGCGGCGGGTGACGGCCGTGGCGGTGATGGCCGCAGAGCCCAGGCACATGGACATAGGCACCGAGGCCCTTCCCGGCCCCGACGAGGCTGCTGCGGCCGCCGCCTTTGCAGGCAAGTGCCGGGGGCCCGTGCCCTCCCGCACCTGACCCGCGCGCACCTGACACGCACCTGCTCTAGGAGACCAGGCCACACCTGCCCCCGCGCATACCTGCTCAGAGCACACCCCCTGCACGCAGCTGAACGACCGCCCACACCTGCACCTGAATCCCCTGCACCCGCCCTGCACGCACCTACAGTGACCAGCCCACAGCTCCCCTGCGCACACCCGCTGCACTTGCTTCCCTCACACCTGCCCATACACACCCCCTGCACCACACACCTACCCTGTACAAGCCCCACGACCAGCCCGCCCACCCTCCTGGTGAACCCGCTGCACACCTACCACGTGTGCCCCATCGTTCCTGCACGCTTGCTGTGCATGCACACCTGCTTCCTCAGTCCCTTTTCCTTGTGACAGCTGTCCCTCTCCTGTTCAGCACGCTGCACTTTTTCCGAAACCTTCCCAGCACCTGCCACTTGCCCTACCTGTCTTGTACGTCTCTCCTGGGTGCATGTGACACAATGGGGTGGGGGATGGGGTCAGACATGGAACATCTCCTGGAGGAGCTGGAGGGTGGGCATGTCTGGTGGTCCTGACTTCTAGGGGCCAGTTCAGGTGTGACCTGAGGGCTGGGTAGTAAGACAGCATTAACCCAGCCTGGGAAGGCCAGCTGCTTTCTGGGGCAGTGACGCCAGAGGTCAGCTGCTTGTCTGTCCCCCACCTGTCCCCCTTTTGCTTCATGGCTTGTCCCTTCCCCGGCTGGCATTTCCATCCAGCTCTCCTCCCAGGGAAAGGCTGTCGGCCCGGTGCTGACCCATGTTCTGTTTACTGACCCACAGAACGTTTTCCTTCTCATGGGCTGTGGCCCGTGGAGCCTCAGAGAGCGGCCCACAGCACCTTTCAGAGGTTGTTCCAGGCTGTGTCCCCAGGGGGTGGGCGCTCTCCCAGGGGTGTCCTTACCATTGGGAGCCGAGTGCCCGAGCCCTTGGAGAGCAGCGTGTGGTTGTGCTCCAGCTGAGGCGCTGCCCCCCCGCCCCCGTGGCTTCGCAGGCTTCAGAGTTGGACAGCAGCCCCCTGGTGCCCATGTGTGTGGCCCCCAGTGTGTGGTCCTGGCGTGTGTGTGCGAGGGTGGGTCTGCTGCGCACTCACATAGGTGCTCATTTAGTGCCGTGGGGGCTGGGTGGGGCCGGGCGCCTGTGCTCTGCACGTGGCTGGTGTGGGGTCCACATCCACAGAGGAGCAGGGAAAGGGTTCTGCTCTCATCTCTGGACTCTGGAGTGACACTGGGACTCGGACTGTGAAGCTCTTTCTCAGGCTTTTATCCTTTCCGCACACGTTTTTCCAAGCATGGAAACGTGACATCTATCGGGACCTCAGAAAGGTGTATTGACGTTATCTTTTTCTGCAAAACTTTGTGGGTGTGTCGTGCGTGCGCTGAAGCAGTAACACTCTCTGCTGCTCACTGCAGAGGTTCGGGGTGCCGTTGGCGGCCACCTCCTTGGCGGGGTGTGTGTGGTCCCCATGTGTGTTCCTGGCGTGTCTGGCAGAGGGCCGCTAGGGTGGTCTTCAGACAGGGTCGCCTCAGCACATAGACTCTGGGGGACAGCTGCAGGCGGCCGGGTGGTGCACGGGGCGGGGGTGGGGTGTCCGGGGCTGTTGGCAAGTGTGGGTCGTGGACCTACAGACATCTTTGAGGTGGTGGTGTTGAGCGCCTCCTACGTGCCAGAGAGGCCCTTGGCTCAGGGAGTCCTAGAGTGCTGTGTGACCCCAGGAGGCACTGTCCTCCTTGGGGGAGCTCTCCAGGGCGGTGCCTGAGCTGAAGGGCATGGCCGTCGGGAGGGGCGGAGCACAGGTGAGGGAAGGCCTGGGGGAGACCCTGGCTGAGTGGTGCCAGGGGGAGCGGCCCACTTGTGTGAGGACTGAAGTTGCAGAGGCTCAGGGACACCTGGTGGCTGCGTGGAGTTGCAGGGGAGGGGTGGAGCCCCAGAAGGAGGGGCTGGGAGGTAGGAGCAGGTGTGGGCACCTCTCTGACTGGCAGCTGTTGCAGGATGTGCTGATTTTCTCCTAAAAGGGGCGAGAAGCCGGGGGCAGCTGGCAGAGCGGGGTCCCTGGACAGCCCAGTGGGTGTGGGGAGGGGTCCTCAGGGGCCTCTCGCTTCAGTGGGAGGCTCTTCCCTGACAGGACAGGGCTGGCCAGACAGTGGTCCTGCAGTGCCAGTGAAGCCCCTGTGTGAAGGGTCGGAGTGCAGACTCCTGCCTCGGGTGGGCCCCGAGGGCGCGCTGAGCCGGGCTCCCGTGTTGCAGAAGTGACCACTGTGACGGTGGCGAACGTGGGTACCTCGGCAGACAATGTCTTCACCACATCGGTGGCCAACGCCGCCTCGCTGTCGGGACACGTTCTGGTAAGTGGCTCTGCCAGCAGTGCAGGGCCTCTGCACTCGGCCTCCTCCTGGCAGGGCCGTTAGAGCTGAGGGGCACCCTGCCCGTGAAGTGTGGGCAGGCGGAGGGGCCTGTCAGAGCCCTGGGGTCAGGGGACGGTGCTTCTGCCCTCCTGGCCAGAAGGACACACAGGGTCCTGGGGGTGGGAGCATCCTTCCGGGGGATCCCGCCCTGGCACTCTCCTGGTGGAGGGAGGTTTGAAGGCCCCGCCCCCAATCCTGCACAGGCCCCCCCGCCCCACCCCCACCAGACCCAGCCTGCTCTGCACTAGGGACCGCCCACCCCTTCACCTCGCAGCCGAGTCCCCTTCCTTCCCGGTGGCATTTGTGCCCAGAGTCAGAGCGCACCTGTCACTGTCGCACTGCCCGTTTTCCTCTGACAGCGGAAGCCTTCTGTGACTTGGAGGACAGCTTGGTCCCCAGGTGGCAGGGGCCAGGGCTGGGTGGTCTCCAGAAGGGGAGTTTCCTGGGGCCTTTGCGGTGACGGTCAGGGTTCTTTGAGCCTTGATCCCTCTCGTGGGACTCCAGGCGCCTGCTGGCCGAGTCACTGGCGTTGGATGGGCCATGAGCAGGGCCCCTGCTCGGGGCAGCGGATGCAGCAAGGTCCCCGTGCGGGTTCGAGAAGCCCGGCCCTTTTCCATGGGCCCTGGTGCGCAGGCTGATGGCCGGGCCCCTCCTCCCGGCAGCGGTTGTCCCAACATGTCCGGGAGCCAGGGCAGCTGAGTTGGGCCTCCTGCATGTGGCACCGTCTGTGGGGTCTGAGGACGGGCCCAGAAACTGTGGGTGGAAAGGGATGACAGAGAGGGCCCCGCCTGCTGCTGCAGAGAGACACTTTGTGGTTTGGGCAGGAGCCTGGGAGACGCCCAACTGCGCCCTGACCCGGTACCAGAGTGCAGGCCCAACGTGCACACTCGCGGGTGGGGTGGGGTCCCTCCTCCTCGTGACGACCCGCTGGCGCTGCCCCGGACTGGAGGGCAGCGTCTGCAGATATGGGGTGGCCCTGACTGGCCCTGGTTAGTTTTACCCTCTCAACCTGACAGCATTCCCCGGCCTCGGACTGCTGGGTTTGGGCAGGTGCCTGGAGGCCCCGCATCGCCCAGGGCCTCCTGAGCAGGCCGGTGGGCGGCATGGCGGGCCTCAGCTCTGGCAGGGACCGGAGGCCGAGCCAGGATGGCCCGGAGGGGTCAGTGAGCCGTGGACAGGCGTGAAGCCGTGGTGTGGGTGGGCAGCCTTGCTCTCTGGCGGAGCTCCCTGGATGGGACGTGGTGTGGGAGGGGTCCTGGGCCAGGCTTCTGGGAGACCCTCCCTCCAGACCTGTCTCGTAGACGCTCGGGTGCTTCCCGCTGCCAGGGTGTCCCGGGGCTTGCCGGTTCTGCGGCTTCGCCACGCAGCCTCGAGCGCTTGCTCAGGGCCACACACCTGCCGCTGTCTCTTCCCGGGGGTGGCTCTGTGTTCCAGTATTGGCGACGTCTTTGGAAGAGGCCGGGGAGTGTGGCAGGCATCCCCTGGCTGGCAGGAGGCGGCCTGCTGCGCCAGGCAACCTGCCCGCGGCGCGGAGACGACGTAACGGACCCGACGCTCTCCCCTCCAGTCCGGCAGGACTGCCTTGCAGATCGGAGACAGCCTGAATGCTGAGAAGGCCACGCTGATCGTGGTGCACACCGACGGGAGCATCGTGGAGACCGCAGGGCTAAAGGGGCCTGCTGCTCCGCTCACCCCAGGTAGGGCGGGCCGGACCTCTGCCCCTACCCCGGGGGGCGTGTCCTGGGGCCGGCTGGGAGTTTCTGCAATGGATTTGCAGCGGCCAGTGTTCCACAGTATGAAGAGGGCAGATGGGGTTTCCGGGCTGAGACAGCGCCCCGGAGTGGAAGGGGGTGTGCTGGGGCGCCTAAGCGCCGCCGTGGGGGACGGGCTGGGGTCGCTGCACTTCCAGGTGTCTACCGGTGCACTCAGGGTCCGTCACTGTCGAACGCTGCTTTTGCCAGGCCCTCAGTCCCCGCCAGCGCCACTGGCCCCCGGCCAAGAGAAGGCGGGCAGCAGGTACAACTGGGACCCGTCGGCCTACGACAGCGAGCTACCCGTGCGCTGCCGCAACGTCAGTGGCACCCTGTACAAGAGCCGGCTGGGCTCGGGTAGGGGCCCCCGCCGCCCACCGCCCTCCTCCCCTGTGCACTGGGGGCCCCCCTGCACAGGCGGTGCCACGGGCTCCCTGGGGAGGGCTGGGTGGCATTGGGGGCAAAAGGGAAGCGGGGCCTGGACACAGGTGGCTATCGTGAGCACGGTGTGCTGACTGTGGGCGGTGGCTGCAGACCCAGCAAGCGGGCACATCTGCCCCAGCCTGCGTGCGGGGTCAGCTCTCGGGGTCAGTGGTGGGGGCAGGTGAGGTACCACAGGCCCGGACGGGAAGCAGGAATGGACCACCGTCCTTGCTGTCCCAGGAGGCCGGGGTCGGTGCATCAAGCAGGGGGAAAACTGGTACAGCCCCACAGAGTTTGAAGCCATGGCCGGGAGAGCCAGCAGCAAGGACTGGAAGCGGAGCATCCGCTACGCTGGAAGGCCGCTGCAGTGCCTCATCCAGGTGCCGGGCCTGTGCCCTCTGTGACCGGGTCGGGGGCGGGGCAGCTGCGGGCCCCAGCTGGACTCCCACTGAGCGCCAGTCCCTTGGGCGGGTCACTCGGCCTCTGCGTTCCTCAGCCTCCTGATGCAGATAGGGTGATGGTGGCGTTGCCCTGCAGGTGTGGCGGGGGGAGGGCGGGGTGCAGCCGGAGGACTGGGCGAGGGGCCTCCCTCTGCGTCAGCCTCCTCCTGAGAGGAGGCTTCTGGGTGGTCTCTGCAGCTTAGCCTCCTGGGGGTTGGGGGGTGCCGAGGAACCTACTAGAAGGAGAGGGGTCCAGACTGCCACCAGCCGAGGCATCTGGGGAGGGGGTGTAGGACGGAAGGTTCCAGGAGTGGCAGGACTCGTCATTCCAAACGGGTCAGGGCCACGTTCAGGGCCAACGCAGCGCCCTCTTGCCCCAGGACGGGATCCTGAACCCCCACGCTGCCTCCTGCACCTGCGCCGCCTGCTGTGATGACATGACCCTGGTGAGTGGCCCGGGTACCCACCCAGCGGGCCTCAGCGCCTCTCTGCCCGGTGCTGTCCTGGCAGCTCCAGGCTCGTTGGTCCTGTGTCCCCCGCACAGATTCAGGGCCACCCCGCCGGGTGGCATGGGGGGTTGGCGTGCCTCCTGTGGACCCGGAGCTTGAGGGTTGGATTCCCAGGTGGGACGCGTGTCTGGATCTAGGGGCTCCGTCCCCGTCAGGGCACGAGTGAGAGGCGCTGACCGATGTTTCCCACCCTCCCTGTCTCCCTCCCTCCCCCTCCCTGACATCAGCCAGCAGGTCCTCGGGTGAGGATAAAAAACATTCTGTTTCCACGCATCGCTCTGGTAGCTGACACCCCGGCTGGGGCACGTGGGTGGCCCTTGAGTGGTTGTTGAGGGGACACTGGTGGGAACGTCCTGGGTGACGGGAGGCTCCTGTGATGTCATCTGTCGACCCCAGAACAGACACTTTTTAAAAAGATGTTATTTATTTATTTTCAGACAGAGGGGGTGGAGGGACGAAGAGAGGGAGGGAGACATCAGTGTGTGGCTGCCTCTCATGCGCCCCACAACTGGGGACCTGGACCACAACCCAGGCGTGTGCCCTGACTGGGAATTGAACTGGTGACCCGTTGGTTCGCAGGCTGGTGCTCAGTCCCCTGAGCCACAGCAGCCGGGGCCAGATGCTTTTTCTGATGACAGTGCCCCCTCAGGTGAGGAGTGTCGATGCAGATGTGGAGGTTGCGAAGGGGAGTCGGATGAAAGCCCCAGGACTCAAAGCAAACGTCCTGCTGGGGCCACTACACGTGCCCCAGCAGCTTGCGGCCACGGAAGGGTGTGGCCCTTTCTGGAGCTTGGGGACACTTGGCCAGACGGTCGTCCCTGAGGGTCTGGGGCCTCCTCCCCAGGAGCCGTCTGTGGCCTTCCCTGGTCCATGGGCCTTCTTGTCTGGTCAGCGGCCTCCTGTTGGGGACAAGCGTCTGCTGCTCCTCTGGGGGCGGTTCCGTCTCCCCTCCCCGTGGTTCCCACGTGTTTTCTGTCCTCTGGTGATTCCTAAACGCTCCACACGCTGACGGCACTCAGCACCACTGCTCACGCCCCCTGTCTGAAAGGACCTTTTCTGTCATTTCAAGGGAGTTGGGGCCTAAAGAGAGTGGGCAGCTCAGAGCAGCTTGCCTCCTGCTGGCTTCTCAGACCACTGGGGATGGGCCCCTGAACCCGTGGACGGTGCGAGGGCATCATCCACACACAACGTCCCCGTGTCCCTGTGCTTCCCCCCAGAGCGGCCCCGTCCGGCTCTTCGTGCCCTACAAACGGCGCAAGAAGGAGAATGAGCTGCCCGCAGCCCCAGGGAAGAAGGAGGCTGCCAAGAACATCACGCTGCTCCCGGCCACCGCCGCCACCACCTGTGGGTTCCCGCAGCAGGGCTCCCCTTTGCCTGGCATGCCCACTGCCATCACCGCCCCGTGTCCCCTCTGGGTCCCCGTCTGAAACAGGTCCTGCGGGGCTGGCGGGCCTGTCAATGTCCCCCGCTCCCCCGCCCTGCCCTGCTTGCATCTCAGGGATGGGCCCGGTCGTCCCCCCCCAGGCGGCCGGAGTCTCCGGTCTCTCCTGAGTCCTCGCAGACGTGACAGCAGCGTGTGCAGTGTCCACACTCGGGCCTCGGGCTCCTGTGGTCCCTCTGAGGCCCCAGCCATGTGGTAAAAAACGCTTCTGGTTTTCCAGTTACTGTGACCCCCTCAGGACAGATCACTACCTCTGGCGCACTGACCTTTGACCGGGCGTCCACCGTGGAAGCCACTGCGGTCATCTCGGAGAGTCCGGCGCAGGGTGACGTCTTTGCAGGAGCCACCGGTGAGTTGTCTCAGCCCTGGCCTCGCCCCTGCCAAGCTGGGCCTGGTGGGCGGTCTGACTCCCAGAGGGTCTCGGTGGGGTAGGGAGCCATGTGTGTGCCAAGCAGGTGTGAGCAGGGGTGGGGTGGGGGCGGGCGGGTGTGGGGTTGAGGAGCTGTGCGGCCCGAGACCTGAGAAGCTCCCCGGTGCCGACCTCGGCATGCACCAGCACTGCCCTGTGCAGAGGAGGCGCCCGGCGTGCGGTGTGAGTGCTCCAGCCACCACTGGGGGGGACCAGCCATGGAAATGACTGTGCTGTGTTCCCCCAGCACGTCCCAGATTCTGCCACTCGCCCGACTGAAACCCACACATCTCGGGAAGGCCCCCCATGGCAGGGGCTCCCCTGACAGTGTGGCTAGGGGCCCTGAGCGGTCTCACAGCAGTGCCGCCAGCAGCGGGGTCACCAGGCCGCCCTGCCCGTTCTCCCCAACAGTGCAGGAAGCAGGCGTGCAGCCCCCATGCAGGGTCGGCCACGCGGAGCCCCACTACCCTGGCTTCCAGGACAGCTGCCAGGTCGCGCCCTTTCCAGAAGCTGCGCTGCCCACCGCTCACCCCAAAATAGGTCAGTTTGGAAGAGCTGCTTGCACACGTAGGCGGTTGTCGTGGCGTCGCTCCCTCAAAGGGGTCTGCAGGCGAAGGAGGGGTTTTTCTCGTGGATCGGGGCCGTGCCCACCACGGCATCAGCACGGCTTATGAGGACACGGCCACACCCGGTCCCTGTGGGGTGCGTGGGGACTGTGTGACCCTGGAAGGCGGGGGCTCTGCCAGGCCAGCAGGAAGGCCGCGGGCCTGTCCCCAGGAGGAGCTGGCGCTGACCCCATTGTTTCCTTTCAGGCTGCACACACGTGTGTCCCTGCTGCGCGCACACACGTGTGTCTCTGCTGCGCGCACAGCAGGGCCTCCCTGCCAGGGTGCGACTCGCAGCGGCAACGCGGCTGCAGTGTCACGAACTCGTGACTGCAGTGTCTCTCGCCTGTTCCATTCCCTCTGTCCCCGTTTACCGTCTCCCGTCAGGGGCGTGCCCCTTGCCCCATGGTGCCAGCAGTGCCCAGGGCCGGCGGCATCGGCGGATGCAGTGGGCCGGGCTGGGGCTGGGTGGGAGCCGGCTCCCATGTGGTCAGCGGGGCGCCCGGGGCTACCCCTCACTCACTCCTTCGTTTGGCCTTGCTGTCTCCTGTTTCGTTCTCTGGGCTGTGGCCTGTTTCTGTCGCTGTTCTGTCCCACTGTCCCAGATCTAGCTCACTTTCCTCCAGCACTTCCCTGCCTCTGGCACAGTGAGAGGTGGGAGGTTGGGTCGGGTGTTTGGTTCCACCGGAGCCCTGACCCTCTCAGCGGGATGGTATTGGGAAGCCCAGGCCTGGCCCGGCTCGCGCCAGCTCCAGTGAGCGCCATGTCTAGGGACTTCACACTGGCTTGAAACGGCCGTGGGGCGTGTTGACAACAGGACGCAGGGTCCAGCCACAGACCAGGGTTTTTCCCTGGAAGGCACCCCCCCACCCAGCCCCTGCTGGCTGTCCTGCACTGCTTCTGGGGGGCCCCTGCTCCCAGGCTAGGTACTGAGCCCCCACCTCCTGCCCAAACCGCAGAAACCGCGGGCGCCCACACACCCTCCTTCCATCTGTGTAACTCTCTCTCCGGCTGAGAAGCTGTGGGCGGCAGGCCCAGACTTCTGCTCGTGCAGAGTCCAGCCAGCAGGCTCCTGGGTTCCCTCCGACCACTCACCTTCTACACGGCGGAGGTCACGTCAGTCAAGGGTAACGTGGGTCCAGGTGTGAGGCGCTCTAAGTCACACAGCACGGTCACGTGCTCACCAAGAGTCCAGCTGCTGTCAGCGTGCGCTCGGCCCCGACCTGTGCGGTGCCGTTTGTGAGATTGTTTCGGAGCTGCATTCTCACCAGTTCGCTGCTGTCCTCTCCGCTGGCCCTGCAGCGGCTCAAGGCTGCGCTGCCCGAGCATATTTTGCCCGAGGCTGGTGCCTAGCGTCCCTAGGCCGGGTGCACTTTAGGAGCAGGCCCGTGACACTTGTGGCCGCCCACCACTCCGCCCCACTGCCAGTGCTGGGTGGCAGTGCCTGGGGGGCGCTGGGACACCAGGAGCCATGCTGACGTGGGCTGTCTCTCTCAACCTCCAGTGCTGACCTCCCTGCCGGCCCTGGCAGTCCCGCCCTCCAACCCCACCAAAGCCGTCTCTCCTCCCTCGGTGGTCAACGGCCTGGAGATGTCAGAGCCGCGGAGCTGGCTGTACCTGGAAGAGATGGTCAACTCCTTGCTCAGCACAGCCCAGCAGCTGAAGACGCTGTTTGAACAAGCCAAGCAGGCCAGCTCCTACCGAGAGGCCGCTGCGGCCCAGGCCCGGGTGCAGGCGGACACCGAGCGGAAGGAGGTAACCGGGGTGCCGGCGGAACCTCGGGGTCCAGGTGACTAGGGGGCAGGTGTGGCCAGCACCAGTGTGCCAGGGACCGCTCAGGGTCAGAACGACGTGGCAAGCTTTGTGGTGCCACTGCATTCCACGACCAGCGTGGGAGACGCTGTGAGTCGCGGGGTGGGCCGACTGGGCACGGCGGGGGCAGGGCTCTGGGGGCGGGGCACTGCTGGTTCCTCGGGAAGCGTCTGGACCTGGCGGCGCTGCGATTGCAGCTGAGTGCCCTCACTTGCAGCCAGCGTGCGTTTGGGTTTGCAAGCAGAAGTCAGAGTGATTTCCTTCTTTAAAAATCTTTTCTAAAATTTATTGATTTTAGAGCTAGAGACATCGACTTGTTGTTACACTTACTGATGCATTTGTTGGCTGATTTTCTTTTAAAGACTTTATTTATTTTTAGACGGGAAGAGAGGGAGAAAGAGGGGGAGAGAAACATCAGTGGGTGGTTGCCTCTCAAGTGCCCCCTACTGGAGATCCAGCCCTCAACCCAGGCATGTGCCCTAACTGGGAATTGAACCTGCGACCCTATGGTTTGAAGGCCAGCACTCAACCACTGAGCCACACTGGCCAGGGCTTTTGGCTGATCCTTGTGCAGCCCTGACTGCGATCAAAACTGCCACCTCGGTGTATCAGGACGATGCTCCAACCAACTGAGCTGCCCAGCCAGGGCTCAGATTGATTGTCTTCTGCCAAATCAATACAAGATACCTTTTTACTTCTTTTTGCTTCTCATAGATCCGAAGAAAGAAGAGCTTTTAAGGTTCTTAATTTTGTAAATGATTTCTTAACATGTGATTAATTTTTCTTTTTAAACTTCTTCATTTTTCAGTTACAGCTGACATACAACATCACCTTAGTTTCAGGTGTACGATGGGTTGATGGACACTTCTGCACCTTATCGGGTGACCCCCCAGTAAGCTAGCACCCACCTAGCCATAGTGCTTCATTTGTTTCCAAGGAAGAAAAATGGTACATCAATATCTAAAGAGGTCACTTAAAATATTTAATATATTCCATCCTTGGCTGGCGTGGCTCAGCAGACTGAGTGCCGGCCTGCAAACCAAAGGGTCGCTGGTTGGATTCCCAGTCAGGGCACGTGCCTGGATAATGGGCCAGGTCCCCAGTAGGGGGCGTGAGAAGCAACCACCCATTGATGTTTCTCTCCCTCTCTTTCTCCCTCCCTTCCCCTCTCTCTAAAATAAACAAAATCTTTAAAATACATGTATATAATCCCAAACTAATACCTCCTCAGTGCTGAATTTTACGGGAAAGAAAAAAACTTAAGGACCACCAAGAGATCACAGTTTACTTGAACAGCGTGGGCCCAACCGTGCTCCCCCAGAGCAGGCCTTGGTCTCTGTGCTACGTGGGGGGCGGGTCTCCAAGCGAGGAACCCAGTCTTGGCGTGAGTCCTCACCCTGTGGGTGGCACCCACTGCCAGCAGACCACTGCCAGCCCGCCCACTCTTCAGGGCTGACTGCGGTGAAGCCGAGGTTTATAAATAACCCGAGGACGGGAGCAGCCGCCGGGCTCTGCCCACGGAGAAACGAAACCGAGCTGACAGCAGCGTCAGCCCTGGAGTCAGCTGTGGAGAAGTGAGACCGCCAGCTGCACACGGGTGGCCCGTGGCCCGAATGGGCTCTGCTTCTGTCCCAGAACTGCCTTGCGGCCAGCTAGTGACACGGGGACATCTGGGGGCTAGGTGCTTGGAGGGAAAATACCAGCCACGGTCCCGACACCTGCCTGCCCCAGCCGGTGCCCAGGACCCCAGGAGACGCCGCCCGCCCGCCCCTGCTCCGAGGAAGCCTGCCTGTCCCTGCGGTCCCCGCATGCTGAGAGAGACGTTGGGCGTGGGTCCTCAGGGAGAACCCTGCACGGGCCTCTCCCGGGCCGGGCAGCAGGCTAGGTGTCCATGTGGCTCTTCTGCATGGTCGGTCTCTGCCATGTGCCCAGCAGCCACCTGGGGGCCTCTGTTCCCCCGGTTCACAGAACATTCCCAGCACGTCCTCAGCAGGCCCAGCCCTCAGTCCCTCGGGGTCTGTCTCTGCAGCCTGTTTCCGCTTGGCCACGGGTGCTTTCCTTCCCTCACTTGTCCATCGTTTCCGGTGGGGGGGGTGTCGGACATGGTGCTGTTTCGTGGGGGAGCCTGTGGTGTTCCATGATCTTCCTCCCCTGAGAGTGTCGGACGGGTTCCGGAAAGCGGGTGGATTCCTGGCTGGTCCCCTCTCTACCTCTTGGGGGTGGTGTGTGCTGGCCCCTCCATCTGACCCTCCGTCTGGGTCATCTGGCTTTCCTGGGATTCAGGGAGCCCCAGGACGGCAGCCCTCACACCTCCTGTGCTGCACTCCTTTCCGCCACCGAGCCCCCACCGGCGCTCCAGGCCCCCGGCCTTCGGACCACTTCCTTGTCTGGAAGTGGTCATCTGGGCAGGTGTGCCTAACGCTCGTGAGCGTGGCCTGTGCACATGGGTGGGTGTGGGGTCGTGCTGTGGTGCAGCTGCTTGTCTGCAGCTTAATCTCTGTGTCCTGGGTGTGCTGGTTTCCTTAAAGATGCGTTTTATTTACTTTTAGAGAGCTGGGAAGGGAGGGAGAGAAGCATCCGCATGTGCTTGCCTCTTGTGTGCCCCCACCCGGGGACCTGGCCCGCAGCCCAGGCATGTGCCCTGACCAGGAGCCAAACCGGTGACCTTCTGCTCTGTGGGACAATGCTCAGCCCCCTGAGCCCAGTGGGCCGGGGCTCTGACCACATACTTCAGACAAATCCCTATCACGCAGGATGAAGGCTTGTGGATGCGTTTTCTTCATGAAAGTGTGATTTACACACCATAAAATTCACCCTTTTACAGTGTGCGATGCCATAGCTTTCAGTAAACTCAAACTTGTGCATCTGACATGCGGTCTGCTTCTGGAATGCTCCGTCACCCGAGGCACCGACAGACGGGGTGTGCAGACCCCGGACGTGGCCTCTGCCCTGGCGTCTCGCCTGGCACCAGGAGACCCGGCCCCTCCTCGCAGCAGTCGGGGCTGGAGCCTCACGCCTCCGCGAGGCTGTGTAACAGCCACCATGTGGACTCGCCGGGTTTCTCGGGTGATGCTCGCTCGGGTTTCTCCTGCTTTTTGGCCGCTCTGAAGACATCGTCACGTCTGGGGCAGGTCGGGACCTGTGGGTTATGCGGTGGCCAGCGTCTAACACCTCAGGGTGCTGCCAGCCTGCTGTCCGTATGGCTGCACAATGGGCGTCCCCAGCTGCAGGGCCTGCGGGCTTCCCGGGTCCCCACGCCACTTGCCTCCACCTGCGCTGTGGCTCCGCCGACCTGGGGGCTGTGGGGGGTGTCTCGAGGTTCGACTTGCAGCTCCTCGGGGAGCACGATGCTCAGTGTCTTCTCGGTGCCTGCAGCCGTGGGTGGGCCTTTGGGGCAGGATCTCCCCAGACCCTGTGCATGTTTTAAGTCGGGTGGAAGGATCAGTGTGATACAGCAGTTGAGGGTGCCCACTGCCTCCATAAATATCACCGGTCGCCTGTTACGTGGCAGGGGCTGTGCAGGTGAGCACGCCCTGGTGGCTTCTGTAATTTGCCCCATAATCCAGAGATTCGGGGATCATTTTAAAGGGCAGGGAGGGGACATGAGGTGTAGACACCCTGTGGGACGGTTCCCTCGTGCCCCTCAGCCCAGGTGTGCAGGGGACACTGGCCAGCTGCCTGGCTGTCCGTCCGTCCATCCGCCCGCAGGTCCTTCAGGTCGGGAAGCAGGTCTCCACCCAGCTGTCCTGGTGCATTTGGGAGCAGAGGAAGGACCCTCTGCTGTGTCTTCTGGCTCAGGGTGCAGGAGGAAGCATGTTGGGAACCGGCCCTTGGTCCTAACTCAGAACGGCCCCTGAATGGAGGGGTCCCAGCCTCTGCCCCTTGCAGGCAGCTGGGACTGTGGGGGCAGAGCTGCGTTCCTCCCCCCATGGGCACACAGGCCAGACCCACAGGGCCAGCTGTCCCGAAATCTGAACTGAACTTCTCCCTGCTGAGGAAACGAAAAGGAAAGGTTCCCAACTGTCAGTTCCTCATTTTGCTGCACTGGCCCTTGACCTCTCGCTGTGGTTTAGGTTTGCAGGGAGGCGCCCCACCCCCTCCAGCAGCCCAGAGGGCAGACGCTGGAGCGCAGGAATGTGGCCCTGCCCCAGGTGCAGCACTGCTGAGACAGCGGCCGATCAGCTGCTGTCCTCACAGAAACAGTCCCAGTTCAGCCACCCCCTTCTCAGGGGTTCTGGAGCTGAGTCCTGTGATGGTGACGGTGGCAGACCGCCAGGGCAGAAGGGTGCTGGTCAGCCAGGGACGTGGACGTGGCAGTGCTGGAGGTCCCCTTGTGGGAGGCTGGGCTTGGCATTTCATTTGTAATTTGATGCATTTCTCAGAAAATGTGGCAGGAAACCCCTTCACCCTGAATTCCCCGGGGGGGGGGGGGGGAAGGCCGCCCTGCCCCCGCTGCCGTGCCTGAGCCTGTGAAGCGGCCTTGCCGCGTCCTCCCCGCTGTGGAGGCACCGTGACCTTCCTGCACTGTCCTCAAACACAGACGCAGGCTGGGTGTGCTGGGAGCCAGCAGGCAGGGGGGCGCCGCGGGACAACGACGATGATGCGAGGCCGGCCTCGGGGTGATGGGCACAGGGCACAACATGCAGATGGTGTCTCAGAACTGCGCCCTGAAGCCTGCGTGTTTCATTAACCAGTGTCACCCCAATAAATTCAATAAAAAATTATCAAAAGGTGAGCACGTCAGCCAGAGGAGGCCGGCGAGACGTGGCCATCCTCATCCACGCGATGCCGCCCAGCACAAACATGTGGACAGGTGGACTCGCCGTCTACCCGCCGTGGCGTGGGGCACCTTGGGCGTCCCCGCAGACCGTGCGTGCAGGCGAGCACTAGCCACTCAGCGCCTCGTGTCCTCTCCAGCTCCGGGGGCTGGTCTGGGCTCTGCGGCCGGGTGGGCCTCGGCACCAGGACACTCGGTTCTTGTGGAGTGAAGGGCTGTTGGGTGACAATGGACAACTTGGGGGCCCCCTCTCCAGCGGCGTCCTGGGACTGGGGGCTCTGACCTGAGCGGCGTCCGAGGGAGGAGACCCCCGCCGTGTCCCAGGAGCACAGGGACAGCAGTGACGGGACGCAGGTGCTGCGTGGTGGCAAGGGTGCACGGAGTCCCGGCGTTTCCCACACACGTGCTGAGGGTTTCTGCCGCGCAACCGGGGCGTCAGCCAGCATGAGAGTGACCTTCCGCTCCCGCGCCACCGGAGAACAAGAGGACACGTTTGTACTGCTTGCCAGCGGCGGCGCTGGAAAGCTTTGGGGTCGCAGAGGCAAACCATGATAGCGGAGGGGGAAGCTGCCTCGAGGGTCCACCCACAGCGGCCGGGCGGCCGCGGGGTCAGGAGGGCGGGGACCTGGCTGCGCAGCCCGGCCACCAGCGCCCGTGCGCAGACCGCCCCCCCGCCCTCGGGCCGGATCTTGTTTCTCTCCAGCGTTTCCTCCCCAGAAGTCCGGGCGTGGGCGAACGGAAGCGGCCCCTCAGGTTTCGTGGGACATGCCCGTTTTCTGAAGGGAGTGCACACTGCGTGGTTTTCTGAGTGGAAAGTGTTACTTGTGGAAAACGCTGCTCGTGGCGAGCATGGCGTTGTGCAGAGCAGGGAGCTGCGGTCGGAACGGAAGCCCAGCGGCAGGCTGAGTGCAGGGTGCAGGTTCAGGGCTGGCTCGGCGGGAACGGGACAGGCGCGTCAGGAACCCTCCGTGTTGTGGCTGTGCCCGTGCCCGCACTGTCCCCGCCCCTGGACTCGACAGTGAGGCTGCCATCCGCCCGTGTCACCAAAGTCTTGCCACCGGGGACCGCCTGGGACAGCGCACCGCGGGCCTCAGTCAACTGCAGAGAAAGGCTGCCGTCACATCGTTTAGGGAAACCAAACGCACATTTCCGTGAACCGGTGGGCGGAGGGCTCGGAGTCGGGGTTGGGGACGGGGTGTGGGCTGCTTGGCCCGTGCTGACCGCAGTGCAGATGTGTCCTCCCGGCCGCTCTTCTGATGCACCCCGGACGGCTCTGGGAATTCTGTCCCCAGGCTTGGTTCTGTGCACGTGGTGGGAACGAGGCCAGCGTTTCTGGAGGTGACAGGCATGTGCGTGCGGGAGGCACATGTGCCGGGGTCCTGGGGGAGCCCCGTCACCGCACCGTGCTGATGGCTCTGTCCTTGCAGCAGTCCTGTGCCAACTGCGGCCGCGAGGCGCTGAGCGAGTGCACCGGCTGCCACAAAGTGAACTACTGCTCCACCTTCTGTCAGCGCAAGGTAGGGCCTGGGGCCTGCCCCCGTCCACGCGGTGGGGGGCCTGCTCACCGTTGCCTTGGACCTTGGGGTCAGCGCCCCCAGCCCTGGAAGCCTCCTCACAGTCACGAGAGTCAGTGATTGGACACCTGTGCGTTTCTGGCCTTCGCCAGTGGGGAGCTGAACAGGAAGCTTCTGGGAGCTGGAGGGCCGCCTCGCTCAAGGGTTTGGGACTTTCCACAGGCAGCTGGGGGCGGTCAGGCCTCTCCCTGCCAGGGCCTTGCCGGCAGGGGTCCGAGTCCTGTCAACTCTCAGTGGAAACCCTCAGGGGCGGGCGACCCAGCGGGACGGGCGACACCCCAGAGGCCCCCAAGCGGGAAGGCCTCTCAGGGTCCCGTGCTCATGGCCCCTCATGGCCGCCTGCCTGTGAGCCGGTCCCGCAGGCACAGGACAGCGAGGCCTGAGCAGGGTGCCACAGGCAGGTGGGTTGTGGCCCGGGGTGGACACTCCTCGCTGCTGCTGAGCTGGCAGCTCCTGGCTACACACACGGGTGTGTCCTTCCCTGCAGGACTGGAAGGACCACCAGCACGTGTGTGGCCAGGCGGCAGCTGTCACGGTGCAGGGGGACGAGGTCCACGTCACCGAGAGCGTGATAGAGAAAGTCGCCTTGTGAGGGCCCACTGGGCCCCTCTCTGCAGTGTGGCGGGGCTGCCTCCGGCCCAGGACCCTCGGGGGCTGCGGGGGACGCTGAGGATGTGAAGAAACTTGCTGGCCAAGTTGTGAACAGACTGGAAGTGGCCTGTGCCCTGCAGGGCTGCTGCTGCCCGAGGCCCGGGGGGGGGGCACCACAGAGGACGGGCCGCCACACGGTGCTCTTTTATTCTTGGATCAAGAGGGTCCGGCCTCACCCCCGGGTGTGCTGTGTTTGTAACACGGGTGTACATAAATGTGTCTCAATAAAGTTGGTGTCCCTGCCCCACTGGGTGCAGCCTGGCCCCAGCTTCCCAGGCGTGGGAGGCGTCGGCCTCCCCGGCTCTGTTCCTCCCAAGGCGGGGGCCCGGCTCAGGTTGTGCAGGATCTCAGGGAACTGGGCACCTGCGGTGTGTTCCCTCCATCTGTCACCTGAGGAGCCGGAGCAAAGGCAGGAGCTGGAGGGTGGGCTGCCCCCGCCCCCGCCTCCGTGCAGATCCCTCAGGCCTCTGAGTGCTCGTCCAGTGCTGGAAGTGACGGGCTCCTTGTGGCTGCAACACAGGGACAGCCTGTGTGGGACCTCGTCCCTTTCGCTCAAGTGACACCTGAGAACTCTGGACCCAACTGGGGACTTGGCCCAGAACCTAGGCGTGTGCCCCAACTGGGAATCCAAGTGGCAATCTGGAGATCTGGTCTTCCGGGGTTGGGGGCGGGGGGTGAGGGGGCAGCCGGAGCCAGAGGGGCAGCTTGGGTGGCCCTGCCCTGCGTCCTGTGCCCTGGGCGGCCGCTCCGCTGAGGACAGCTGCGTGCCCTGGGGGGCAGAGCAGCGTCTGCCTCTGTGGGGTCAGCTCAGTTGTGTTTTCTAGAGACCGGTGGGGGCCCCCTCCGCTGGTCGTTGGTCTGGGAGGGCCCTGACCACTGACCCCAGCCTCAGTGCCTGCAGGGTGACTTGTCTACTGTCTCCCACCAAGAGAGGGAATAGCAGCCCAGGGATGGAGGGAAGGGAGCCACAGCTGGTGCCCAGGAGTGGAGGGGGGCTATGGAGAAGGGCGAGAGCTGCTGTGGGAGCCCCAGGGCCGAGGTGGCCTTCCTGCCTCACACTGAGCTGGGAGCCAGTTTGTGGGGCCTGTCCTCTGCGCTTCCTGGGAAGGAATGGTTAACGGACCTCATGGGGGTCAATAGGGCCTGGGCTCCACTTGGGCAGAGTCACCCCCACCTTGGCCCCTTCCCCACCCACCCGTGCCTCTCGAAACCTTCCGAGTGGGTAGTTAGGACGGAATCCATTTGATAGCTTGCACAAAACCGCTCCTCCCCCTAGGGGGCTACTGCCCCCTGAAGGGAGGTGGGGGGGTGGCCTCCGCTCAGCAGCAGTGGCAGCGGCACAGGGCCTTGCGGAAGATGCTGCGGAACTCGGCGTTGAAGGCTGTGTAGATGACCGGGTTCAGGGCGCTGTTCAGGTAGCCCAGCCAAGTGACGGCGCTGACCAGCCGCGGGGACACCTCACAGGTGGGACACAGGGCCCGCGTGATGTGTACGACGAAGAAGGGCGTCCAGCAGACCAGGAAGGCCCCTGTGGCAGGGGAGGGGGAGGCGTTAGCCAGGGCCCAGTGCACCCAAGCCTGGCGCTGCCACCCTCCTCTCTGCGGGCGGGTGGGTACCCACCGACCACCACGGGCAGGACCCTCATGGCCTTGCGCTCCCGGCCCGGGATCTCCGCGCGCCTCCTCGGGGCCCGAGGTGGGGCCTGAGCCGGGCTGGTGAGCGGGGGCAGCGGGCCGGGGCCACTGGGTCGGCGGGGCGCGCAGCCGTGCAGTTTCGTGCAGCGCGCGGCCTGCCAGCGCCGCAGGCCCCGGAACGTGGCCCAGTAGAGCAGCAGCATGAGCGGGCAGGGCAAGAAGAAGGAGCACAGCGACGAGTAGACCACGTAGTCTCGGTCCTCCAGGCGGCACACGGCGGGGTCGCGGCCGCGCGTGTCGTTGAGGCCGCACAGCACGGGCGCAGCCACCGCGGCCGACAGCAGCCACGTGGCGCTGATGAACAGCAGCTGACGGCCGCCCCGGCCCTGGCGGTTGTAGCGCAGGGGCACGGCCACGGCCATGAACCTGCGGGGAGCTCAGTGAGGGCGGTGGTACCTGGAGCGCAAGGGGCGGGAGCAGGGGGTGGGGCCAGGCGAGGATGGGCAGGCCCGGGTTGCGCGGCCCACCTGTCCACGCTGATTGCGCACAGGTTGAAGATGGAGGCGGTGCACAGCATGACGTCCATGGCCATGAGCGCGTCGCAGAGACCGGGGCTCAGCCGCCACACGCCACCCTGGACCTGGGCCACCGGAACCGGGCGGGACAGCAACAGAGGGCTTGAGACTCAAGCCCGGAGGCCTGGCTGCCCCAGCCAGGCCCAGGCCAGCAGCCCACCACCCCACTCCGGGCCTCCTCCTGTCCGAGCTGGGAAGGCCTGGGGGCAGTGGGGACACAATGGCCCGAGGACCCTGATCTCTGGTGATGTCCCTGCCACCCCCTCTCCTCCCCAGAGCACAGCCGAGAGCCAGCCCCTCTGCCCAAACTCCATCCCTGCCCAGGGACTTTGGACAGGTGGCCGCACCCCTGTGCCCACACCTGGAAAGCGAGGGGGATGATGGTCCGCTCACCGTTGTCCAGAGGGGGAAATGAGATAAAAGTATTCAGGTCTCAGCACCGTGACCCCCGCCCGGAGCAGACAGCTGCCCCCCTTATAAATCTCCTCCCGCTGATTTGGGACGATTAGGAGCTTAAGATCGTCACTGTGACGTCTGCCCACTGCTCCAGGGCAGGGGACAGAAGGTCATGGGTGTCCTTGTCCCTGCAGCTTCTGCCCCAGCCCCAGCTGACTCAGTCACTGCGTCCACGTTGGAGACACCAAGCCTCCCCTCCCCCACAGTCCAGGGCATGGTGTCCCCAACCCCGCACTAAGCGGCTTTTCTCTGCCCCAGCCCCTGAGAAGAGAGAGCTGGCACCAAGGGGGACCCGCCTGAGCGCCAGACTTGACTCGGGGTGGAGGCTTCTGGCCCTGGTTCTCCTCAGGGGCTCTGGACCCCACAGCCCCCCCTCCCCTAAGTTCTGCTGTCCCCCCCACCTCCCTTCCCTCCCTCTGCCCTCCACTGCCTCCCACACACACACTATGGGCTGCCTCGGTGCAAGTGAGTGTAGGTCTGTGCTGGTGTGTGTTCCTGGTCACGTGTGGCTGGGGCCCAGGCAGCCATGTGTGTGTCCCTGTGCCCGGGGGCGCCAGCTGGGGTGAGCCTGAATCTGCCTGCCTGTCCAGCTGGCTGCCCTGGGGAACGGACCCAGCTTAGGGCGGTGGGAAGGTGGCTGGACTGCCAAAGTTGCCTGTTTGCAGGTCCCTGGCTTGAAGGACAGAGGCATCTCTTGGGTAACAGATGCTACAGGGAGGGAGAGAAAGGAGGGACAGAAGAAGAGCAGACACAGCAAGGCGGGCAGATGGGTCCGAGATGGGAGCGGGTGGGCTCAGGAGCAGCGCCCAGCGCGGGTTCCTGGGAAGGCCAGGGGCTGGGCCGCGCTGCGCCCGCAGCCACGGCGCTGCTCACCTCGGAGTAGACGAAGAGCGGCAGCACGAGCAGGGCGAGGAGGAGGTCAGCGGCCGCCAGGCTCACAATGAAGTAGTTGGTGGGAGTCTGCAGGGCGCGCTCAGCCGCCACGCTCACGCACACTAGCGAGTTCCCCGCGAGCACCGAGCCAATGAGCAGCACGCCCCCCACCAGCGCCGCCGCTGCCCACGGCCCTGCCAGCGCCCCCGCACCTCTGTCCGCGCCAGGCCCGCGCCCCGCCAACAGCTCGTCTGCGTCCGTGGCGCTGCGATTCCCCATGGCGCCCCGGCCCCGTGCGCCCCTGCGGGCGCTCAGCACCGCGGACAGCGCCCAGGTCGGAACTCAGGAGCCCCGCCCCTCGGGCACGCCCCAGTCAGGCCTTGGTCCCACCTGATCCGCCCCAGCTCGACAGGCCCGGGCGCTCCAGGGCGCACCCTGTATTTGCCCATCTTGGACTTTTGCGCTGAGGGGACCGCCAGGCGGAACAATGCAACGGCAAAATGAGATGTGAGGTGAGCAGGGTGGTTGGCAGGGGCGGCCCAGCTCCGGGTTGGTGGGGGTGTCCTGGGTCCGCGCCCAGAGAAAGCCACGAAGGTGCAAGGTCGGCCGGACCACACCTGGAGGCGCGCGAACATCCATGCCAGCGCGGAGATCCTCGGGCCCCTACATCCGCCCAAGCTGGGCCTCTCCACAGACACTCCTGGAGGCGCCTCCAGGCATTGACGTGCTGGGTCTCGCTCCACCCTGTTAACGCCACGTGGGAGGACTTGCTTCTCAGGCCAGTCCTCCAGACATGGGGAGCCCTGACGCGGGGAGCCCTGGCTTCACCGTGGGCCCTAGGTTCTCAGACACCGCCCCCCCTGGGCCCCGGAGGATCCCCAGTTCCTGAGGCATGAGGTCCACCCTACCCCTCCCTCCTCCACCCCTACGTGCCCTGGTGCATCCCCCACAACTGCAGACTGCACCCCATTCCGGAAAGCAGCCTCTGCCGGGTGCCTGGGACCACGCTGAGCCTCTGCCTGACCCTCCATCCTCCAGGGGAGCCGCTGAGTGGTTCAACCCCCGTCCCTCTCCATCACCTTGGAGCCTGTGACCCTGAGCAAGTGTGCATCCGCTCGGGCTGGGATTGGGACCCTGGAAATGATGCCGACCCCTCAGCCTCCCACGGCCTCCTGTGAGGTGACCTGAGTCGGGGCGGGGAGGGGGTAGAAGCACTCCAGCATCTCAGCAGGCTGTTTGCAGAGAAAAGCAAAGCCCCAGTGAGAACACTCTCACCCCACACCCCCCACCCCTCAGGCTCCCTGAGCCCCTCTGGGTCCCTCAGGCACGCAGGCAAGGCCGCCCAGTGCAGCTGGCAGGGCTCTGCGGGCCCCCGGGTTGGGGGCCAGAGGCATGTTGGCTTCACGGCACAAAACGGGAACCCCCCCTTCTCTCCCGCTGTCTGGGGTGGACTTGGGGCATGGAGATGAGCTCTTCCCGAAGTGCCGGAGTGAGCTCCCAGCGTGACACCCGGGCCTGGGCTCTCCTTCACTGCCCAGGCCTTACCCAGGAAGTCAGCCGTCTCCCGAGGGACTGGTCTGTGTTGCGTGGTTTCCGGAGGCAGGCCTGGCACTGGGCATAACGCCCCTCGCCACTTTCACACCTGCAAGGTCTCCGTGACGACGCCCTCGGCACGGCTTTCATCCGCACGCTTGGAAGCTGTCTCTTTCCTTTCACCCTCAGTCAGTCTTGCTTGAGGTCTATCGGTTTTGTGGATCTTTTCAGAGAAACAGCTTTTGGTTTTATGGGTTTTTCATTTTTTTACGAGTTTGTTTTCCGTTTCATTGATTTCTACTCTTATCTTGATTGTCTCCTTTCTTCTGCCTGGTTGGTGCTTAATGTGCCCTTTTTCCAGTTCCCTTTGTCTCTGAGAGGAAGAGGAAGGGGAGTGACCGATGGCTTCCCCGACAGGCCCTAACCAGGGCCCGAACCTGCAGCCCGGGCGTTCACCCCAGCTGAAAACCGAACCGCGCCGTTTCCGTCTATGGAATGACATTCCCACCCACTGAGCCGCACTGGTCAGGGCCCCATCCTCGTTCCTTAAGGCCACTCACTCAAGGTCCTTCTTTGCTAACATGAGCTCTCAGGCTACAAGATCCCCCTGAGACATGTCCCACACATTTCGTTGTTTTCAATAATGTTCAGGTGGAGATACTTCCCACTTCCCCCGAAACCTCCTTGGTGACCCACGGATTACTTAGAACTACACTGTTTGACTTCCAAATGCACCCCCGCCCCAGATTCCTTGATCTAAACCTCACACCTTATTTGAAAACAAACTCAAGATGAATCACAGATTTGAATATGAACCTAAAACTATAAAACTTTTGGAAGAAAACCTTTGGGACCAGGACTTAAGCAAAGAGATTTTTAGGTGTGATACCAAAAACCTGATGTACGGCCCTGGCTGGTGTGGCTCAGCAGGCCAGCCAGTGAACCGCGGGGTCACGGTTCAATTCCCACTCAGGGCACATGCCTGGGTTTGGGGCCAGGTCCCCAGCAGGGGACACTCAAGAGGCAACCACACACTGATGCTTCTCTCCCTCTCCTTCTCCCTCCCTTCCCCTCTCTCTAAAAATAAATAAAATCTTTTTTTTTAAAGCATGATTTACAAACTTAAAAAAACAGCCCTGGCTGGCATAGCTCACTGGACTGAGCTCGGGCTGAGAACCAAAGCGTCGTAGGTTCAAGTCCCAGTCAGGGCACATGCCTGAGTTGCAGGCCACGGCCCCCAGCAACCACACACTGATGTTTTTTCTCTCTCTCTCTTTCTTCTCTAAAAATAAATAAATAAAATCTTAAACAGAAAAATCTTTAAAAAAAACCAGATAAATGGAACTTCTTTAAAATTAAAAACTTCCAGCCACAGAATAGAACAAAAAAATTCTAGCAAATGAGCTGTATATAAAATACATAAAGGACTTTCAAGGTTGAAGAGTAATGAGCCCTGGCCTGGTGGCTCAGTTGGTTGGAGTGTCATGTGAACCAAGAAGGTTGCAAGTTTAATCCCTGGTCAGGGCACATACCTAAGTTTCAGGTGCAATCCCCAGTCAGGGCACAGATACAAGGCACTTTCTCTCTCCCCCCCCACCTCACCCTCCCCCTTCCTCTCTCTCTACAATCAATAAACAGGTTTTTTTGACTTCCGGCCAAGATGGAAGACAGACATGCTGTGCCTCCTTGCACAACCAAAAGAAGGACAACAAATTTAAAAACAAAAAACAACCAGAACTGACAGAGAATTGAACTATATGGAAGTCCAGCAACCAAGGAGTTAAAGAAGAAACACTCACCCAGATAGTAGGAAGGGCAGAGACGGGCAGCCAGATGGAGAGGACTCCCGGCAAGGTGGTGGCTGGCGGACACAGTGAGGCAGTGGATTGCAGACTGTGCGGTCCCACATCCACGTGCAGATAAACCGGGAGGAACAAGTGGGGAGCGAGACAGACCACACAACCCAGAGCCCCAGCTTGGGGAAATAAAACCTCAAACCTCTGACTGAAAACACCTGTGGGGGTTGAGGCACTAGCAGGATAAACTCCCAGACTCACAGAAGAGCTCACTGGAGAGACCCACAGGGTCCTAGAACGTACACAAGCCCACCCACCCAGAAATCAGCACCAGAAGGGCCCACTTTGCATGTGGGCAGTGGGGGAAGTGACCAAAAACAGGCAGAGAGCAGAGCAAGCACCATTGTTCCCTCTCAGACCCTCTCCACGTACAGCGTCACAACCCAGCGACTGGGTTGCCCCGCCCTGGTGAACACCTAAGGCTCCACCCCTTAATACACAAGCAGACAAAAAAAAAAAAAAAAAAAAAATATATATATATATATATATATATATAGCCCAAATGAAAGAACAGATCAAAGCTCTAGAAAAAAATACAACAAAGCGATGAAGAGATAGCCAACCTATCAGATGCACAGTTCAAAACACTGGTAATCAGGCTGTTCACAGAATTGGTTGAATTTTATCACAAATTAGATGAAAAAATTAAGGCTACGCTAAGTGAAATAAAGGAAAATGTACAGGGAACCAACAGTGATGGGAAAGAAACTGGGACTCAGTTCAACAGTGTGGACCAGAAGGAAGAAAGAAACATTCAACCAGAACAAAGGAACAAGAATTTTTAAAAAATGAGGAGAGGCTTAGGAACCTATGGGACAACTTTAAATGTCCCAACATCCGAATTATAGGGGTACCAGAAGGACAAGAGGAAGAACAAGAAATTGGAAACTTATTTGAACAAATAATGAAGGAAAACTTCCCCCATCTGGCGAAGAAAATAGTCTTCCAGAAAGTCCAGGAAGCTCAGAGAGTCCCTAAAAAGTTGGACCCAAGGAGGAACACACCAACGCACATCATAATTACCTACCCAAGATGAAAGATGAGGAGAGAATCTTAAAACAGCAAGAGAAAAGGAGACAGTTACCTACAAAGGAGTTCCCATCAGACTGTCAGCTGATTTCTCAAAAGAGAACTTGCAGGGAAGAAGGGGCTGGATAGAAGTATTCCAAGTCATGAAAGGCAAGGACCTACATCCCAGATTGCTCTATCCAGCGAAGCTTTCATTTAGAATGGAAGGGCAGATCAAGTGCTTCCCAGATAAGGTCAAGTTAAAGGAGTTCATTATCACCATGCCCTTATTATATAAAATGTTAAAGGGATTTATCTAAGAAAAAAAAGATAAAAATATGAACAGTAAAATGACAAGAAACACACTGTTATTAACAACTGAACCTAAAACAAAAACAAAAACAAACTAAGCGAACAACTAGAACAGGAACAGAACCACAGAAATGGAGATCACATGGAGGGTTATCAACAGGGGAGTGGGAGGGGAGAGGGGGAAAATGTACAGAGAATAAGTAGCATAGGTGGTAGGTAGAAAACAGACAGGGGGAGGGCAAGAATAGTACGGGAAATTCAGAAGTCAAAGCACTTGTATGTATGACCCATGGACATAAGCTACAGGGGGGAATGTGGGTGGGAGGGGGTGTGCAGGGCTGAGGGGAACAAAGGGCAGAAATGGGACAACTGTAATAGCATGATCAATAAAAATATTTTTAAAAATAAAAATAAAATAAAATAGAATCATAAACATGTCCTCGGTTGAGGATTAAAAAAACAGAAACTCAGCAGTGATGATGCCACGAGAGAGAGCTCCAGGTCAAAATTCCTCGGGGATCCAGACACAAAACCCCAGGCACAGACCTGAGCCGCCACGCCCGGCAGCCTCCCGTAAAGGGCGGGCGCTGTGACCAAGGGAGCCGGGCAGGGGGCGTGCAGCACCTGGAAGGAGTGGAGGGGAAGCCCATTACGCTGTCTCTGTGGGAGCAGAAAAAGCATTTGACAAAATCCAACACTTTCATGATAAAAACAAAAACTCAATAAGCGAAGACTAGAAAGCGACTCCCTCAATGTAATAAAGGTCACGTATGGAGAGCCCGGGGTCGATGCAACACGTGTCCGACGTCACTCGGGGATGAGGCGGGTGCTCTCCTCCAAGGTCAGGGGCAGTCGAGGTGGCTGTTCTCGGCACTCCAGTCAGCGTGCCCTGAGAGTCCCCATCCCAGCAGGAGCAGGAAGGAGAGAAAAGGCATCCGCATTTGGAAAGGAGAGACTAAAGCTGTTTCTGCTTGCAGGTGTCTCATGTATAGAAAATCTGAAAAGCCACAAAACCTGTCAGAGTGAATAAACTAATTCAGTGAAGTTGCAGAGTATCAGTGAACACGTAAAAGTTAGTTACATTCCTGTACATTAGCAATGAACAATAAAAAAATCAAGTTAAGGAAATCATTCAGCCCCGGCTGGTGTAGCTCAGCGGATAGAGTGCTGGCCTGCAAACAAAGGGTCGCCGGTTAGATCCCCAGTCAGGGCACATGCCCAGGTTGCGGGCCAGGTCCCCAGCAGGGGGTGCTCAGGAGGCAACCACATATTGATGTTTCTCTCCCTCTCTTCCCCCATCCCTTCCCCTCTCTAAAAATAAATAAATAAAATCTTTTTTCCCTCCCCCAGTAAATAAAATCTTTAAAAGATTTTTTTGGAGCCCTGGCTGGCGTAGCTCAGTGGATTGAGCGCGGGCTGCGAACCAGGCATCGCAGGTTCGATTCCCAGTCAGGGCACATGCCTAGGTTGCAGGCCATGTGCCCCAGCAACCATACATTGATGTTTCTCTCTCTCTCCCTCTCCCTTCCCTCTCTAAAAATAAATAAATAAAATCTTTTTTAAAAAAAGATTTTTTTGGGAAAAATAATTCATTGCATCAAAAACAATAAAATAACTTAGGGGCACGTTAACCGAGAAGGTGAAAGACTTGCGCCCTGAAAACCACACAGGGCTGCTGGGAGGCATAAAGAAGACCCGGCCAAGGGGCCCAGTGTCCACGGACCCATGCACCCCACAGCTTCTCCTCGCCGCTGCCCCGATGTTGGACGCTCACTGTCAAAACCCTAACGGCTTTTTTTTAATGGAACAGCCAATCCCACAATTTGTATGAAACGGTAAGGAACCCACATAACCAAAGCAACCTGGGAAAAGACCAGCCAAAGTCCCTCCAGTGCCACGAGCACCACGAGTCCCTGGTCTGTGTCCGGGACACACGAGACCGAGGCTTGGGCAGGAGGCAGGGCACCGGCGGCTTCTCCACGTGCCCCATTGTCATTTTCAGCAAGAGGCAAAAACGTTGGAAAGACGGATGTGTTGCCATGTTAATGTTCAGACTTGTCGCCCTGAGCCCACAGCCGTGCACACTGGGGCCCCTGCTCAGGAAGGCCCCTCCGTGGCAGGTGGGCCTCAGCCCCAAGCCCCGAAAAGGCCTGTGCACCCTCCCTGCACCCCCCAGCTGGGTTCTTCCTCACTGGGGTCCTGAAACTCAACTTTCCTGATCAACAGGGGCCCTCGGGGGGCTCGTTGGGGGTCAGGGCCTTCTGCTGACAGTCCTTATCTCTGAGATGTACAGTGTGTCCTACAGATGAAATAATGCAATTTCCGCCATCTGCTCCAAAATCAATTCTGAAAAAAACAGAGGAAGTGGGTGGAGCTGATAAGATTGGTCATAAATGACGGGAGGTGAGTTCGTGATACTATGCCGTCTACTCCCGTGTGTTTGAAACTCTCTGTCATGCTGCACACGTGACTTTTCTTTCTCTGGTCCTAAGTGGGGTGCCGCTAAGGTCACAACGAGGTCACCAGGCTACTGTGAGGCCCGGACTCATGCCCTCAAAGCGTCCCTGATGGTCCCTGGCCTCCAGCTGGGCTGGGCTGCGGCCTGTGGCTGCTGGAAGGCAGGAAGGGTGCTGTGGTCGCCGGGTGCAGAGAAAGGGTTCTCTCCTGCACCCCCTGCCACGCCCTGATCTGGAACGAAGAGTGGACTGGAGCAACTTGAATTGGACGTTTAGATCTTGGCTAAAGCAGAAAAGGCACAGAGAGTATCCCCTGAGCTTTGCCCCCTCAGAGAACGAAGCCGTGGACGAAATCCTTGGCTGTGCAGAGGTTCCCTTCCCATGTTCTGCGCAGAGATTCTAGGTGTCTTCTTCTTAGAGCCCGGGACGCTGCATTGGCAGCACTAGGACCCGATGGGGTGCAGTCCGGTCTGAAGAACTGTCCGCCGAGGTAGACCCAGCGGGCGGCTGCCTCGGGCAGCCCTGGGAACAAGGCTGGATCGGCGGTGTCCACGGGCTGCATGAGGCTGCCTGTCCTTGTAGTTTGTCTGCCTTCTGAGTCTAAGGAGTGTCCCTGCTGGGAGGGGAGGGGAGGGCTGCACGGGACCCCACAGCTCATCTCTTTCCGGGTCCCAATCAGCCCACAGGGCACAGGAAAGCCTGGACACGCCACCACAGTGCCCACACTTCTGCACAGCTGCGTGTTGGTGAGGTCGCGGGAAAACCTCAGCAGCAGGGACAGTGGGTGGCAGCCCTTCCAGGTGAGATGAAGGCAGGTACAGAACCAAGTGACAGAAATGTGCAGGACACAGCCTCTCCTTGGCCTCAGCCCCCCACCTGTGCCTCTTGGCAGTGACTGCCTGCGGCCTTGTGCAGGTGTGACCCGAGTTGCCCTGGCTGTGGCTGGGACCCCTGGGGGCAGCTGGAGGGAGTACTCTGGGGGAGATAGTGTCCTGTGTCCCAACCACAGTGGTGCCTGCGAGCGTCTATCCATCTGCCGAAATCCCGTTTTTACTGTATACGGACTTCACTGCATGTGGGTTTTTAAAGCCAATCTTACCGCAGGTGAATTGTTTTAAAAGTAGGAAGATGTTGCCTGGCTGGTGACGTTCAGTGGACTGAGCATTGGCCTGTGAACCAAAGGGTCGCCAGTTCAATTCCCACTCAGGGCACATGCCTGGGTTGTAGGCCAGGTCCCCAGTAGGGGGCGCACAAGAGGCAGCCACACATTGACGTTTCTGTCCCTTCCTCCCCCTCTCTTTAAAAATAAATGAATAAAATCTTTTTAAAAATCAGATGTTCCTTATGAAGATCTGCCCGTTTACTTGAGGGTGGGCAGTGCTAAGAAAGTCAACCGGTTAAGTTAGTACCAGGGAGTTCTCATGAGTGCGTCAAATCAGTCAATGGTGTAAAAGTTTAGAATTTAATCTGCCACGTTTGTGCAAGAACAAGTCCTAGCAGCTGCTTAAAAACAAGCAGCAGGGAGGCTCCACGGCACGCCCTCTGGAACAACTCGCGTCCAGAGCGCGGACACCGGCAGGCGCCGGGGGACCCGGAGCGGCAGGAAGCTCACCCACTGCGGCTGGGAGTGCGGACGGGGCAGCCTCTGAGGGAGACGGCTTGGAGGGTTCTCACAGGACCCATCTCACTCTCCCCGTGGCAGCCGGCCGTTGTGCCCCTCCGCACTGACCCAAGAGGGGCTGAGCGCCTCCTGCAGGGGCTGAAACCTGCACTCGGTGTTGACGGCGGCCTCTTCCGAACCCCAAAACTGGGAAGGGACCAGACGCCCTTCAGGAGGTGACGGATAGATAAGCTGTGGTCCATCCAGACGGCGAACTATGAATTCAGGGCCAGAAAGAAATGAGCTACCGGGTCATGGAAAGCATGGAGGAAACGTAAATGCATGTTCCCGAGTGAGCGGAGCCAGCCTGCAAAGGCTGTAGAGGGTCCGATGCCGCCTCCACGACGCTCTGGAAAAGGCAAAACTATGGAAACAGTAAGAAGCTCCGCGGTTGCCGAGCGGGGGGGTGGGGGGGAGCGGGGGCTGAGCAGGCGGAGCGCAGAGGGTTTCGGGCGTGGGACGGCCCCGAGAGAGACTGCCGCGGTGGGCACCTGCCGGGTGGCTCGTGCCCGAACCCGCAGAGCGGACAGCAGCCGGAGGGACCCTCGTGCGTGCTGCGGGCTCAGCAGCCGCGTGTGGATTCGGGCCCATCCGCTGTGCGCCGCGCGACGCCGTGGGAGGTGCTGGGCCCAGGGGAGGCCGCAGGCCGGGCTCCGTCTTTCAGCCCAAATTTCCGCCCAGCGCGGCTCCGAAAGAAGCCCACCGATCGGACTCAAAACGTCCGCGAAGTTCAACACGACTGACCACCGGCTCACGACTGCATTTACCAGCCGAGTCCCCTAGTGGTCAAGCCCCAGGGACCTGGCCGCCCCCGCCGCCCCGTTTCCTCCCCGTCTTTGGGCTTCTCCGCCGCGGGCGCCCCCGGCACCGCCCGCCGGCCTCGGGGCGCCCGCCTCACCTGTGGTCCAGCCCGGACCCCCACCCGAGCCCACCTCCGAGGCTCGGACGCCTTGCGCAGGCGGTTCCCGCCCCCACCGCCCGCCCCGCCCGCCCCAGGGCGCCGAGTCGGCGGGACAGGGGGGCGGGCGGCCAGCCGGGACGACAGATGGGGGGGTGGCCCTGACCTTCCCGCGGATCGATGGGGCACTGCCCGGGCTGCGTGGAGCCGGGGCGGTGCCGACGCCCCCGGCCTGCCCCCGGCCCGGAGCGCCGCTATAAGGGCCGCGCGGGGCTCCAGCCGCGGCAGCAGAGCTCTGCACCCCCGCGCGCCCACCATGGCCCCCCGGGCCCTGCTGCTAGTGCTGCTGTTGACGCCGCTGCTCCGGGGCTGCGCCCCGCGCCCCGCGCCCCGCAGGTGAGCCGCGCCGCTGCCTCCCACCCTCACCCCCGCGTCCGCCCCCTCCCGGCCCTCACGCGCCTGCCACCCCCTCCGCAGGGCCCTGCGACACTCGGACGGGACGTTCACCAGCGAGCTCAGCCGCCTGCGGGAGAGCGCCCGGCTGCAGCGGCTGCTCCAGAGCCTGGTGGGGAAGCGCAGGTGAGCGCGGCGGCCGCGCCTGCGAGGAGGGAACTCCCCGCGCTGCGGTGGGGCGCACGGAGGGGGACGGTCCGGCTTGCGGGTGCCCCTCGCCTCAGCAGTGCTCCACCCCCAGCTCCAGGACTCATTCTGATTTGGGGGGGGTGGGTGGCAGCGAACAGGACACAGAGAACCGCACCTCCTGGTCCGAGCCCCCCGAGGGCCCAGTCTGCCTGCTGTGGTGCAACACTCCAGCCCTGCGGGCCTGGTGAGCAGCCCTGCCGTGCCCCCCAGAGCTCCTCCCCCAGACCCTTCCCCGGGTCCCCTGGGGTCCGTGGGAGGCACCCTGGGCCAGGGCCAGAAACTGGACAGGGGTGGCCCAGCGGCCTGGGGAGTGGAAGTGGGCGGGTTCCGGAGGTGGGCGGGTCTCGGTCTTCAGGCCCCAGCCCCTGACCTGGCTCTTTCTGCAGGGTACCTCCGGGGTCCCCCCTGGACCAGGCCTGGTCTCCCTGGCTGCCTCGAGGACTGAGGGCTGTGGTCATGGCTCCAGCCCCTGCCGTGCCTGCTGAGACCCCCAGGAGTCCCTGAGGACGCAGCAGCCCCCTCCATGGACCAGGGGAGCCTGGGTGGGGAGGAGGTGGGGTTGCCCTTGGCACCAATAAAGGAAAAATTCAGACCCTGGCCTGATGAGCCCCCTGTGTGTGTCATCCTGGTACCATCGAGGCAGCCGGGCAGTCAGAGGGCGAGGGGCTGACCACGGTGTCCACCCAAGGCCTTGCCCAGCTGCCCTTTATACCTGGGAAGCCAACGGGAGCCTCCCCATTTCCAATCCCTTATCTCTGGCATCAGGGCCACCTCCTGTCCCATTGACTGGCCTTCCCTGGGCCCCACCCACACTCCTTGTCACCCACTCAGCAGATACTCAGGGGCTCAGGGGAGGGTAAGTCTGAGGAGGCGAGGAGGCCCAGGACGGGCTGGACAAGGTGAAAGCTGGGGAGGGGACGTCCAGGAGGCCAGGAACCCTGGCTCCCCATCCAAGCCGTGTGGTCTCGGACAGCAGCTTAACCAGCTGAGGCCTGGCCACCCAGGATGCCCCAGGGGGTGCTGGGGGCTGCAGGGGTCACAGCACAGGGATAGCAGGAGCTCGGGAACCGTGCTTAGCCCCTTCTCCATCCTGACCCACCTGGCGGCCTCTCCTGGGTGCTGGGCTTGGGCCAGGGCAGGGCAGCTGGGGGCCAGCATCACCCTGCTGTCGCGCACCAGAGCCCCCCTGGAGCCCAGGGTCCCCCGAGTCCCCCGAAGCACTGTCATCACAGTGAATGTGCCGCCTCCACCTGGAGGGAGCCGGCTTGCTTCTGGGGCTGGCGGGCGTGTCCCCAAGACACGAACAGCTGGTTCTTCCAGACAGAGGTGGGGGGTGGGGGAGAGCAGGCAGCCAGAGGGGAACGTGGGGTCTGAGCCCCAGGGGCTGCCCTCAGAGTCACCCTGGGACAACGCTGCCAGGAGCAGAGGGGCGGCTGCTGTGGGGGCGGCAGGACGCACAGAAGCCAGAGGCCGGCCCTCCCAGCCCCCTCTTTCTGGCCCCGAAGGGCCCAAACCCCTGTCCTCCTTCAGGACCCACCCACCCCCAGGCCCAGGGTGCACTGAGCGCCTCTGAGCTCAGTTCTGCCTCAGGTCTTGGCGCCTGTGGGTTGAGCCCCTCGGGCCCTTGCACGTGACCTGGCTCCTGTCCTGTAACCACAGTCCGGGCACTTGGCCCGCGGCCCGCGGGAGCCCCCTTGCTGGAGGCCAGTCCAACGACGTAGAGGGTCATAAAGTGGGGCGGTGCCGGCAGGGGCGAAGGTCGTGCAGGCAGAGACGGCGCAGGCCGGCTGCTCGGAGGCCCGGAAGGGAGTCGGATGCCAGGCGGGCTGCGGTCCTCCCGAAGCCCCGAGATGGGGGCGTGGGCCCTACTGCTGGGGGCTTGGGTCCTGCTGCTGCCGCTGCTCCCAGACTCGGCCGAGGCACAGGGTGCGTGGCTGGGGCGGTGGGTCGGGCGCCTGGAGGAGGCAGGGAGGCACTGACCGCCCCCTCCCCCGCCACTCTCCAGCATGCTCTGTGAGCTCAAATGTCATTGAAGTCGAGGAGAACAAGACTTACAGCGAACCCCTGGTGGACATCTTCGTCCCTGAGGGCCAGCAGGTGACCCTCGGGCCCTCGTCCACCCCCTTCGCGTTCCGGATCCAGGGGACCCAGCTGTTTCTCAATGTGACTCCTGACTATGAGGTTCGGACGGCAGGCCTGGGGGGGGCGGGGGTCTGGGGGATAGAGGGGGCTGACCCCCCACGGGACCCACGTGGAGAAGGGCCCTGTGCCCCAGGCAGTGACGGACCCCTCTCAGGCCCCAAGGCCTGGTCCAGGGCAGACCTGAGGGGACCGGGGTGTTGGAGGACAAAGCTGCCTGGGACCCCATGCCCTCTGGACTTGGCACAGATGCCAGGGCCCTGGGCGAGCACCTGCCCCTCCCTCACCCTCCGTCTCCCCTCCCCCGTGAGCCTGGCCGATGCTGCGGCCAGCTGGGCAGGGAACCCCTGACACTCGCCCCCCACAGGAGAACACGGTGCTAGAGGCACACCTGGAGTGCAGACGAGGGGACACTCTGGTGAGTTCGACCCCGCACCGCCCGCCCTGGAGGGGCCCTCCCCTGACCCTGTGCTGTCACAGCCCCTCCCCAGTGACCTCACCTGACGGACTTCTCAGGTGTCGCCTGTGCTGGCAACACCCACACACCCTCCGGCCAGACTGCCCTGAGACACGGCGCCGTCCCAGGCCTGGTCCCCACCTCCTTGGGTCCACAAGGTCGCTGGCTCTCCTGAAGCTAGAGCCTTGCCATCTACCCCTACGCGGGTGGGTCTCAGCCGCCAGCATCTCCTTTGTGGGACCTTCCAACTTCCCCACTCACTGCGCCCGCCCTCGGCCTTACCCTCGCCGAGTGTCTGCCTGGAACTCCCGGGCTGCTTTCTCAGAGTCAAAGCCAAGTGTGTCCCTGGGGGGAGCGTCTGGTGCCGACCACACTCAAACATGCTCTCAGAGGACACCTGTGCACCCAGTTCACCGGCGCGGTGCCGCCCCTCGCCCCACACACCTCCGCCCCTGAGTGTCTTCAGGCAGGGAGAGCAGATGCACAGAGGTGTGGCCGCACCCCCCTTGGCCACCGAGAGCCACGCCCGCCCCCCCCCGAGAGCCCTGCCCCTCTGGTTCCTGAGCCCCTGGCACCCCAGGCAGACAGGACCGTGTCCCTCCCACGAGTCTTGGGGTGTCTTTGAAGATGAAGACGCCCCTTGCTCGCGGAACGTCTCTGTGGTGACCCGGCACCCTGGGTGGCGCCCACTGCCCCAGGGTCACAGACTTGGTCACAGCCGCCCACCAGGGCAGGTGGGGCTCCAGGCTGGTGTCTCCCCGAGTCTCCCCACCCAGGCCCCCCTCTCCCTCCACTTTTACTGAGATTCAGGCAGGAAGCCGAGGCTTGTTCGGCGCGGCCCTCGCCTGCGGTCTGGCGGGCGGGCCCTCAGCAGGCGCTGTCTCTCTCCACTGTCTCCCGGCTGCGCCACCGCTCTGTGATCCTGCCGGAGCAGACAGCTTGGTCCTGCAGCTGAGCAGAGCCACCAGAGTGGCACTGGGGGGACCGTGGGGACCAGGCTGACCACCCCCGCCCCCCCAGGTGACCCAGCAGAAGGTGCTTGTCATCGTGCTGGACATCAATGACAACCCACCCAGGTTCCCCTTCCAGGTCAAGGTCCAGAGTGTGTCCGAGGTGAGTGTGTGGGATGCAGAGGGCTGGGGGGGCCTGACCTGGGGGATGGGTCCATGGGGTCAGGGGTACGACCAGACCAACCCTCCTCTACCCCCCAGGACACTAAAGTGAACACCACTGTCATCCCTGAGACGGAGCTGCAGGCCGAGGACCTGGACAAAGATGACATCCTGTTCTACACCCTGCAGGAAGTGACCCTGGTCAGCAACGCCATCCCCCGCCCCACCCTGGGGGGCCCCATTCCCTCCGCACCCTCCCGGGTCTCAGCTCGGCCCCATCTCTCCAGGGTGCCAGCGACTTGTTCTCCTTGGTGGGTGTGAACCTGCCCGCCCTGCGGCTGGACCGGCCCCTGGACTACGACAGACATCGGAATGTGACCTTCCGGCTGCTGGTGCGGGTGAGCAGGCCATGGCCCCCGAGGCCAAGTCCAGGCCCCTCAGGCCCCCGCCAGAGCTGCCAGGTCCCAGGCTGACGGTCAGGGCCCTGGGGCTGCAGGACACTCAGGAGGAGGATGCAGTGCCTAGCCACACGGCCACAGCCACCCTGGTCCTGGAGGTGGAGCCCGCCGACCTGCGGCCGCCCTGGTTCCTGCCTTGTGTCTATGAAGATTCTCACTTCTGCCTCTCTGCCCAGTACCGAGGGGCCATCCCCACAGGCCACAGACTGGTACTGGGGCCTGGGCTGGGCAGGGCCAAGTCCAGAGCCAGGGTCAGGGCCAGGGGAGGCTCAGGGTGGGTGCCGAGGGTGGGGCCTGGGCGCCGTGGGGCCACGTGCGGCTGGGATTTTTAAACAGATGTGAGCGCTGCTTTGCAGACTGATCTCACCAACCCCGTGCTCCTGAGTGGGGAGCAAGCTCCCCTGGAATTCACGTGAGGAGGGTGGCTGCAATGGGCTAGGACACAGGGGATGGGCGGAGCCCGGGGGCTGCTTGTCCCCGCTCCTGCTGCGAGGGACGCACCGACACCCCATGCCAGAGGGCAGGGGTCCAGACCTCTACCCGTGAGCTGCCCTGTCCCCAGCGGTGCCACCTTCTGAGACATTCAGTGTTCAGAACAGTCCAGTGTCCTTGGACAAAGCAACTCATTCCAACGGATCCCAAGAAGCACGAGGGGAGCTGGCTGCACAGCAGGCCCGCTGGACCCTCCTCTCCGGGTCCCCACAGCCTTCCCCTCTCACCCTGTGGCCCGGGCCCATCTATGCCGTGGACGGGGACCAGGGCATCGATCAGCGAATCATCTACAGCCTCGTGAGAAGTGAGTGGGGGCCAGCCTAGCTCCTCCTGCACAACCCCCAGGCCCCAGGCTACTCCCCCACCATGGGCAAGGAGGCCCCAGGGGACCTGCCCCTCGGGCGGAGCCAGCTGGGACCCTGGACCTCCTGCCTCTCCAGGACAGGGGAATGAGGACGACACTTTCGTCATTGGTGCTGACTCGGGCAACCTCACCATGACCAAGAGCGTCTCCAGTCCCCAGGTCTTCTTTCTGCTGGTCAAGGTGCGTCCCTGGGCCAGGTCTCCCAGGACCCTTCCGGAGTCTCAGGCTGCAGGGTTCTCCCTTCAAGGACCCACTGGTCATGGCTGCCTCCCTCCCGCCAGGGTGAGCAGGAGGACCACGCCCGCTACTCGGTGACCCAGGTCACCGTGGAGGCCCGTGACACCTCGGGGAGCCTGCCTCGCTTCCCCCAGAGCCTGTACCGTGGCACCGTGGCTGTGGGCTCCGGCGTGGGTGCAGTGGTCAAGGATGCAGCTGCCCCCTCCCAGCCTCTGAGGGTCTGGGCGCAGGACCCTGAGTTCCCAGTAGGCACCGCCTGGCCCCCCGTCTGGGGTGGGGTTGGGGGTCACAGGGGCAGCCTGGGCCCAGGGCCCACTGGGGCGGTCTCCATGTAGGACCTCAACTCAGCCATCACGTACCGAGTCACCAACAGCTCCAACTTCCGAATGCACGGGGAGGAGGTGCTGACGGCCACCCAGCTGGTGCAGGCTGGGGTCTTCTATGCAGAGGTGAGGGGCAGGCAGCCCCTTCCAGGGGTGGGGCTTAGAGAGGGACCTACGAAGGACGAGCCCCATCCCACCCCAGGTGGAGGCCACCAACACGGTGACATCGGGCACGGCAGCTACAGTCCTGGAGATCGAAGTCACCGAGCAGCAGCCCACCCCGCCAGGTGAGCCTCCGGGGCCTGGGAGACCCTCGGGGAGGGCTTCTTGTCTCAGGCATGCCGGGACAGAGGCGAGCCCGAGGTGTGTCCTGGTCCCCAGGCTCCCCCACACCCCCAGAGGCTGGAAGGACAACCCGGCCCACAAGCAGCTCCACTTCGGAAGCCCCCAGACCCCCCGGGCCTTCCCAGGGACCCTCCACGACCGTCTCTGGGGGATCCGCTGGCCCACATCCCCCCACAAGCAGCTCCACTTCGGAAGCCCCCAGACCCCCCGGGCCTTCCCAGGAACCCTCCACGACCATCTCTGGGGGGTCCGCTGGCCCACATCCCCCCACAAGCAGCTCCACTTCGGAAGCCCCCAGACCCCCCGGGCCTTCCCAGGGACCCTCCACGACCATCTCTGGGGGGTCTGCTGGCCCACACCCCCCCACAGGCACAACCCTGAGGCCACCTAACTTGTCCACACCTGGGGGGCCCTCCGGTGAGGGAACCAGCACCTCCCCCTCATCAACCTCGCCCAGTGGGAACTCAACACAGACCTCGAACCCAGGTACCTCTCAGATGGCACCCCATGGGCCCAGAGGATGCCCTCCCTGGGGCAGCACCCCACTGGCCTTGAAGCCTCCCTCCTGCTCTTTGGTGCATGACACTGGGTGGCCTTGGAGTCATGGCAGAGCAGGGTCCCTGCTGACTGTGAAATCCAGGGGGATTCCCTGGTCGGGGGGAGACAGACAGGTCCTGGGGGACCCAATGAGGTGAATTAGAAGTGCATGGAGGGTAGGCCAGAGGCCAGATTTGGGGTGCAATGAAGCCCACAGTTCCCAGACCACCCAAGCCACTGGCCCTGGCACTGCCCTCACCTCCCATCCTGTGGTGTCAGATACCTGCCCCACTGGGTTGTCCCCCTCCCTCCCTGCAACATCCTGGAGCACACACAGCCCCTGGGGGCAGTCCAGCTCAGGAGGCGCTGGCCAGCGTGCTCCTGGGGGTCCTGAGACTGGTGCAGGCAGGGACCTGGGTGCTGAGCCGACAGTGAGCAGTGGTGTGACCTGTAGGCCCCCCTGGGACTGGAGGAGGCACTGGCGGGGTCCCTCCAGGTGGCAGCCACACGGACGACCAGCGCTTCTCCGTGACGGAGATGGCGGTCCTGGGCGGGGTGCTGGGCGCACTGCTGCTGCTGGCAGTCATCGCGCTGGTGATCCTGGTCCACAAGCACTATGGCCCCCGGCTGCAGTGCTGCTCCAGCAAGGCGCTGGTGAGGCCTTGGCCAAGGGGACGGGGTGGGAGAGGGACGGAAGTGAAGAGGCAGAGGTGGGATATGAGGGCAGGGACAGTGGTGGCAAGGTGGTGGGGCAGAGGCAGCAGGTCAGAGGCCTGGAGCCAGCGGGGGCTGGAGGGCAGGCGTGAGGAGGATGGGGTGCAGACTACAGAGTGTTAGGGTGGGGAGGGCCTCGGGGGGCAGGGTGCAGAGAGCAGGGGGGGCTGGGGGCCATCAATGTCCAAGCTCAGAGGTCCCCGTGGACACCTTGGCTCCCTGCCCCTCCCCAGGAGCCCCAGGGCTTCGACAACAAGGCCTTCCTCACCGACAACGGTGAGGCCAACTGGGCACCTGCCCCTAGCACCCCGCCCACCCGCACCCAGACTGAGGTCCCGGCTGAGGTGTTGCCCGAGCCTCTGACGCCTGAGCCGCCCGAGCCCCCATTGCCCACGCTGCCCACCCCTGCGTCCCCCAGCCCCATCCCCGAGTCCTCCGCGGTTGCCCGGGAGGAGGGCGGATCCGCGGGCGTGCGGTCCATCCTGACCAAGGAGCGGCGGCCGGAGGGCGGCTACAAGGCCGTGTGGTTCGGTGAGAACATCGGGGCGGAAGCCGACATGGTGGTGTGGAACGCGCCCACCTTGGATGAGGACCGGGCCAGCGACTTGGGCAGCGAGGGTAGAGGCGACGAAGGCGACGGAGCCTCGGACAGGGGCGCATCCCCCTACACGTCCACCCACGACTCCACCTACATCTAGTGCCCTCCAGCGGAGCAGGAACCCGGCGGCCGCGCTCCGCCCCCCCCCCCCCCCGCCCGCCCAGCGCTGCGCAGAATAAAGTGACCGATCCGAATCTCCGTGACCCGTCTCCGGCTGCGAGCGAGTTGGGGCGGGCGGGGCGATCCCTCCACAGGGCGCTAGAGCGCTGCTTCCTGTAAACCACCTGCCGCGGAGCTTCCCGGGCCGGCCAGCTGGCGGCGGGAGGTTTCCCTCCGGGGGTAACCGCAGCTGGAGGAGGGTGCCTGCCTTGGGGCCCCCTCCGGACCCGACGGGGACGTTCTCGGCCTGGGGGAGGCTCGGGAGCTCCCTCGCCAGGAGCCACCCTCCAGAGCACTCAGAGAGCACGGCGCTCGGACCTTCCGGGAGGCACAGCCTGAGTCCCTGTGGTGTCCAGTGAGGGAAGGAAACACCCAGGCGCTGGGACAGTGGCCTGTGGAAAGGGTGGGACGTGAATCCGGAGCAGTGGTCGGACCAAGGGCGGGGGATGGCCGGTGGGACCAGCCACGCCTGCCGCCCCCTCCGCGACGGCCTCACCACTGACCCCAGCCGGCGTGCGCGCCCTCACTGGAGAGCCTGGACGCGCCCCGGGGCTCACACCGCATGCACTCCCCCGCCCTGTACGGACCGCCGCTGCACGTGACACCCCTCGGCTGCACCTGGGATCCGCGGGGCCCCGCCCCCGCCCCCGCCCCGCCCCGCCCCTGTTAGTTCCAGCATAAAACTGTAGGTTCCCGGCTTCTCGAAACCAAACTTCCCGCACCGGCGGCTCCGGTTCCAGGTACGCAGGACCCCTGCCCACGCGGAGCCAGAGAGGCAGCTCCTGGTTCGAGGGGGAGGCGGGGTCGCTGGCACAGGCAGGGGGTTGATCGGGACGGGGATGCGTCAGCCTCTTGCGGGTGGAGGGTTAGGTTTCGTTTTCCCGCGACTCGGGGCTTCGCGGTTTCGCTTTCCCGGCTCCAGGCCCTCCAGCGGCTTCCTGTCCTGTCTCTGCAGGGCCCGGCCTGCGCAACCCCCAGGCCAGGACTCTGGCTCAACACCTGTGACTTCACGTGTGCGCACTGCCACATCTGTACTCACACTCAACGCCACCTTTGCCAAGGAATCCACACCTGGGCAACGTTGTGGTTATAAGCCCCCGACCAGCATCTGTGACCCCAACGCCTGTAACAACTGGGCCACACCGTGACACCTGGCCGCACTTCTGTGGTGGCCCCGGAGCTACCCCCTCCCCGCCCCTGGGACCAGCTGACTACCATGGCCGCAGACCCTGAGAGGTGAGAGCCCATTGCCCGCCCGAGCCGGCCCGCGCACCGTGCCCGGTGCCCTGACCCAGTGGCCGCTCCGCCTGCAGGGGGACCCCGCGCGTGCTTTTCGCAGACTGGCTTCTGGGCGAGGTGGGCAGCGGCCGCTATGAGGGGCTACGGTGGCTGAACGCCGCCCGCACGCTCTTTCGCGTGCCCTGGAAGCACTTCGCGCGCAAGGACCTGGGCGAGGCGGATTCCCGTATCTTCAAGGTAGGACCCAGCCAGCACGGGGTGGGAGGGCCAGCTGGGCCTGAGCCCCCAGTCCCACACCCTCGTTCCCCTCCCCAGGCCTGGGCCGTGGCCCGTGGCAGGTGGCCGCCCTGCAGAGGCACGGGAGACCCGCCAGCTGCTGCTGAGGGCCCGCTCCGGGCTAGCTGGAAAACCAACTTCCGCTGTGCCCTGGACAGCACGAAGCGATTCGTGATGGTGCAGGACAACTCAGGAGACCCCACCGACCCACACAAGGTGTTCGCCCTCCGGCCTGCCCTGGACCGCAGTGGTGAGCAGCGGGGGAGCTGCAGGTCTGGCCAGAGGGGTGGGCAGCATGGGGTGCTGGGGTGTCGTGCTTTCCAGGGGAGTCTGCTGGGCCCCGTGGTCTTAGAAACTTCGGCAGGAAGGGATGGTGCCAGGTGGGAGGGCCATGCTGGGTGGGGAGGGAGCTGATGGGACCTGTTGGGACTAGGGGAGGGGGACACGGGCCAGCTTGCTGTCTCATGTCCCCTTGCTGCCCCTCTTCTACTTCTCCCTCAGAAGGTCCAGGCACCAACCAGAGGGAGGACAAGGCCCCTGAAGACGCCCCACCCCTGAGGGTAAGGCCGCTCTGCCCTCCCAGCTGCTGGGTGGGGGCTGCCCCTCACTGGGCTGGGGGCTGCTCATGCTGGCACTATCCTTCCCTGCAGGGTGGGCCGCCTGGGCTGTGCCCGGCAGGAGGTGCTGCTGAGAATCTGGGGCCCAGGCCAACCAGGCTGAGCCCCATGCCCTGCACCCCACACTCCCTCCTGGGCCCGGCGGACTACGCGGAAGACCCCCTGTTTCAGGTCCTACGGCAGAGCTGCCTGGAGGACGAGCTACTGGAAGCTATGCAGGGGGCAGACCCAGGCCCTCCAGAGGTTTCTGGTGAGGGTTGGACAGGGGTGCTCTGCCCTGGAGGGCTCTGTGCAAGGGGAGGGGAAGGCAGCACAGCAGAGCCCAAGGGCTGGGACCAGCAGGGCGGTACAGCCAGGCTGAGACAGTGCGGCAGTTCTGGTCCTCACTCTCAGGTCCAGAGCTCCCTGCTGAGGAGATGTACCTTCCGTGGGCTGTGGAGGTGGCCCCCAGCCCCAGGTCACAGCTGCAGGCCCAGATGACAGGTGAGAGGAGCTGGGGCATGTGTGGAGGGGGAGGGGCTGGGGGACCAGGTGCCAGCTCAGGCCTTCCTCCTGCCACAGGCCCAGCCCCAGACACCTGGCAGCTCCCTCTGGAGGCAGAGCCATGCACCAAACCCACCCTGGGCACCTGCACCCAGATGGTGGGGCCCCCCTGCCCAGCACTCCAGCCCCACACAGAGGCTGGCCTAGGGGCCCTGCACGTGACCATTCTGTACAAGGGCCGGACGGTGCTGCAGCAGGTGGTCGGGCGCCCGAGCTGCGTGCTCCTGTACGGGTCCCCGGACCCGGGCGCTCAGGCCTTGGCGCCACAGCTGGTGGCCTTCCCCAGCCCCGCGGAGCTCGCGGACCAGAAGCAACTGCAGTACACGGAGAAGCTGTTGCAGCACGTGGCCCCGGGCCTGCAGCTGGAGCTGCGGGGGTCTGAGCTCTGGGCCAGGCGCGGGGGCAAGTGTAAAGTCTACTGGGAGGTGGGCAGCCCCCTGGCCTCGGACAGGCCCTCCAGCCCCGCCCGCCTGCTGCAGAGGAACTGTGACACCCCCATCTTCGACTTCGGCACCTTCTTCAGAGGTCAGTGATGCACTGCCCTGGGGCGGATGTCCCTCCCCACCCCGCCCCGCCCTCACCAGAGCCACCTCCTGCAGAGCTGGTGGAATTCCGGGCTCGCCGGCGCCAGGGGTCCCCACACTACACCATCTACCTGGGCTTTGGACAGGACCTGTCGGCCGGGAGGCCCAAGGAGAGGAGCCTGGTCCTGGTGAAGGTGAGGTGGGTCCCTGGTGGGTGGGGGGGAGCGGTCACCCCACCCATCCTGGCTCACAGTGCACTCCCTGCAGCTAGAGCCCTGGCTATGCCGCATGTACCTGGAGGGCGCCCAGCGGGAAGGCGTGTCCTCCCTGGACAGCGGCAGCCTGGACCTCTGCCTGTCCAGCTTCAACAGCCTGTTGGAGGACCTGGAGCAGGTCCTGATGGACATGGAGCAGCCGGCCTAGGCTGGGCTGGGCCCCTCCCCGATGCAATAAAGAGGACCAAGAACTGGTGCTGGTCTCCTGTTTTGGGGGAGCTCAGGGTGGGGCTGGGGTGGGACGTGGGCTTCCCCAGCACACCCGCTTTCTCTGTCCGCACAATGAAGGCACTCGGCCACACACTGCAGAGCCAACACTCCACCACCGAGCACCAGCCGCCCCCGCTGGGCGTGCTGTGGCACCTGGGGCCCCCCCGGTGGCCGGTGGCCCCGGCCTTCCAAACCTGTGTGCACGGTGCTCTGTCTGCCAGCGGTGGCGACACCGATCGGACACCGGAGCCGTTGCTGACAGGCCATCACCAGCAAAGACTGCAGGGTCCTCTCAGTAAGACATGGGCAGCCCCTCTGCCCACAAGGGCCCCTACCCCGCTTCCGCAAAGGGCACACTGTTCAAGCACTGAGCCAACCGGGAAGTTTCTAAAGATAATTTGTTTTTGATAAATTAGAACACAATGAAACAGTGTATCTATAATATACATATATAAAAAGTCCAATTTAAGTTGAACAGGACAGGTGCACAGACCTCGTGTGGCCACAGGAACCCTGAAAACAGTGCTGGGTGTCCCCAGAGTCTTCTGCTTCTGCCACTCCCAACAGCACTGCTGGGGACCAGGATGGCAACTCCTAGGGCGCGGCAGACGGTGCGGCCTCAGCCCTCGGCACCCTGGGTAGCAGGTTCCTCGCCAGCCTCCGGCTGCCGGCGCCGGCGCATGTGCCTGTACTTGCCCACGTAGGCCTTCACCAGGTTGCCCACCTTCACGGGGTTAATCTCCCCACTCTTGCTGTGGCAGATCTGGGGTGAGGGGAGGCACAATTACCCAGAGGTCCTTTGGGGCACTGAGGGTCCAACCGAGATGGCCAGAGACACCTCAGGGTGCCGCTGTCCCCTGTGATTCAGCCTCATTCACCAGGAAGGAGGAAGGACACCGTCCTGACCCCCAGCACTCCCGAGTGCAGCGCTGCCCTGGCCGCACCCTTCCCCGCTCTGACACCCTGGGGGTCCGCCTCAGTGAGAAGGCACGGCCCTCCCAGCTGCCCACCTTCTGAACGGCCTTCCGGAGGATGTCCTTATATTCCTCTTTGGTCACCTCCCTCCTCTGGTAGAAGGGCTTGATGGCCAGCTTCACCTCCTCCACGGCCCGCTCTTGCATGTGCAGCTTCTTCATGTACTGGGGGTGAGGACATGCGTGTCAGCGGCGCACACACAGAGGCCTGGAGGGCCCTTTGGAGAGAGACAACACTTCCCACAGTCCTGCCCAGGCCACCCTGGCAGAAGAAGGGCAGAACTCACCTCCTCATTCTTGGCCTTCTCTGTGGCTGGCCGGGGGGCAGCTGGCCTCTCCTCTGAGTTGTTGGTGGCAGCGGCGTGGCCAGCTGGCTCTGAGGCTATGGTCAGGCCGATGGGCACCAGCACTGGGGCTGGGCTCGGGGCCGCCCCGCAGCCAGCCGGGGGAAGGCTGCCCTGCAGGGTGAACTGGACCGAGGGCTGGCTGGCAGGCGGGTAGGGCAGGACACTTGTGGGCAGAGCCAAGGTGGGAGGCAGGTTGGGGCTATAAACCTGGGCACAGACAGTCTGTTGGGTGGTGCTCCGTGCTAGCAGAGCCCCCACACCCACCTGTACACCATGAAGAGCCTCGGTGGTGCTGGGAGGCTGCCAGCCCACGTGGCCCAAGTGCAAGGTCACCTCCCTCTGACCCAGGCACCCACCTGAGACAGGTCAGTGTTGAGGAAGCCAGGGTCTGGAAGGCTGTGGCCAGGAGGAGGGGGCTCAGAGAAGGGTGCCTGCTGGGTGTCCACTGGAGGGCCCCCGTCTTCGGGTCCCCAGGGTTCCTCCTGGGGCAGCTGCGGCCTGTGAAGCAGCATCCCTAAGGGCGACACAGGGCAGGTGGGTGCTTGTGGCCATGCCACTACGGAAGGCTACTTCCTGGCTGGGAAGCTCCAGAGAAGCATCCCGGCCACGAGGACCACGAGCTGCACTGCAGCCACTTCTCCGACTGGGGCCTGCAAGGCCGGCGTGACCAGGCGAGCTGTCCAGGGAGAAGGTTCCCGCGGGGGCCACTCCATGCCGCACTCCACACCACCCCAGCCCACCCGACAGGCTGCAGGAACGCCCCACTCACGCAGGCCTCTGTCCTCGGCCAGGGCGCCATCTGGTGCCCCCTCCAGGTTCCAGGTGACCCTCTTCACGGGGGCTTTAGCTCGCAGCACAGCCGTCTGACAGGGGCCTTCCTCCTGCCCCACCAGCACCCCGCCTGCGGCCTGGCCTCCCAGGGCGCCAGGCGTCACAGCCTTAGCCGGGTCCTGCTGGAATGAGACCCTCCCCTGAGGCCCGTCTGCCCAGGGTGGGGGCTGCAGAGCGTCTTCACGGTGGACTGGAGACACCTCCCTCCCGGCCAGGCCGGCGCCTGGCTGCTGGCTGGGGGTGGGCAGCGTGAGGCAGGGCAGGGCGCCCCGCTCTGGGGAGGAGTCGGTGCTCTCCGGGGAAGGCGGGGAGCTCATGTCGTCCAGCTGTGCAAGGAGGCCCTCGCTCGAGAAGTCTTCAAAGACGTGCCCCGCCTCCACAGAGTCACCGTAGTCCAGGTCCTCGGGCAGACACTCGGCCGGCACCTCTGGGACCAGGGGGCCCTGAGAGGGGGGCTGGGGGACCTCAGCCCCTTCTGACCAGGCATCCTCCCCTGGCAGCCTGGCCGGGTGCTCCCTGCCTGGCCCCAGCTCCTCCTGGGGAGGGGGTGCCGGGGAAGCCTCCTTCACAGGCAACTTCCTCTCTGGGGAGCGGGGCCGAGGCCGCCTCTCTCGGGAACGAGGCTGCCGATGCTCCCGGGACCTGTGCTCTGTGCTGGGGGACCTGGACCTGTGCCGCCTGCTCTCCCGGGAGCCCCGTGTGTCTCGGGGCCGCTCACGGCTCCTTCCCCGAGGGGGGCGGGGCCTCCAGACCCTCTCCAGGCTGCTGGAGGGAGAGCACCCCCTCCCCTGAGACCTAGACCCCCCCGACCGCCTCTTCTTCTTCCGCCGGCTCTCACGGTGCTCATGGGAGGAGCTGCCAGGGCTGCCTGAATGGGACCTGGACCTCCGCCGGCCTCGGCCCCAGGAGTCCCTCTTCCTCTCCCTGCTCTTGTCCTTGGCCTTCTTCCACTTGGCTCGCTCAAGGCTGCTGGAACGGTCGCTGGAAGACCTCTGGGCCCTGACCTTGGGCCGGTGCTTCTTGGTGTGGTCCTCACCCACTGGTGGTGACACAGACCTGGAGCTCCTGTCCCCAGAGCGGGAGCCGGAACAGGTCCTCCTATGCTCCCGGGCGGTGGCCTGCTTCCTCCCATCCTTCCTCCTGCCACGGGAGCTGGATGTGGAGCGTGAGCGTGAGCGGGACAGGGACCGCAGCTCCACGATCCTGTGGGTGGTCGTTGGCAGGGCATCCGGCTCCGTCACGCACGTCACCATCCGCTCTTCCGAGCCAAAGAAGGCGCTGCCAGACGGCTGGGCCTCGTCCTCCCAGGGCTCCAGCCGAGACGGGGACGGCCTTTGAGCCTGGGCAGCTGAGCCCAGGCCCCCAGCAGACTCCTCCTCCTCTTCACCCAGCTCATCAGCAGGCCCCTCGCCCTGGAGCTTGAGCGCACTGGCGGAAGGCCCCCAGCAGGGCTCGGGCTCGGGCTCCACCCCAAAGGCAGTCTCCACCGTGTAGGAGGTGACGCAGCGCACGGTCCGGGAGGGCGGAGTCCTGGGGCTGCCAACGGAGATGGTGCGGGTGATCTCCGAGGGCAGGAGGCCGGAGCCCAGGCGCTCGGGGCTGCTGCCTGCGGAGCTGGAATCGGAGCCCGTGGGGTCGAAGGGGTCGTAGATCTCGCTCTTGAGCTGCTTGGTCTTCCTGAGGGAGAAGAGGGGCGAGGGGTTCTCCTTCCTCTGCACCTTGTCCTCCACAGGCCGGAACGTGTGGCAGAAGCCGGGGTGGGCGGGTCTGCTGGGAGGTGCCGTGTTCCCCGGGATGTTGATCCTGAAGCTCTCGAAGACCGAGCTACTGCCCTTCCCCCTGGAGGGCCCCAGCGGGGTGGGGGCCTGGGCGCCGCCCCCAGAGTGCATGCTGGGCTCCCGGGAGCCCCTGCCACGGGGCTCGCCCTCTGTCCGGGCGCCAAGGCCAGGCTGCCCAGGGCCCTCCCTGCCCGTTAGCCGGCTGATGCAGGAGCTGGGGATCTCGACAGGCTGCCCGCCCGTGGGCGCTGGGGCTGAGTCTGCCCGCCCACTACCGTCCCTCCTTATCTTTGGTATCCGGGGGAGCTCAGAGATGTCCGCTCTCCTGGGAGCTGCTTTCGGGGCCTGTCCTGGCACTGTGCTCTTGGCCGGCAAGTCACAGCCACCGTCTGAGATCTCAGATGTGAGCCTGAGAGGCATGGCGCGCTTGCCACCGCCGCCTGCATGGGGGCGGCCAGGTGGTTTCAGGCCGAGACCACTCACGTTCCACAGGTGCCGGGCCTGGCCCGACCGTGGGGCCACTGGCGGGTCTGGTCTCATCGCAGTCCCTGGCGTGAGCACGGGAACATGGGAGGGGGCCGGCCTGCCTTGGCAGCGCGACCCCAGGCTTCCCAGGCACCCTGGGCTTGGTGCCGGGGGCTGCAGACCATTCCTGGGCCCGGGGCCTTCCCTCTCTCGGGACGAACCAGCGGGGTGCCGCTGGAAAGAGACAGGTGCTAGAAGACAGGAAGGCAGAAGGCCGTCAGGCCCCGCCCTTCTTCAGAAGTCCTGAGAGGGGTTCAGTCTCCACCCGAGTGCCTTTGTCTTCAAGGGCGCATTTCCGCCCCCCCCCCCACTTGCTACACGGGCAGCTGGCCCCCCAGCAGGTGCAGGGTGCTGTTCACAGCCAAGTCCAGCCCATACCAGTTCCTGACCCCTGCCATGGGGTGGGGCTGGGAGGATGCCCTCTACCCCAGCCCCACCCACGGCTGGATGCCCAGCTCCACAGCCAGCCCGGCCCCCACCCCCTCCAACCGGCAGGAATGCAGAGCAAGGGCTCCGAGAGGCTGGCTCCAGGGCTGAGACACAGGCCAGCCACGGAGGGCCAAGGGGCCTGCGGGCTCCATCACCATCTAAGTCGCGGGCTCGTCAACTCCGCTCAGAGCACGATGAAAAACTAGCCGAGAGAAACGACCCAGCACACCTCGTGTGTTCCCTCCCTTTACATTCCCTAAGTGGGAAGTGCACACATGTTTTTGGGGCAAGTGTGTCTCAGAGCCCAGTGTGGTGGCCGCCTTACCAGCGTGCTTGGCGCTGAGCGAGCCATCCCGGTGGATGGTGATGTCGGCGCTGTCCCTCAGCAGCAGGCTCTGACTCAATAGGATGCTGCCCAGCAGGTCCGGGACAGGCGCCTCGTCCACCTCGGGCTCGGGCGCCATGGCGGGGACGCTCCTCCTGTGGCACAGACAAGCCCTGCTGCTGCTGCGGCCCCCGTGCCCCAGCCCCACATGGGGCAGGGGAGACCCGCCCGGCAGCTCCCACCCAGGGAAAACAGGGTGGGTGCGGTGCAACCAGCTAACGGCACCGAGATGCCGGCGCGGGCAGGTGAGCACCCACTGACTTTGTGGCTTCAGTTGCTCTTCTTCCCCAGAGGCTCAAACGTGAGAAAAGACCCAGCCAACAGCACCCAGCAGCCTGCCCAGTGTGGCGGGCCAGCGGGCTACGCAGCAGAGGCTGCGGCCATCTGGTCACCCCCACGCTGTCACCTCCCCATCAGGGAGCCCAGAGGGGAGGACACGGGCCTCAGAGTCTTGGGGGGAGGGCACACCACAGAACCATGTCCCTCACTGCCCGACCCCAACACACCTGGAGAGCCCCATGGAGACAGGCCTGGCCACAGGCTGGTGCGACCGCAGGGCCGAGCGGGAAAGGACCCTCCTCTTGGTGCTCAGCGGGGAGGCGGGGCTGGCAGATGGCTCCTCACTGCTGGAGGGAGGACACAGTCCAAAGGGAGCAGGTGACCCCTGCCCGAAGGCGGGGGACACCCCTGGGCTCTGGTTCGACAGCACCCAGCAGGACCGGCTAGGGCCGCCCCGCACGGCAGATTCCTCTGGGTGGGGATGAGCACGCATGACCTCCTCACACACGACCCGCCTGGGAAGGGCTGGGACAGGAAGCACCTCCCTCCTCTTACAAGTGGGGGGTGTGCCCACTGCCCACCTGAGGGAGGGAGGAGCTGACACGTGCCCCCCAACTCTGCAGGTGCACCTGCATCACACCATCCCCCCGCAGTCACCTGTCAATAGGGTCCAGCTCAGAGGGGTCTCCAAACAGAGAGAGGGGGGCGACCCCGATGTCCGCGCGCATCAGCCCCAGGGAGGGGTCCGCGGGCTTGTACACGGACGGGATGCAGGCCCCGCAGGTCGGCCTCCGGAGGCCCAGAGCCCGCGCAATGCGCCGGCGGGCTGTGACTTCCCCCTGGCCGCAGGGACGAAGAGAAGGAGCTGTCAGCAGGACCGAGGTCTGTGGGGAGCAGACTGCAGCGGCACCCACCAAGGCCAGCGCCGCAGGCTTCGCCCCCAGAGCAACGGCAGCCAGACAGCTGCACCCATGCCAGGCACAGAAGAAACGGCCGTCCACCTGGTGACCAACGTGAATGCCACCTAAGGAGCAGACACCGCGGGCAGCACTCCCAGCACAGTGGTCCTGGGGGCAACGGCCGGAGCCCAGACGCGGCCAGACCGGGCCCGGGGCCGCAGGGTGCGGGCAGGAAGCCCACACACAGCCTCCGCTCCGGCTTCCACAGACCCCGAAGCCCTCCGTTTCAGACCGAAACGCGTTTTCACGTCCGGCCGCGCTGCGTGAGTTCACACTGACGCCGCCACAGTGATGACCTCGAGTGCAGAGCCACACAGAGACGCAGTGAACACGTGGCTGGAACGCTTCCGGGTCCCCTCCCGGGGCTGCTGTGACGGGGGAGCGCTCAGCGGGGCCGCCCGGCTGCGCCCAGACACATGGGAGCGCCCTCACGGGCCCCAGGACCGGGGCCTGGGCTGCCGGGGCCTGGGCTGCCGGGGCCGCCACGGGATGAGAGTGCTGGGCCCCTCGACCCGCCCCGGCGGCCCCTGCGCCCGATGAGTTGGGGCCCTGGCCTGGCCCTGCGCCCCTCAGGTGCAAGGACTTGGGTCCCAGGACTGCCGCACCACCCCTCAGGCGCCCAGACCCACCTCTAGGCATTGGAGGGGCGTCTACTGCGTCAGCGAGACACAGAGAAGAGGGGCCAGGGCAGGGCCCCCACCTGCTGCCCTCCTACAGGGGAAACTGGCCTCACCTTCACCTTCCTCCCTCTCCTCTTCTTCGCGCTGCCCTGGCGTCTCCTGCACCTTGCCCCAGAGCCCCGGCTCCTCACGGCCAGCCAGGGCTGGGCTCTCTTCCTTCCCCGCACTTCCTTCCGTCTTCCTGCAAAGAGGACATCGAGCGTCAGGGCTGCCCTGTGCGCGCCCTTGGCGTCCCCTGCAGGGCGCGGCCGCACTCCGCGGGGCCCGGCCTGGGGACGACCATGCGCAGAACAGGGTCTTCGGTGGAAAAACGAGCCGCAGATCAAAAACCCTGCTGCCCACCGAGGAGCGAGGGGCAGCCGCACACAGCAAGGGGGCGCCGCTCACGTCCGCGGTGCCCTGTGCGCCTGGCTCTGAGAACTGGCGCGGACGTCAGAGTCCGAGTCGAAGTCGGAGACAAGACTAGGCTGGAAGAACCAGACTCGACCATCGAGCGCAGCGGTGAGCGGCACGGTTCTGTGCCCGCTGAGGGGTCCACAGAGAACTCTTGCGAGACTGCAGAACACGTGACTTCACGTGCATTTCCAGTGAAACACACCTGGACCCCAGCCTGCAAATGCTACCGGGTCCAGTCCCGACCGGCCGCCTGGGGCCTGCCGTGGGCTGGCTCAGGGGCTGAGCCGGCTGTCTGGGCGCCCGAACCCCCCGAGCAGGGGCTCCAGGGAAGAGAGCGGGGCTGGCTCCAGCACGCGGTCAGAGCCCATGCCGCCCCGGCCCCATGAGCTCACAAAGGTGCGGAACCCTGCCTGGTCCCCGCCGAGGAGCTGCTCTGCAGTGAGGTGGCCCTCAGGCCTCGGGGCCGGGGAGCCGTGAGGCTGGGCGGCAGCTGGTGCAGGTCAGTCCCCGTCAGGTCCCAGCGTGTCCGCGGACAGAGCTCTGATGGAAACACCCGCCCCAGCAACCAGCTCGCACAAACCAAGGAAGCCGACCCACACCCGGCCCTGCAGGAGCCTCCGGCTCCCCCCACAGGCCACAGGCAGGCAGGGACGAGCTGGCCGTGCGCTGGGCACGGCCAACTGGGGACACTTGGACAGAAGACCCTGTAGGACCCAGAGGACACAGAGACACTGGGTACACCCAGCAGCCAAAAGAACCTTCCTTGGCTCTGGACTCCAGTAGACGATTGTTCAGATTCTGCGACAGCCCTGACCGGTGTGGCTCAGTGGGCTGAGTGTCAGCCCTCAAACCAAAGGTCACCAGTTCAATTCTTGGTCAGGACACGTGCCTGGGCTGCAGGCTGGTCCCTGCTTGGGGGCACGCTAGAGGCAACTGACCGATGTTTCTCTCCCTGTCTTTCTGTCTCCCTTCCTCTCTACCTAAGAACAAATTTGCACACACATACACATGGACCAAAGACAGCAGGTGCCCAAAATTTAAGAAGAGAATAAAATCTTTAAAAAAGTAAAATGAAATGAAATTGTATGACATTTACGACCCTGTTAGAACCTCTAAGTAACTGGTGTTCGTTTTCGTCAGTAATGATTAAGTTTAGAAAGAGAGCCTCCCTCTTTCGGGAACATAAAGTGAAGCATCCACAGACAAAAGGGCGTGATGAGGAGGACGTGGCGGGAGGAGGGCTGGCACAGAGGGGCCGTCCCTGCAGCCCGCCCATCCACCGGCGCGAGTCCAGTGCCGTCGGCAGCAGCTCTGCTGGCAAAGTGCACAAGCAGAACAAAACAAAGGAGGCGCCACCAGACAGCCCTCTGGCCCCCTCAGCACAGGCGAAGGGTCATCCTGGGCTGGACGCGCCTTGGGGGCTCAGGGCAGCGCCCTAAGTTTCCCCGTGAGACTGCTCTCCAGCCACGGGGAGGCGCCAGAGAATGGCCCATGTGAGGACAGGGAGGGGCCTCCACACAACAGAAAGGGACGCGGACGCAGGCAGCAGGGGCACGAGCCCCACAGTGCTGGCCGTGACTCAGGCGTTGGGGTGGCCAGAGGACGGAAGTCCTTTGTCCACTGCAAAGGCCACACCACCAAGCGATGGCTAGTAGAGCTCAGCCCACCTGAGCCCCCGCCCCACGGTGACAGCACACAGGCCCCGCAGCCAGAGCCCCCACACCCGGGCTTACTGGCTTTCCTCCTGCGTCTGGTGGGGGCCCGCGGCGTCACAGGGCGCTGGTACACAGCGGTGCTCAGACCAGAGGCAACAGCTTCGATGGTCTCGTCCAGCAGAGAGGACACCAGGTACCTCGGGACATGCTGCACAGCAGGAGGGGTGGAGCTGGTGGGCAGGGGCTGCCGGGCTCGCTCCCACACACCGCCCCAGTGAGGGCCCCAGGCAGACACACACAGCCCCGGCCCGACTCCCAGCAGGCATCGCCCTCTCGCTTCTAAGAGACCAACTGCAGGGCTTCCCAAGGGTGGGCCCAGCAGGACCTGCTGGGTGGGAGGGAGGCCCCCGCAAGACGCAGGTGCAGGGCTGGCGCAGGGGTGAGGAGGGCTAGGCAGGCCTGTGGAGCACACGGGGCTCCGGAGTGGCACAGCGGGAAGCCACATGGCGAGGGCACAGTGCAAGGTGAGCTCTATGGGATGCAGGGGACGTGGGTAGGAGCACAGGGCGCCGGGGAGGACTTCAGGGGTCTGCTCGGGGACCCAGTGGTGGCAGAGGCGTTTGTGATCAGGGTGCCGGGCCCAAGTGACCCCAGTCTCCTCCCCCAACCTGGCTGCGTGGACTGTGGGCAGATGCCAGCTGCAGGAGACAGCTTGCCCTGAGGCCCTGTGTGGCCCCCCAGACTCGGGACGGGGAGCCCACCTGGATGTTCTGGGCCGTGGACATGCGGTTCCGGTCCACTGCAGCACGGACGCGCTCGCTCTGCCGGGTCCGAGCAATGGCCCGAGTCCGCCTGGCTCGAGGCCGCAGCCGGCTGGGGGTGGGCACCACGTCCACCAAGAGCAAGGAGACCTCCTCCTCAGTCACAGAGTCCGTGTCTTGGGAGAAAAGAGGCCCTGGGCTGCTGTGCAGCTGGGACCCCAGCCTCCGCGCAGTACGTGCCCAACCCCACAGAGACCCCAACTGCCCTGCTCCCGGCGGTGGGGTCACTGAGGAGGCGGGACTACCTGTGGGAGGGGCAGCAGCTCCAGGGACGGCACATTCCGGACAGAACCACTCGTCCACCGGCACCTCCTGCAGAGGGGGGTCCAGACACTCCATGTGGTACCTGTGGGGCGCAGGGTCTGTCAGACGGGGGCGCCAGAGAGCGGGCACCCAGACGCGCCCAAGACCACAATGCCGCCTGCATCTGGGCAGGGACTGGGGTGAAGCGAGCTTGTGGAGCCTGCCCAGGACCCCCCATAGCCCAGCCCTGCTCCCCTTACCAGGCTCCACGGGCCGGAGCAGGGGCCCCAGCGCCCAGGACAGGGGCCCGGCTGCCCAGCTGCATGCCCCACACCCACTGCGGGCATGGTACCCACAACCCTGCCGGCTCAGAGACCACCGCTCTCACGAAACCAAGAATGCTCGCTCACCCCACAGGGACAGCCCCTGCCCCATGGTGCAGGAGGTCCTGAGGTGTCCTGACCCCCAGTGAATAAACTTTTCAACTTAAGAATCTTCAGAAGTGACTGGTGCCTTGTCCCCTGCGGCAGTGAGAGAAGCTGGTGCTGTGTCCAGAACCAAGGGGCTTGTAGTTCTGTTTTTAAATGAGCAATGGCACAGCCCCGGGTGTGCCAGCCCCGAGGAGAAGGCATGACTATGGGAGCCCTCTGCAGGCCACTCGCCGACGGGGGTGCGTCTGGGAGCCTGGCAGCCGCAGCGCACGCCATGCGGGCGGGGCAGACAGTTAGGGTCGGCCTGTCAAACACTGCAAGCTCCTAACAGTGAAACCAATGGGCTCAACTCACACTTTTACTTTAAAGTACTGAAAAAGGTTAGTGAAAGTGTGAAAATCCCCAGAAGTTACTGTGAGAGTCGAGAGGGTGAAAAACAGATCTTGAAGTGAAAGAACAGAGTTAAGAATTACAGCCTCGATTTAGAAGCTCAGGGAGAGACCTTGGCTTTGCGACAGAAAGCTCCAATGGCCTCCACCAGGGCCGTTGGGGCCTCAAACCACCAGAAGGCACAGTTGGGCGTTGGCAGCAGAGGTGGGCAGTGGCGGGGGGGGGGGGGCAGCAAAGACAGGGAAAAGGGCCCCTCAGGCCCATCTCTTCCCAGCACGCGCCGCGTCCAGGGGTCCCAGACCCCCCTTCTGGGGAAGGATGTGTGTGAGCCGCTGGGAGCACTTAGCCAGCCCTGGGCCCTCTGTCCCCAGGACACCCCACCACTCAGCTGCCTGCTCATACTCCACCAACAGGCCACCCAGGTGCCTGGCGAGCCAGCCTGCGCTGAGGGCAACTAGCGGCAGAGGCGGCGGCCCTGAGATCCCAAGGGCAAAGATCATCAGGTCCAGCGAACTGCCACAAAACCCAGCTCCAAGCTACACTCATGAGAAGAGGAAGGGGCTGCGGTATCCAGAGGGCAGGGGTGGAGCCTGGGGCAATGCACCCTGGATAAACGGGCACCCAGGGCTCCAGCTTTCCTGCCTCTCGCTTCACAGCCTAGCCCTTGAAACTGCTACTTGTCAACCAAGAGAAAGTTCTAGACCCACCCACCTCCCTGGACTCTTTCACTACCTTCAGGGGTTTGCGCTCCCAAAGCAACAGTTTCCACAGGCACCTCACAGCAGACACGTTCCCCAGCCGTGCAGAGGACCCTGCGGCCCCAGTGTGGGGAGAGGCCCGACTTGAGTGGAGACAGGAAGAGGCTCCGGGGCGCCAGGGACACTGGTGGCTGAGGGACAGGGGCAGTGGGGCGGGCCGTTGCAGAGCCCCGCCAGCCCCCCAGGTCATGGTCTCCTGGCCCTCTCCCTTGCCTCTCCCTCGTCTGGACCTGGAATGTGTGGCTCTGTGGATAGCCTCAGCCCACTTCTGGGGACAGGAGGGGGGAAAAACGATGACAAGAGGGCCTGCTGGCTGCCGGCCAGCGGCAGACCCTGGGGCACAGGTGGCAGCTGCACACCCGCAGAGCGGGGGTGGCCTCCCTCAGGGGCCCCCAGGAGAGGCCGGCGCACTTTCTCCCGGTGCGGCTGGCGGGCCCGCGCTCACCCCGAGTCGCAGCTGTCACAGAGGAGCAGGCGGTCCTCCCGGTCGCTGCGGCCGCACACCTCACAGAAGGTCGGGTCCTCCTCCTCCTCCTCCCAGGCCCGGGCACTCTCCACCGGGATCTGCAGGCAGAAGGGTGCTGTCCACTCGGTGCATGGAGCCTAGCCCAGAGCCTGCACGGCTGGACTGTGCTGGCGGCTGACCTGAGAGCTGCCCCGTCAGCTTCCTAAGACCTCGGCGTGCACCGCAGACTGACCTGGAGGCGTGGGGTTCACAGGCGTACGGTGCCCGTCCCCAGGTCATTCACAGGGAAGAGGAAACTGACCCAACGGAAGGAGGCCCTCGCGGAGGAGGCCATGGGGCAGCAGGGCCCAAGGCTTCAGGGAGCCCAGCCCCATGCCCGCTGGCCACTGTGGGAACAAGGAAGGTAGCAGCGCTGACCTCTCAACAACTGTCATGTAATCAAGGACACGGAAACATGGCTCCACAGGCTAACAGTCCCAGCTGTGCGTAGAGAACCCTCCCCCTCACAGGTGCTCTCAGGGGCATGGTTAACTAGCTACAGCTATTTGTGCCCTGTCACCTGCAAGGTCTGTGGACACGACACACCCTGCCCACCACCAGAGCCTCAGCAGAGGAACGCTTCCCATACTGGTCTGCCACTGCCCACCTTGACCAGGCGTCTCCTGGACTCTCGCCCCAGCACCTCCTGCCCCACACGCTCCGCCGGCAGAGTGTCCAGGTGGCCTCGGCCCAGGCCCTAGGCAGGAGGGCAGCGCACCCGCATCGGCAGAACCAAAGCTGCCACCTGGAGCCCCGGGCTGCGGGCACCCCCCTTGAGGACGCGGGCCTGGCAGTGATGTGCCAATGCAGAGCCCAGGCCGGGCACTGGCAGCCGTGTGCTCCTGGCCGACCCAAGCACGCCTGCGGCTCTGAGATGCGCAGCCTCACAGGTCCGGGGCTCAGACCCGCAGCCCGTCTCCGGCAGTCTTGCTGACTAATGCCTGTCCTCGGCATCAGGACAAGTGGAAGCCCCTCTAAAAAGCAGGACAGGAGTCCGAAACCTGGTCCCCAGAGAACTGGCCTCCCCTGGGCCTGGGCTGACTCTGAGCTGCCCTCTCCCCATGGCTGCTGGGGCTCTGGAGCCGTTCTGGGGTGCAGAGGCAGCGCATGGCGTGGAGAGGAAGCCCCGAAACTGCCCCCAGCGGCACCCGCGATGCCTCCCCCCAGAATGCACACGGCTGGCAGGCAAGGAAGCACCTCCAGACCCCGGCTTCCCGTGCGTGCCCGCGAATGGCGTCTGGTGGACTCCTGGCCAGCACGTGAGCCGTACTCACTCGTCGGGGAAGCAGCTGTGGAAGCGGGTTTTCCCACGACACGGGGCCGTGTGATGGACAGGGGGCGGTGGCGGTGGGGGGTGCTGCCCAGAGACAACACTCACCTTCTTCAGGATTTTCCCACCAAACTGGGCTCGGATGCAAATGCAGTTGAACAGGGCTCGGTCCACCGGGCAGGAGTTGGCATTCTGCAATACACAAGGGGCGGTCAGGGTGGCGCGTGCCACCCCCCCCGGGGGCAGCACACTCGGAGCGCAGCGCGCACCCGGAACCCGTCAAACACCTGCACGCTGAACACCAAACGCTTCCCATGTGCCCGGCCCTGTGCTGAGCTGCTGGGGAGCCTCCTCTCGGCGCACGCACAGCAGGCCCACAGGTGCGCAGGGGCCCCGCCTCTGTTTAAAGCCTTTGCCAGGGTCTCCACGAGACTGCTGGGCGCCCCTCAGTGAACTCCGAGGGTCTCGCTCCTCAGTTATGCTGCAAATGTCAACTTCTTGCCTCACGGACAACACTGGCCGCAGGAGCCCTTCGTCTTATGTCGCCTTTACCAGGCGCGCCGTGCAGAACCAAGCACACTCACTGCCTGCAGGGCTCAGAACGCACCACGCACAGCCCCCACCTGAGCCCGTCTGCGCCCTGGAACCTGGGACCGGGCTGGGGCTGCGCCCGTGTGGGTGGTGAAGTGTGGACCTGTCAGCTGCACCTCCTGGGTGCCTCCTGCTGGCTCCCGGTCCCAGGGTGCTCTCTGCAGGTAGACCTGTTGCACCCACAGCCTCGGAGAAGCCTGGGGCTGCCCTCCTTCCACGCACAGGGGCTCCGCCTTCCACGGGAGGGGGGCGGGGACGGCTGTGCCACCCTGCCACCTCGTGGTGTCCATGTGGCGTGCGCCCCGTGACCCCCGACGCCTGCTGTGCCGACTGTCCATTCGTCACCCTCTCCCTTGACTGTCCGCGAGCCTTGGGAGCAGGACCTCCCTCGCCTGCGTTCCGTAAAACCAGCAGAGAAGCCCTCTTGGTTCCAGTTCGGAGACCCTGTGGCCCTGTGTGCCCTGCGGGCTGCCGGAAGAGTCCCCTCTCTGCAACCCGAGGTGCCACCACTGTCCGAGGTGCCCATGTCTCCAGGCCTGCCGTGCTCCTGCGGCCGTTTCGGTCCCCGCACCCATCCCAGGAAGTGTCTTCCCCTCAGCCGATGAGCCCTCCGAGCGGGAGGAGGCCGCTCCCTGTCCTGCAGGGGCACCCCACCCGCCTGGCCCTCTGGTGAGGCTGTGCCACCGGAGGGCCCTCGGCAGAGAGCCTCCAGAAGGTGGCTCTTCCTCACTTGCTCCCAACTGTCTCACAAAAGTTCTTGAAATGTCTTTTTGGACTCACTTCTAAGCACACAGCAACTTTAAATCCTGCTGACCTTGTAGCCAGCTGCCCCAGCCGCCCCGCAAGACCCAGCACCCCAGAACCCCCACTCGAAGTGCACACTGGTGAGGTCAGACGCCCTCTCCTGCCCCTTGAGTCAAAGGAAGGTGTCACCTGCGCTGAGCCCCTGGCGCCGACCCTGACCTGGGCTGCAGACCTGCTACTGCGGGCAGGGCCCCATGCCAGAGACAGGGAAACGTCTCAGGACACAGCACGCCGGCACCCACAGGCCATGAAGACGCGTGGGTGACAGCTCTGTCCCGGGCCACAAATGCACTGCACAGGGATGCTCCCAGGCTGCCAGGGACGGGGAAGGCAGGGCTGGGCGCTGAGGCCCCACCACCCCTGCCAGTCCTGCTGGGTCCCACGGCACTGCCGAGCTCCGTGACCTCTGTGTCCATGAGGATGGGGCAGAAATGAGAAAAGCAGAGGAGCAGTTCCTGAGAACAGTGGTCACTGGGAGCGGGGAACAATGTGACTCGTCACTGTACATGTCTGTATCTTCTAAGTTTTCAGAAAAAGAAGTTTAAAGTGTGGGAGGTGCTGCTACCCGAGCCCACCGTGAAGCACAGGCCTGTCCCTGGCGGGCACCCTCGATCTCACCGCAGGCCCACCCCACCCTTCGGGTTGTCCTGGGCACCGCGGCTGCCTGACCCATGCAGCGCGCACGACCTGAGACCGAGCCGCAAAGTCCTGCAGCGCACCCCCCCACGCCAACCCCGGCCCCCAGCAGAGCCAGGCCCAGCAGGAGGCCAGCCCCAGGCACTGTCCCTCCCTCGGACAAGGAGCCTGAGAGGGCCACCTCACCTTGGACCACTCTGCAATGCAGTCCAGGCAGAAGTGGTGGGAGCACGTCTCTGGCGTCCCCACAGCCTGGCCCCTGAAAGTGTTGAGACAGATCGGGCAGCTCTCGGAGTCGTCATCAGAATGCCACTCGCCACCGGCCTCCAGCGGCCCCTGGGTGCTTGCTGCTGCCACTATTTCCACGTCGTCATCGTCGTCATCGGTGGTGGCACCTTCCGAACCTCGAGAAAGAGGAAACGTGACTTCGTGAGCGGGAGCAGTGTGGAAGCCAGTGGCGGCAGCCACACTCAGGAAAGCAGGTTCCCGAACCCCACGCATGCGGGACAGATCCATCCAGCAGCCCTGCCAGGTGTGACTGTCACGGGGCCCCTCACCTAAAGCTGCTTGCTGAGCAGCCACAGCAGCTGTAGTCCCCGTCCTGGAGTAGAAGCGGACCCTGAGGGGAAGGGCAGCCAGGGCCCGACCACATCTCCCACAACCAGGTTACCTGGCCAGACCAGCAGCCCCCGATGGTGGCACATACTCCTGACCCCTCCTCCAAACACGGCACTCGAGAATGGCCTGCCTGCCACTAACACCGCCCTCAGTGGACCCTACTTCCCCTTCTTCCGCAGGAAGACAGCACAGGTGCCGAACCAGACAACTCGGAGAGAGTGCCGGTCAGTACCCAAGAGGCTCTGAGGCTGGGGCCTCACCTGACAGGCCCCTTCCTGACCAGAAGGGCTGCACCTTGAGCAGACTGGGCGTGTGTCACAGACACCGGTGCACATGCCTGCAAGGCTGGGAGGGGCTGGGAAGAGCCATACCACCTCCTCTTCTGTGGTGAGACCTCCACGGACAACAACATCCAACGTTGGGCACTCAGCACAGTGCGGCACAAGCGATTTCCCACATACGAGGGCAGAGGCAGCAGGCCGAGCAGAAGGCATTCTCGTGGGAAAGGGGCCTCGCAAGTGCCAGCCTGGGAATCGGCCCTTTGGAGAAGGCCCTCTGGCACCCGACTGCACCCCCACACATCCGAGACTGTGCCGGAGGAACAGGGGGTGTTCAAGAGTGTTCGGGACCCTCAGCTTTGACTGCTGCCTGCTCAGAGCCTTACCTGCCCGCGGCACTCCTCGCCCTCCACGCGCCCAGGGCGCCTGCCCCCCTGTGCTCATGGCTCTGGGCTGACTGTCCCCCCACAGTGCTCTGCCCCCAGCCCCCACCACCCCTGCCCTTCAGATCCTGGCTGAGGCCTGGCTCTCTCTGGAAGCTTCCCTCCCCACCCAGGTCCACCCTGAGTTCTCCCCCTTCCTGTGACCCCCACTCACCCCTCTCCTGGCACCACAACAGCTCCATCGTGCCACTGTCTGCACTGCCAGGGGGTGGGCTCAGGGTCAGCAAGCAGCCCAGACGAGCCAGCTCCCACCCTCCCTCCGGCCCGACTCTCTAGATCCAACAGGTCCTCAAACCTCTGCCCGAGGGGTGAATGGACAGCACCTCGTATCCATGTTCACACCAAGAACCGGTGCCTGAGACCTGCGGCAGGGAGGCCGACCACCCCATGCAGCCTCGGGAAACTCGTGCGAGAGCCCCGCCGTGACCTGCACTCTCAGGCCCGGGTCTCGTGTCCCTGCCCCGAACTCAGACCCAACCCTGGACGAGCCCGTCACCCACACACTCAGCTGCGAACTCCCACCAACGGACACTGCGCCAATCCTGTTCCTGCACCAGCACCGCCCCAGACGTGTGGGTCCTCTCCTCGAGGGTTCTAGCAGGGCAGCTGCGGGAGCCTGAAGGCCTGTGACGGCTGGCTGCGGCAGGCGCTGCAGGGACAGGCGTCTCCCGACTCGGTGATGCTGTCGGGAGGCGAGCAGTGGTGGCCAAGCCACGAGGCCCAACCCCCATCTAGCGGCAGAGGGCCAAGGTGCCCTCCTTCAGGGAGGTGACCAGAGCTGGGCTGGGACTGGGCGCTCCGCCCTGGGGACCTTGCAGGCCACCCAACAGCCAGGGTGGCTGGAAGAAGGCACCAGAAACCCACCCAGAGCCAAGCAGCCCGGTCCTCACGTGGCACCATCACCCTTTCCAGCCACGGTCCCCACATGAAAGTTCAAGGGCACACACAGACGTCAACCAACGGAGACAGGCTGGGAATTCCTCACAGAGGCGTGTCCCGCATGGGCCCACCCTCCCGTCAGGTCGACAGAGGGGGAGGGAGTGCAGAGGGAGCACCGGCCAGGGCCTGGGCCAGCAGGGCCACTCTCCCTGGAAACGGCCCGCCCCATTGCTCTGTGCCCCTGCCCACGGAACCCGCTGCCCTCCCAAGAGAAGAGACCTGGCAAATCGTGTCATCAAGCCGGAAGGAAGTGTTCTGACCGAGTGAGGCATCGCCCCCCACGGACGCTGACCGCACACTGCAGGGGACTGTCCCATGAGACCTATTCTGCCAAGCAGCCTCTCCCCCACTTCACAGCCCCTCAGTGTCCCTCACAACAAGAGGGGACACTGGGCAGCTGCTCCTGTGGCAGCGTTCTCACCAGACCCGTCGTCCAGGTCCCCCTCCTCATCTTCTGCGTCGGAGCTGTCGCTGAGCTCACTGCCTATGTCCTCCTCAGAGTCCCCGCTGTCATCGTCCCTGCTCTCTCCTGGACCCAGACAGGAAGACACCCATGTAGGGCAGTCGGCACCGAGGCAGGACCAGGGGTGAGCAGATGGAGGAGCCGCCGGGGGACGGTGCGCGGGAGGGGCAGATGCAGGAGAAACAGAAGCCTTTGCTCTATTTACATCGGCACTGCTTCCATTAAAGAGAAAGGGAAAGAACGTACCACTTCTCCAATTTAAAAACAAAAGGTTTTTGAAGGCTGAAAGCTACAGACACCATCTAGGGAACCCAGCTCCCCTGGGGCCAGCACCCTGGTACTCGGCTTCGGGACCCTCACCAGCTCCGCCGGCCAGGGTGGCAGCGCCCAGTGGCAGGTGTGCATCTGGCCCAGGGCTGCGGCCCACAAGCTCGTCCAGGCTGTCATCGTCCATCGCTGGACATGGGGGTTCAGTCTGAAAGAGACCAGAGGTGAGTGACTGCCGTGCTGCCACGCTGCAGAGCCCCCTCAGAAAGAATGGCAGTCACTCCCGGCCCGGCCCGCCCATGACAGACACGCATCCCCCTGAAGGCCAGGGAGGCCCAGCTGCGAGAGGTGACACACAATGCTGGGCACGCAGAGGAAGACAGAGTCTTAGCTACACTGCAACGTCCAGTCAGATCTCCACTTATAACAGACCAGTTCAGCCTCGGACTGGCAGGTTTCATCTGGATGGAGTGGCTTTTCAGGAGCTGAGGCAAAGCAGGGCTTCCAAGAGGGGGAGGTCACCAGGAAGGCCTAGGTGACAAGCAGGACACTCCCCTGAGAGATCCCTCTCCACCAGGGCTGGCAATCCCAGCCTCTGCTCACCTGACACCCACTGGGGGGCTGTGTGCAATATCCACCCCAAAACCCTGGAGAGCACAAGGCCACAGGGTGCAGAGGTCAGCTCTGCCTCCCAGCAGTCATGCCCACCTGGTCCTGGGCTCTGGAGCTCCAACTGGGGAAACCTGTCCTCTCTACTCTGTAAGGCCACTGCACAGACAGCGGAAGAGCTAGACAAATGACCTCATTTGTCTGCACCAGGGCCTCCAAGCCTGGTCCTTGTAAGGGTCCTTTCTGACTGGTGCCCCTCGCCCACACCCCAGTATTACTGGTACGTGGAAACAGTGAACTCAGCAGGGCTTTTGTGGGGTTACCTCACCAACCTGGTGCCCTACAGTGAAGGGAACCAGCCCCAGTCCCACTCGACCAAGGGTCCGTGCCCCAGCGCTCGGCACCTCAGCATCGCTGCAGGACCCTGCCCATCCTGCACCCGTGCCCAGGCCACACTCCCGCTGGGGACACACAACCCAACGAGGTGACAGGGCTGCCGCCCAACCAGGAGCAAGGCAGCTGTCCCGAAGGTGCAATTGCTGCACTGCCCAGGTAAGACCTGTAACTCTCCGGCCACGACTGGGACTATTCTCACTGGATGCCACAACGTCACCCTGGGACACCGGCCCCCACCGCACACAGCACAGTGTCCGCTCTGCAGAAGCGCAGCAGTGAGGGGTGTGTGCATGCACACGCAAGCCTGCCAGGGACACTTCAGACACCAGGGATTGCAGACCCTGCAGCCGCCTGGGCAACAGCAGAGTGTCTTCCCCAAGGCTGTGCTTCCGCCCACAAGGGAGGAGTTAGGGACAAGTGTGCCTGCTGTGCCAAGACCTGCAGCCACCTGCAAGGGGCAGCGGCAGGGCCTGCTCCAGAGGACGCTAAGGCCATGGTGGGGTTTCGCATGGGGGTTTGCTAGAAATGCCAGTTTGGGAAGGCAGCTGAACCTGAGGAGTGCCTGCACCTGGGGGCCAAGTCCGCAGGCTGAGCAGCCCTTCACCACAGCTGCTGAGGATCCCTGAAGGCGTCCTCACCTCCCCGAACCAGGGTGAGGGAGCTCAGGCCAGGAGGCTGCACGCCCTTTGGTGTCATCACACAACAGCCCGTGCCAGCAGCACCCAAGACAGCACGCAGGCGGCCTCCAAAAGTACTTTCCAGAGCCAGCGCCTGTGTCAACACCAGGAAGAGGCCGTTCAGGACCCCCACCAGCACACAGCTCCCCCACACCTGCGCAGGCAGACTTGCAGCCCTACCTCTGCCCATAGGTTCCAGGCCTCGGCCCAAAGCACCTGCAGTCCCTCCCGCCTGCAGGCCGCCTTTGGGGTGCTGGAGGCACGCAGGGGCTCTGCTGCTCAGCCTCCAGATCTGGGGGAACTAAGGAGGACATTAAAGCTGAAAGAACTTTCCCTCTCTCTTCAAATTCAGGGACCCAAAGCACCCACAATTCCAACCACTGCTAAGGAACTGAAAGAACCTCTGGTGCAGCGGCTGCAGCCGGCCAGGTCTAGGGCCAGGCCACTGGCCCACTTTATTCACTGTCTGCCACAGCGGCCACGAGACTCTGAAACCAAACGGCTGCAGACATCAGAAAGCTGGGATAGGCACGAGGGCTGCTGAGGGCAAATGCCAGGCTCTCACTGGCCCGATGCAGGGAATGCGCCAGAAAGGGCCAGCAACTGTTATCCTGACTCAGTCTTCTCCAGGCAGGTCCAGGGAGAGGGAAGGCGTGCCAAATCCCAAGTCAAAGGGCACCTGAGCCTCATGATCTGTCCCAGCGACCACTGGCCGCATTGTGGCTCACCAAGCAGGTTACCTACCATTCGGCCGCTGGACGAACCAGTCGCTGAGTGACAAGGGCAAGCTACTCAACCTCCCTGGGCTCAAGGCTAGTTATAACTACTCCCAGAAGGGTGCCGTAAGTCCACCTGACTTAATGACTAGGAACCCACCCCTCGCCCACGCGGGCCTGTACAAACGCGGACGAAGCAATGTGAACCAGGAGCTGAAAACGACTCAGCGAAAGGTCACACCTCGCTCCCTCAGGGGAGGCGACAGCGCGAGGGGCGGGGTGTCACGGCAAAAACCGGTGAGCTCCCCGCAGCAGGGACAGGAAGGCGGGCACCCCGGAAACGCGCCCGCGGGCCGAGGGATCTCCCCAGCCTCGGCTCGAGGCCTCCGCGCGCCGGTTCGGAGTCGTACCGCCGCCGCCCGCGCGCGCGCCCGCCTGGAGCCAGCTCAGCGCAGGCCTCGCTCCGCCGAGCAGGCCACAGACAAAGCGCGCGGCGTCTGGTGGCGGCCTGCGCGGCCGGAACGAGGCGGGGACCCCGGGCCGGGGAGGACCCCGCACGTACCCGGGAACCTTGTGCCCCGCCGGCCGTTCCCAGGCGCTCGCCGCCGCCCGAGCAAGAGCAACGACTAGGCCCCGCCGCCACTGCCGCCGCGCGCTCCCCGACCCGGAAGTGCACTGAGCCGGCTTCCGGGACCCTTCAGTCCCGCCTGTTGGCAGGAACCACAGGGATGAGGAGAGGAAGTGAGGCCTTAAGCGGAGGAAGACGCCGCTCCCCGCGGTCGGGAGTATAGATGCGTTGGGAACACTGTTTCTTCCTAGACCAAAGCCCAGCAGACCAGTGTCCTGAAGGAATTTGCGGCGTTTCAACCCCCCGCCAGTGGGCTGTCCCTGGTCTCCCCCCCTGCACCAACAAGCTGGTGCAGTCCGGCCCTCCGCCCGCAGCCCAGGGCGAATGGGAGCGGCCTTCGGGCACACCTGGGCCACACCCCCAGTCAGGCCCCGCCCCCGAGCGCGAGGCCCCCGCCCCCGAGCGCGAGGCCCCCGCCCCCGAGCGCTCGCAGCCCGAAGACTCCCCGGAGAACCCCTCGAGGGAGGCCTGAGGATGGGCCCGGGGCCTGCAGTTCTTCGCCATCCGTTCACTCGCGGGCCAAGTAGCGATGTGCGCGGCTTCTCCAGGAGCGGGGCACCGAGAGTCCCGCGCGGTCCACACCCAGAGCTCAGGGAATCGCGTGGTGTGTGACCGGCTGACCAGCACTGTGATAGATAGGCGGGATGGGAGCCCCGCGGACACGGGTGACGAGGACGGACCTGGCGCAGACCAAAGGCCGAGAGCGCGGACAGAACAAGCGCAGACAATGGAAGGGAGCCGGCGGGGCGGGGCCAGTGCGGGCCGTGCCTGAGGGCCCGCGGTGAGCGTCTGGGATCCGGGGCGCTGGAGCCAGATGACACGATGTCATAGGATCCCCCGGGCGGCCGCGTGGGAGCAAACTGGAGCCGCCAGGGCGGACCCCGGGAGACCAGTCAGCAGGCGGCTCCCGCGACCCCCGTTCCGCGAGCATCGTGGCCCAGGTCAAGATGGGAGCCATGCTCGAGGGAGGCCCCCCCGGGAACCTGAGACACACATTTGGGACATCCTGGAAGAGACTTTGAATGGACAGCTGAAGACTAGAGTTGGGCAAGCGCTCCGCTGGAGATAAAAATGTAGGAGTTGTGTTGTGGGGTGGGGCGGAACAGCAGAGGACCAAGGCCTGAAACCCAGGCCTCCTGCGTACAGAGATCCGGAACCTACAAAGGAAGCCAAGAAGGAGCACCAGGGTTGGGCTTGAGGAGGAACCAGGCGAGGGGCTTCCAGAAGCCAGTGAAAGCACAGTAAGGAGAGGGCCTGGGTGGAGCCGAGGCCACTGGGGACCTTCAGGACAGCAGCCCTGGGGGCGGGGCTGGGGGCGTTAAGGAGAACCGGAGGCCCGCAGCCAGACAGCAAGCACCAACAAGCCTTCGCGGCACCGTTAGTGGCTCTGTGGCACAGGAAGGCGCGAGTGGAGGTGGCTGAGGAGTGAGCCCAGTGCTGGGGGGGCGGTGCTGACTTATGTTTTCTGTTTACATGAGAGAGGAGAGCTTGCTTCCAGGGTCTGGAAAGGACTTTGCAGGAAGGAAGAGGGGAAGATGCAGGGAGGCGGGGGACTCCACAGTGACCCCTCTCTGTGGACCGGGAGGGTCAGGTCTGGAGAGGGTAGATGGCACGGCACAAAACCCTCTTGGGTGTCACCCAGGCCGGGTACCTGAACCCAGGTACTTGGACTCCAAGGGTATCGGTCATGTGACCCCCAGGAGGGTTTCTCAACCTCTGTGCCTCAGTGTCCTTGGCCGCAAAACAGGGATGTTGAGGGCCGGATGGGTCAGTATAGGGACAGCGCTTCCAATAGGGTAGGGTCTAGCCTGGTAAACACCCTGCACATCCCCTGCCCCCTGCTTGGCACTCAAAATGTGCCGGCCCTTGTACACACCCATGCCTACCTGCCGAAGACTATGAAATGCAAGGACACCGCCCGGGAGAGTGTTCCAAATGGGGTGCTGGGGCTCCCTGCAGAAGCTCCTGGGAAGGAACTGGACAAGCAGCTTATGACCAACTTGGAGTGCCCTTGGAAGGGGGCCAGCCCCTCCCACTTCATTGGCAGCTGCTCCTGGGGGCTACTGGGAAATTGTCACGATAAATACATGAACCATTGATGAGATGCAGAGAACACTGCCCCAGCAGGCATCCCTGAGCAGTGCATGCCCACCTGTGCTCAGATGGGAGACATCCCCAGGAAACTGCCCAGAGCCACTGGTCTAGGCCCCACCTGAGCACAGGTGGTACCCCTAAGAACACAGACATGTATCCATGCCTCCCGTATACTGATGCCCCCACAAGCTGACACAAGTGCCTTATCCTCCCTACACAGGGGCACCTTCCATATGTACCCCCATCAGCACTGTCACCTCTGGTGCTTCCTGACCAGCCACCCACCTGCCACCTTTCACAGGCTAGTGCCACACAAGGATGCAGTGTGCACCCTGCCCACTTGCCCCTCACAGATGTGCACCTGGAAGCCTTCAAGGTGTCTGCAGTGTGTCCTGGCCACCTCTGCTTCCGCTCCCCATGGGCACAGGCAGGCAGCTATCCTGAGCGCAGGGGAGTAGAGCCAGGCTGGGGGCTTCCTTGGTTCTCTGCAGCCCCGGCCAGCCCTTCCCTGTCACCAGACCTGCACATACACAGGCCTGGAGCTGGAGGAGGACACAGGCGGGGCCGTGTTCCCTGACTCCGGAAGCTCTGTGCTGGGCCACTGCAGCAGATGACCACAAACCGAGTGGCCTAAAACGACAGATGTGCTAAGTCAAAGTTGGCAGGGTCACATGCCCTTTAAAATCTGTAAGGAGATGACAAGGGTTCTTTCACATCCTAATAATGTTTTACATATGTGCATAGTAATTTGGAAAAAATAAAACAGTAAGAAAAAAATCTGTGAGGAGAATCCCGTCTTGCCTTTCCTGGGTCTTGGTGCTCCAGGCTTCCTTGGCTTGTGGCAGAATCACCCCAGTCCCTGCCTCTGTCCTCACACGGCCTTCTCCCTGTGTGTCTATGTCTGCCACCTGTCTGTCACCCGTCCGTCAGAAGTCCACACGCCACTGGGTTTCCGGCCTGCCCACGTAATCCAGGGTGATCTCTTCTCAAGACCCTTAACTTGATCACATCTGCAAAGACCCTTTTTTCAAGTAAAGTCATGAATGTATCTTTTCTTTTTAAAGATTTGTACTTATTTTAGAGAGAGGAGAGGGAGAGAAACATCAATCTGTTGCTCTCACCTCCCACAAGCCGGTCCACAACCAGGCGTGTGCCCTGACTGGGAATCAAACCAGCGACCTTTAGGTTCACAGGTTGGAGTTCAATCCACTGAGCTACACCAGTGGGAGGTGAACTTTATTTTTATTTTCATTTTTATTTTTAATTAAGTATGTTTTAGTCAGTGTGCTATTACAGTTGTTTCATTTTTTTTTCCTTTTGCCCTCCACCCAGTACCACAATTCCCTCAAACAATCCCCCCCTTAGTTCACATTCATGGGTCATACATAGGAGTTGTACGTATGAGTTCTTTGGCTTCTTCATTTCCTTTACTATTCTTAACATCGCCCTGTCTGTTCTGTACCTCCCAATTATATGTCTTTTTTTTTAAAGATTTTATTTATTTTTAGAGGGGGAGGGGAGAGGGAGGGAAACATCAATGGGTGGTTGCCTCTTTTATGCCCCCTACGGAAGACCTGGCCCACAACCCAGGCTTGTGCCCTGACTGGGAATCGAACCGCCAGCACTGTGGTTCTTAGGCTGGCACTCAATCTGCTGAGCCACACCTGCCAGGGCCGAATATATCCTTTTGAGGGGCCACCCTTGAGTCCACTGCAGAGGGTGGAAAGGGGTGCATTTGGAGCTGCCAGGACTAGGGACACAGCTAGGGGTTGTACCAGCAGGGCAAAACAGGACAAAGGAGTCAGCCTGAGTTCTGGCCTCTGCATGTCCCCAAGTCCCAGACTTCTGCCCTGCAAACCCCTGCCTTGTGTGTCTACCCCTAGCCACGCCCTGTCCTGAAGCAGTGGGCCTGCTCAAGGATCCACATGACCCAGGCCTTGATGACCCCTCAACTTCTGACCTGATGGAGCCAAGCCACTCCTCACTCTGCACTCCTTCCCCACCCACAGGTGGCCACACCCCACAATCCCTGAACCCTACTTCACTCTCCTGAGGTCCCAGGCAGGGGCAGATACCTCCCTGGAGTCCCAGCACGGAGCCACTGGGTGACAGTTCATCGTGAAATGACCACGATGGTGGGAAGGGTGCTGGAGGGGCCTGCACTGGGTGCACAGCAACCGGTGGGCTCCAGCCCGGGCTTGTGTGGGCTGCAGGTGAGTCACGGGCTGGGGAGGACCAGGAGTCAGGGGTTGCTGAGTACAGGGAGGGAGGGCTGAAGGAGGGTGGCCAGGGGCCAGGGTGACAGGTAGAGAGCTGAGGAGCCCTTTGGAGCTGCCTAGAGCCAGTGGAGTCGCCAGGGAGGGCCAGGCTCTGAGGCAGGCACCAGACACTGGTTGATTTGAGGGAGGTGGGGTAAGGGGGAGCTTTTTCTGACCTTGGAGGGGGCACAAAAGCTTATGAGGACCCCTGTGCCAGGAAAAAAGGGGGAGCAGGCACCCTTCTGCCTAATTAGGGGTCTGGATGACCCGATTCCGCTTCCCGATTCAGCCGTGGAGACGGAAGAGGGGTGTGAAGAGAAGGGGGCTAGTGCCAAGTGTCCCTTGGCTGCCACCCTGGGGGCTCCATCCAAGAGTCAATAACTCCGGGGCTGAAACAGTCCGTTTCCTTGATTTATACCTTTTCAGTTCTCGGACAGGAACGGGCAACGCCGGGAGGAGACCCGGCTCGGACTGCGAACCTTCCGTGGTGACAGATCCCACGGGAGAGATCTAGGGCGCCCAGGGCCAGTCCGCAGGGTTGCGGGGCAAACCAGGCGGAACCGAAGCTCGCACCCCTTTCTGCCCCGCCAGCCAGCCAGCCCGGGATGGGTGCGGGCGGCGCGGGCTCTACGTGCATCCCCAGTCTGAGGCCCCTCCTTGGTCCCGGCCGGGCTACGTGCGCGGAGTCCCGCGTGTTCGGTAGGAGGATTCGGCCCCCGCGCGGCGGGCGGGGGAACAGCGCCTCGGGCCGTACCACCCGGCCAGACCCGCGGGGGAGCCGCCCGCGAGGCGGTAGCAAGGCGCCCCAGGCCCCGCCCGGCAGGTGGCGGCCCCGCCCAGAGGCCGACGTGCGGAAAAGAACGCGCGGGCCGCGCCCGCAAGGGGCCGCGCGGCGGTGGGCGTGGCGTCCGCACCCCCCTCCCTCCCACTGGCTGTGGAACGGCAGGGTGGGCCCAGCCAGGCGGACGATTGGCTGCCGTGCTCTTATATTTGCATAGGGGCTGGGCGCTGGACGCGGGCTCCGGGCCTTGGGGGCGCGAGGGGGCCGCCACCGAAGTTGGGCCGAGGGCCGGCGACGGTGCCCCGCCGGGATCGCAGGTGACGCGCTAGGGGTCCCAGGCCCGCGGGCGGGGGCGCACCCCAGAGGCCGCTCGCCCCTGACGGCTGCAGGGGCTTGGACGCCCAAGTTGGAGGGGAAGGAGGGGTCGGGGTGCGGGACGACCCCTCTGCCTGCTTGGCGGTCCCTCCAGGCGCAGGGCAGCCACTGCCCACTGCACACTGCGCTGCTCCGGACCCACTGTGCGTGTGACAGCGGCTGATCTGTTCCTGGGCAGCGCGACCGCCCCGGCCCCTCTGTGACCCTGCTCTGTCGGGCAGGGGTGGCCACAACGGGCAGGGAGAGGCCACGCCGCTCGGAGGGGGCGCACCAAGGGGGAGGGGCAGGGCGTCCCTACGGAAGGGTCTGCTTGTTTGCGTCCAGCAGACACCCAGGGGGATGGGAGGGAAAGAAGGGACATTGAGAGGGCTCTGGTTTTACCAGATACCCTCCGGGAGGGAACTTTGTTTTCCTTGTGTGTGTCAGGGTGCCAGGTTGCGTGGCGTTCCTGGGACAGTCTCTGGATGTCACCAAGCGAAGAGCAGCCCTGGGCAAGCGTGGTGGACTGGAACCTCCAGAACCAACCTCCTGAGGGCCACCTCTGGGAACTTTCTTAAGGAGAACATGGACAGATTTGGCTTTTCTGTGCATTTCTGCCACTTTGGCAAGGTCACGAAGGGAGTGAGGACCGCCCGGCCCCATCTGTGGTGCCCAGCAACACACCCCTCCAAGAGGCGGGTGGCACTGGCGCAGTCCCGGACCGGACCACTGGGCCTGCTTTCTCTGCTGGGTGCTCTCAAGTCCACTGTGAACATCTGCCGGGCGTGGAGTGTGCACAGAGCAGCCTCCAGGCCTGCAGGTGCCTGGACGCCTGCGGCAGGCCCGGTCCCCTCTCAGGGCAGTGGGGGTTGATGGCTGGAGTCTGCTGTTATGGGAGAGACCTGAGGGATTTGCATGGACTTGGACTTTCCTTGGAGTGACCCTGCCCTGATGGTCACTGTGGTGTCACACCCAGCAGGTTTGGTAGGGCCAGGTTCTGTGAGTGACAGGGAGGCTGTGGTGGCCTTGAGGTGGGGAACCAGTGGAGCTGATTTACCGACACTGGGCAGCGACTTTCTGTAGGTGACCCTCCGTGAACCCTGGTGTTCTCAGCCAGCCCTAGAGGGCGCTTTTGTGTTGGGGGTGGGAAGGAACTCTGAGGTCAGTGGGGCCTCCAGTGCTGTCGCCCAACACGGCCTGGCGCTGAAGGGCAACAGTGACCAGTGGCGATGGCTGCCCCGTCCCACACAGCAGCCAGCGTCCTGCATCAGCTACCTGGGGGGCTGGCCCGGCCTGGCTTGGTCCTGCCCCACTGTGAACGTCTGGGGGAGCGGAGCTTTTCCTCGCCTCAGCACGGCTCACGTCATTGTTGTCAATGTACAATTTAGAACCTGAAAGTAAACTTTGCAGCCACTCACGGGTTTGCTTAGTGACCTGAAGCCCTTCTGGCAATGTGGTGGGTGGGACTGTGTGCATCCGAGCAGCCACAGAGGAAGGCTCTGCCCCAGCTCCCACCTCAGCTGCCGGAGAAGGGAACTCCCACCGAAGTGGGCCCCTAAGCTTGCTCAGAGCCAGTAGCAGGCCAGGGACAAGCCCTGGTGGTGGCTTCACAAGGAACAGGTCCCTTGGAAACAGGCACAGAAGACCACACACCTGTGAGCTGTCAGCTCTGTGCCTGCCACCCACTGGGGGCTGGGGAACTTGGTGGAGAAGCTCATGACACTGGTGAGGGCAAGCGTGAGCTCCACCGGCCCTGGAGTGCGAGGGGGTGTCCCTGAATGGCACCTGGCTTTGCCCCTGCCAGCCTGTGCTCTCCGTGGCTCAGGGCTGGTGCCGTGGTCCATCCAGCCTTCCTGAGTGTGACAGGAGCAGCAGGGGAAGGGAGCAGAGCCCTGGAACCTGTGGTGCCTGCCCAGAGCTTCTACCCTTCCACCTGGGACGCAGGCCCCTCAGCCTCTCCAGTCCAGGCTACACTGCATGTGACCTCATGCTCAGACCTGCCTGGAGCCACAGGCTGAAAACAGGCTGCTATGAGCTGGGCAGCAGCCTCAGGCAACAGCAGTGTGGCCAGACTGAGAGCTTCATGGAGAAGAAACCTGGGCTGGGTTCCCCCAACACCAAGGTTGGAAGCCTCCTGCCACTCGGCCTGTCCAGCCACTGCCCATCTGTGCTCCATCTCCACAGGAAGTCCCCTGTCCAGGTGACTCTCCACATGCTGGGTGCTTGGCTCCGTTGCTCCTCGTGCTTAGGACTCCATGGGCACTGTGGTCTGCCCCAGAGGTAGTGGGGAACACCAGGCCTGATGCCACCCCAAAACTCAGCACAAAGGCCCCACGATTGAGGATGTCCCCATACAGCTCCCCAGTACCACCCACAGCTGCACTCCAGGCTTGGAGCCCCCCAGGGTTTGGCCATCGCAACGGTCTCCCATCTCTGCCACAGCCCTCAGTGCTGGGAGCCTGCGGCCCAGGACAGGACTGACTTGTGTGCCTACCCTGATTTAAAGGCTGCAGGCTCCCAGCAGAGGCTTCATACCCACCCAGGCGGTCGAGTTGGGCGTTGGAGGGCAGGGTGGCCACACCCTCATTGGGCTGCAAAGCTCCATGGACCTGAACAACCCAGGAATCTGGGGACCCGCCCCCACAAGCTCTCAGACTCAGTCAACCTGACGGGCAGGTCTGGCATGTCCTTGAGTCCTCATATCCAGGAGCCACCCTAGAGTGGGTGGCAGTTCCTCCTGTTGGTGAGGAGCGGGCCAAGTGGGAGAAGGTCAGGTAAAACCTGCATCAGGAAGGAGGCTTCTTCAGGCTGCAAACTGTCCAGCTCCAACACTGGGCCCTGGGAGCCCCAGCCTTGGACCCAAGTGACCACTGACTATGGGAGACCCAATCTCAGGAGCCCTGGCTGTGGCCAGCCCCTGCCAGCTCGGGTCCTCCCCAGGGACCCTGGGTGGAATCTCAAGTGTCAGACCCCACAGACCATGCCTAGTGCCACTTCAGGTGGTTTATTGAGGTTTCAGTGTTGCGGTAGGGGATGCAGTACACACACACGTGTGTACACACACTCACACACACATACATATGTACTGAAGGATATTTTCCACACAAGCACATCCTCACAGACTGAACACAGCGTCTACCCCCAACAAGGGGCTCTGGCCCTTTGGGGCCTAGCACATTCTGAGCTGGCCATGCTCCGAGCTTCTCCAGGGGGCTTGGCAGACTCGGCAAGCACCAGGATGAGAGTCCTCAGCCTCCCACTGCCCCTCGCAGCAGAAACCCCAGGATCCTGAGATGTTCTGTCTCCGACCCAGGGCACAAGGCTTCCAATGGCATAGGGGTATGAGTCTGCTATGACCGCCAGCTCTTCTTCTGTTATTCAGCCTGGGCTGACCTTGGTGGCCCTTGCTCGTGTCATCAGAGCCCAGGACAGGACTGGCAGTGGACATTCACTCTGGGGGCTGATGCTGCTACCTCCAGTTCTGCCTCAGGGGGGTGACTGTGGAGAGGTCACAGGCTGAGGGGCTGAGGGCCCACAGGAGGACCTCGCCCCACCCAAAGTGGAGAAGACAGACATACCCTCTGGGCTCAGGCTGGACACTAGGGCAGGACTCCGAGAAGCTCCTGGGAGGGGCTCTCCTCTGGCTGGAGGCATGAGGTCCTGTGGGGAAAGCCAGTCAGCTTGGAGCTGGGCCAGGCCCCCCATGGCCCCACCTGCCTTGGGGCCACTCTGACCTGTGTGCCAGGGGCGGCCCCCGTCTGCTGGATGAACTGCTGCAGGTTACACTGACGCAGCTCCCGGTTCAGCTCCTCAAGCTCCTGGGCCTGGGCCTGGGGCACACGGGACCCTCAGGGGGCACAGCCATGGGGCTCTATGACCCTCCCTAGTCGGACCCTGAGGCCAACCCCCAAATCCACCAAGGCAGCGCTGCCAGTCCCGTGAGCTCACCTGGAGGGCCTGCTCTGCAGCCTCCAGAGCCTTGCTCACCAGGGCCAGGCTGCCCTGCACCTCCGCACTCTGCCGTTCCTGGGCAGCCAGGTCCTGGCGCAGGCGCTCGGTGGCAGATGCTGAGGGTGAAGGGGGCCCAGGGGCCTCTGTGGCCAGTTGTAGCTTGGCCTCCAGGGCACGAGCCTGGGCGTCCAGGGCCTGCAGTCGGGCAGCATGCTCGGCAGTGGCCGCGCTCAGCGCCTGCAGCCGTGCCTGGCCCTCCCTCTCCCGAGCCTGCTCCCGCCGCAGCTCCTGCTCCCAGAAGGCCTCCTGGCCCAGCTCTGCAGCGTTCCTTTGCACCCTCCACTCCAGGCCCTGCAGGTCTTCACAGCAGCCTGGCATCGGTGCTACAGAAGCCACAGGCTCGGGCAGTGCTGTGCTGGAGGCCAGCCTGGGGCACCCCAGGCTGAAGATCAGTCCTTTGTGGGACTCACGGCCCAGTGCTGGTCTTGGCTTTGAGGGAAGGCTGGCGCGGATTGGGCAGCGCTCAGGGGGTGGGCAGCTGTCTGAGGAGGGCCTCCCAGTAAGGCTAGGCCCTGTCCGCCTCAGGACAAACTGGACATCACTGGCAAACTGTCCGCAGGTAGCCTGAGCACCCACTGGACACTCCTGGGGCAGCAGCTGCCGTTCCTTCTCCCTGAGACGCTGCACGAGCACGAAACGGCCTGTCTGGCCTGGGGGGCGGGGGGAGAGGGGTCAGCCTGTATTCCCCCACCCGTGTCTGCCTAGGCTGAGGAACTGGGGGAGGGCCAGAGGGATCAGCTACCAGCCCCACCCTCCTTGGGGGAAGACGGGGCCAGAGGGCCAGGACCCACCCCAGATCCACCTGTTGGGCCTGTCTGTCCCTGAGGGGACTCACCTATGGCTTGAGCTAGTGCGATGACCACTTCTTGACAGGTCGTCTGCTCCGAGACCCCACAGACCACTCGCTGGACGCCATCCACCCACACCTTCAGCTCCATTGCCGCAGGCCCAGAGAGCATATCCCTGTCCTGCAGGTTAAAGCCACAGGGTCAAGCCCTGCTTGGCCTTCCTCTGCTGGCTCCTCCTGGCCTGCGCCTCACCCCCAGAACTGGTTTAGGGCTGCCGCCCTGCTCTCCTGTGCCCAGCCCTACCCGCAGGCCACACATTCCTGGGGTGGGGGTAGTCAAGATCAGCCCCCCAAAGGGGGAAGCAATCTGCCTTCCAGGAGCCCTTGGAGGCTTCCTCACCCCACTTCCCAGCCTCCTCTCGCCCCGCCCCTCTCCCGGAGAATCATTAACCAGATGCAGGACTTCCTGCCCCCCCCCCCAGTCACCTGGCACGAGAGCAGTGCCCCTCCCGCAGGGCGCCGTCCCCAGTCACCCAAGGGCGCTCGTACGCAAACTTGGCAACTAGCTGCCATGGAAACGCACCCTCCCCCGCGACTCACACCTCGGCCCTCCGAACCCACCGAGCCTGGCGCAGGCAGCTCCCTCCCACTCCCACTGATCGCGGTGCTCGCCCCGGAGGCCGCCTTACCCGCAGCAGGGCGGGCGCAGGTGCGGCGCGGCCCCCCCCACACTGCCCGGCCGCTGTGCCTCCGAGTTGCCGCTCGCGCCTGCCAGAAGCCGCGCTCGCACTCAGGAGGCTTCGGGATTCCGCGCGGCTCACCTGGGCGCCTGCCGGCCTCCGAGACCAGGACTCGAACCGGTTCCTTCACAAGCGCCCGGCGCCGCCGCAACCTGCCGCCTCCAGCACGGCGGGAGCGCCCCTGTCCACGACCCATTGGCTCGCAGCCCGAGCGCTCAGCCCCTCCCTTCAGGCCCCCATTGGCTTCTCGATGCGCCCAGCCCACCTAGCGCACACGCCCATTGGTCACCTTCTTTGTGCCCCGCCTCTATCCATTGGCTTCCCGCCGCCCCGCCCCCCAACGGGGCTCAGGTATGGGCGGGGCTAAACGGCGCGGAGGGGCGGGTTGAGTCCCCTGCACTCACCGCCGAAGCCCGCGAACTACGCGGAAGTGCGCCGGAGCTGGCGGCCCACGGGCGGCGCGTGGGGCAGGTGTCTGACCCCGATCCAGGACCCACTTCCTCAGAAGCCGTCCAGTCTGACGAGTCTCTCACTGGGGCGGGGAGAGCGCCAGCCTGGGACCTCACGAGCCCGCCGAAGCGCAGAGAACCCTGCCCGATGCGCCCCCAGGCCCCTCCGACCCTGCTCCCTCGGGGTCCGCGTCGACAGTGGTCGAGACGCACCGGGATCAGGGGCGGTGAGCCCCGCGATGGAGAGTTGGAGCGCCGCCGGCCCTCTGGCTGCAGCCGGACTAACAGTCCGCTGGATGGCCCGGGTGGCCCGCTCTGGGTGGCCCGCTCCGAGGTTGCTAGGGACCGAGGTACCCGCTCTTTGTCGGAGGCTTACTCCCACCCACTCTGTGCCCAGTGGGGCCCAGTGCCCTCCTGAGCTGTGGACACTGCTTCACCTGGCCAGTCCTGCTGTCCCACGGGTCAGCTCACGCCGGTCATCAGCCAGGGCCCTCCGCCTCCGCTCACCTTGTGGGGGGCATTCAGGACTGGTTCTGCCCCAGTCAGCCTGGGCAGTGGGCGGTCTCCTGCCTGCCGCGTCCTGCCCAGCACAGAAGCCCTTTCACCCCAAGGGACAGAAGTGGAAAGTCTGAGTAAACGAAGGGCGAAGGAATGAAGGGGGGTGGGGGCAAACGCTGGAGGGCACGCGTCTTGCTGGTCAAGTCTGGGGCCTCGCCTTTGTTCCAGGGCAGAGGGAACAGTTGTCATGGTGATGGGAATGTCCCCAGGGGTCCCTGCCGTGGCCCAGGTGGTGAAGATAGGCAGGGGAAGGTGAGGTTTCGGGCTCAGGGTTAGGTAGGCAGGCCTTGGGCACTGAGGGCAGAGGGTAGAAGGCAGTCGGAGGGCCTCCCCCCGCCCCGCAGTTGGGCAAGCCCCGCCCCAGCTCCTCCAGGCTGTCCACTGCTTCTCTCCCTCCTGTCAGCTCAGCCAGTGAGCTCCGAGTCCTCAGGAGTGTGGTCCTGCCCGGTCGTGGCCGCACTGGCAGGGCAGCAGAGTTCCCTGTGCTCACTGTCAATCTCCATGGTCAGGGTGGGCCCGCACTGGGGGTGTGTCTCTGGAATGCTGGGCTGAGCCATGGCTGAGGCAGGCCTTGCTGGTCACTCTGTGGTCTCCTGGGCCTTCCGGGGTTAGTTGGGCAGCGGGTCAACCTCTTATAGCTTCTCCTTCTGGCTGGACCAGCCCCTGGGGGAGTGGGAAGGGGGCCCAGCACTCACTTAGGGCCATGGTCTGGGGTCTCCCTGGAGGCTCCTGGTAACAAAGAGCCCCTCCCTTCCTGGGAGCTGGTATCCATGGCAATGCTAGGGGCCTTTCTCTCCCCAGGCCTGCCTGGGTTTCAGGCCTCAGGTGAGCGTTGGAGGTAGGGCCCTGTGTCTGGGGGAGGGGGGGGCCTGGGTATCCTGGGTAAAGGACCAGCACCTGTGGGGACCCTTGCTGTAGGCTGGGAGACATCTCAGAACCTGGAGGGGCAAGGGTGATAGGGAGGCCACAGGGAATATATGAAAATCCAGGTGACATGTTGATTGGGGTGTGACCTGCTGCCCTGGCCTGGTCAGAAACACACCCAAGTGACCCACAGTCTGGTGTCCTGTGGAGCAGGCACACACACCCACACCCGCGGGACTCTTGGAGAGGCACCCCGCTGGTGCTGTCTGGGCTGTCAGCCACGTAGACATGCACGTGGTCACGTGAGGAGGGCCCACACACGGGACACAGGGCAGACAGCCCCACCGCTCCCTCTCAGCTCCTCCAAGAACATGACACATGGCCCCGAGTCTGGCCTTGAGGATGGAGAAGCCAAGAAAGGGGCTCCCTCATCTCTGGTGAATGAAGAGCCAGTCAGTGGCCACCGGAGCCCCCCCACTGGCACACCTGCAGACCTGGTGGCTCCCAAATGCCTGACGGACACCAAGGCCAGCCCCACACGAGTGGACATGCCGTAAGGAGGGGAGGGCAGCATGGTCAGCCGCGTGAGCCGGGCTGGCTAGAGGGCGGGGCCTGGTCAAGCGGCTCAGGTGCTGGCTTTGTAGGTCCGCCACCAAGGTCCTGGACCCCCGCCCTCTGCAGCTGCCATCGGGGCAGCGGGAACTGGAGATCCAAGCTCTGCGGTGTGCCATCCAGGACCGACAGGATGCCCGGCACCGCCGCATCCTGCAAGAGGTGGCTGGGCTTCCGCTCGAGAGGTTGGTGGCTGCAGCTGGCCCCCAGCCCCATCCAGCCTGGCCCTAACTGCTGGTTTCTATCTGACCCCAACCCCAGAAGTCACCCACTGAGATCACCCCTTCTCTCAGGGGCCCTCACAGTCAGGACAAGTTCCTGCGGACCCAGGTCCAGAAGCTGACTTTGGAGCTGAAAGAGCAAAAGGGACAGGCCCAGCTGGTGAGGGGGCCGGGGAGATGGGCAGGGGTTGGCCTGGGCAGGTAGGGTCCGAGAAAACCCCACCCTACCTGCGGGCTCCCCCGGCGCAGGAGAGGGAGCGCCTGGAGGAGCAGCTGCTGCAGACCCAGACCTTGCTGCAGCAGCGGGAGGCTGAGCTGCAGGCCTTGCACAAGTCCTGCCTCTTGAAGCTGGCCCACTCCTCCTGGGTGGGCCGCATGCTCCGGTCATCCACCGGCAGCGTGGAGGTGAGCCTGTGCCCCTGGGCCCACCCTCCGGCCTCCCACGCCCCCTCCCCAGCCCTCCTCAGACTTCCCCCCAGCCTGCCAACTTGCCCAGGCCCAGTCTGTGCTTCCTGGGGGGGCTCTGGCCTGCCTCCCTCAGGCTGCCTCTGGGTGGGGACCTGGGATGGGGAGGCGGCAGGAGCCCCAGGTCCAGCTCACCTGGCACTCAGCAAGTGTATCAGCCTCAGGTGCTGGTGAGGCTGAAGGGGAGGGACGCCCTGCCCCCCACCCCTGCCCGCTGGCCTGCGGTCCCTCTCTCAGGTGGTGACAGCAGAGACCCTGGTGGACCCCAGCGACTCCTCTGAGAATGACGAGGCCTCCCCTGCTCGGGAGGTGAGCCCAGGGGGACGTGTGTCAGTGGCTCTGCAGGGCTGTGGGAAGCGAGGGCCGGACGCCTGTTGCCTTCTGGCAGGGTTTCCGGCTGGAGGACGTGGACTGGAACACCATCGCCCACCGCTACCCCAACCTCCTCGCCAACATCAACTCGAACTCAGATTACAAGTGACTAATGTGCTGGGCGGGGACTCCCGCTGGGCCGGGGGAGGGGAGGGAGGGCTTGCCTTGGCGGTTGTGGACCAGAGTCCACATCCCACCCTCGGTGTCCCCAGACGAACACGCTGGACCCTGCTAGGGCCAGTTCACTGACCTCTGGAGCTGGGCAGGGCTCTGGGCCACCCCTGCTCTGCCATGAGCCCTTTTCCCAGCCTGGGTCCTGGGGCCCTGATCACAACTTGGGGTGCCCAGCCCGCCTTGGAGCGGAAGTCGAGCGGCCTGTGAGCACACTGTGGCCTGCAGGCACCCCCGGCCCCGGACGCCCCCACAGCCCCCAGTGGACTCACTGCCCAACGAGTGTGGCCCAGAGTCGTGTGGAAGACAGCACCGTCTCAAGAGTGTGGAGTGGGGCTCCCTGCCCTTCGGGGGCCCTGACAACTCCAGGGGCACCGACTCGGACTCCCGCAGCTGGCGGCTGGATGAGCGAAGTGATGTGCAGACGGTGACGGGGCACCCAGTCCGGGTGCCGGGCCACATTTCTTTCCAGCACATGGTGCCACCAGTCAGGAGCCTCAGCAGGGACTCGAATGCAGAGCCTGAAGGTGGGGTGGGGCAGGGCTCCCCTGTTCAGGCTCCACTCACTGCCCAATGCCCTGAAGGAGGTCCTCCAGAGCCTGGGCTTCCCTGCAGCCCCAGGGGAGGCTGCTGGGGCCCCTCCCACTGCATCTGCAGGGATCAGGGTGGTCTGGAGGCCTCTGAGCTCCGGCTCGAAGTGCCCCAAGTGCTGCGAGCTACCCCCTCTACTCCTCTTAGCCCCCAGGGCCCAGCCAGCCCCTGCCCTGGTTGGGACTCCTGAGGCTGTTCCTCTCCCCCGTGGACCCCCAAGGCACTGCAGGCCAGTTGGTCACCCAGCAGATGCTTCATATGGGGGTCCCCCTTCTGAACAGGACCCCCAAAACAGGAGGTCTCTCCAGACTCCTGTGAAACCCACTCAGACCAGCCCGGCAAGGCCCCAGACTCCGACCATGGGCCTTCAGTGCACCCTGGGAGGTGAGAGGGGGGCGGCTTGAAGGAACACAGCAGGGAGACCAGGGGTTTCCCAGCAGGAGGGGCCCTGACCTGCCACGCCCTCCCCAGGAAGACCGCCTCCTGCCTGAACATCGCGGCTGTGAGCCTCAGCAAGGGGTTCGTCTGTATCCTCAATGAGTCCCTGGAGGAGACGGCCGACCTGGGCGGCTCCACGCTGCAGCAGCTCTCGGGCGACTTCCCCGTGCGCACCTACCGCTTCCCGCCCCACACGCTGCTGGAGCCGCAGCACCGCCTCACGGTGCGCCCCACTCACCGCCAGCCCGCGCGCCCCTGCCCCTCGCCAGCACCCCTCACCCATGCCCGGCACTGTCCCCAGGTGTGGGGGGAGGGGCCCGGCTGCAGCAAGAAGCAGCCGGGCCCTTCGTCGGTGGGCCGGGAGCCTGTCCACTTTCACCCCAGCCCGGGCTTCGTGACTCTTCTCCTGAGCCCCAAGAGTGAGGTCAGTGTGGGTCCCAATGGGGACGGGGTGGGATGGGGTGGTTGTGGGGAAGCCTCCCTGGGTCAGGTGACCTTTGGCCCCTGCTGCCCACAGGTTTTGAGCAAGTACCAGGCCCGGCACTGCCCGATCCCCGCCTTGAGGATCTTCGATGACACCGACTTGTCCATCGACCGCTTCCCGTTCGCAGAGGCCCAGCCCAGGGCCGACGCTCGTCAGCAGCGGCGCCTGCCCCGACTCTCGCGCAAGCGTCGGAGGCGGAGGCGGGAGGCTAGGGGGCAGAGCCGGAGGCCTGGGTGGGAACCCTGCGTCCCTCGGTCTCGGCCTCCTCCCCAGGTCTCGCCCCACCCAAGAAAACCGTTCCTCAGACCCACCTCCTCCCCAGGTCTCGCCCCACCCAAGAAAACCGTTCCTCAGACCCGACAGGAGCACTCCCTACTTCTGCACTCCCTGCCCCTGGCTAGGCCCCCCACTCTACTTCTGCACTGCCCGCCCCTGGCTAGGCCCCCCACAGGCTGGCTCCAGCCCTTACGATTCTGTCTCCCCAGCAGGACACAGGCCCTGCCGCCATGCTCGACCACCAGCAAGCTCTCCAGCCTGCAGGAGGTGCCCGCGCCGCCCGAGCGCGTGGAGACCAACAACGCGCGGAAGCTGCTGCCTGCCATCGCCCGTGAGCGCGCAGGGATACGGAGGGAGGGCCGCAGGGAAGGGTTGGCCGGCCCACACCTCCCATCACTGTCCCATACAGAGGACGGGCTGAGCCTCACGGTCTACCGGTCTAAGATGGAGCCCACCGTCCGAGTGAGTGTGCCCACAGGGGGTGCCCGAGGGTGGGGGGGCAGCTCCCACCTGCCCCGGCCCTCCGCCCGGCCTGCCGCTCAGGGCCCACGCCCCCCAGGTGTGCCGGAAGAGCGTGGACCGGGGCTGCCCGATGGTGGCGCTGTCGGTGCAGAGCAGGGCCAACAGCAGGTTCTGCTTACCGGCTGCCCGCCCATCACCGTGGACACGGGCAGGCCGGTGTAGGCCAGGCAGTCCAGACGCCTGCACTTGCTGGCCAGCTCCGTGACACCGACGGGCCAGTGCGGGGCGGGGCGTCCGGAGGCCGTGGGGGTGCGAAGAGGCAGTGGCAGGAGGCAGGCGGTGTCAGCTGCGTAATTTACTGAAACAACGTCACCTACCAAGTAAACTGCATTTCTGTACACCTGGAAGTCGAAGGTGATTCTCTTGGTTTCTAGACTTCCTGCCCCAAGAGGAGGAACCTAGGCATCTCCCGGGGATGGAGAGCTGGCCCCACACTTCTGTGCCCAGGGCAAGTGCCCTGGGGGCCTGGGACCACCGTGCCCCTGGGAGGCTGGAGGGCCCGCCAGGAGTGAACTGGACAGCTCCGCCACGGAAGAAGTGGGCAGCCAGGCTGTCCTGGGCTCTCACCCACTTCTCTCCAGCAACAGGGGCCTCTCCTGGTCCTGCCCACCTCCTATCCCAGAACACCCTTTGGACACTCTGGGTTCCTTGAGGCTGCACAGCCAAGCTGGGGCGCCCTTGGCCAGGGTCCTGGCCGGCTGGGCAGTGGGCGGGGGCTTCCGCTAGGGGTGGGATTGGGCTGGCGTAATTGGGTTCAGCTGCGGTAGGTGCCTCAGGGCCGTGGGTCTGGCTGCTGTGTCTGGTGCTGCCCTTGGGCCTGGACATACTGGGGCTCGAGGGCTCGGTCTGGAGGCCAACTCCAGGGCTCTCAGAGCAGCCACTGTGGCCAGCCCCTGACCAAGGCCAGGCCCTGAGCTGCCCAGGGCTCGGAGCCGACGCCCCCGGAACTGCAGGTCTGTGGACGTCCAGCAGCTGTTGTTCGAGTCACGTGGCATGGGGACCTTGGGGGGAGAGGGGAGCAGGTTATAGCCCCAGGTCCTAGAAGGTCCTGGAAAACAAAGAAAGAGGTTGTCAGACAAGGGTCCCTCCAGGAATTGCCAGGCGGGGGCCTCCGCAGGCAGAGGAGCTGCAGAGTCCACTGTGGCCCCTCCCCTGGCCCTTCTCCCCCAGGCAGCACCTCTCCGCCCCCCTCCCCGTGCTCCCCAGGGAAGCTCTGGCCCCTCGTCAACATCCCCTCGGACCCTCACTTGAGCTGGAGTCACCTCCAGGGAGGCAGAGGCCACAGGCCCGGGCTCTGGCTTTGAGTCACTGGGGCCTGCTCGAAGGCAGTGGCCCTTTGCTGCTTCCTAGACCTCCCCTATATATAAGGCCCCAGCACCTGCCTCAGGGCCGACTGGGCAGGGTCACCTGGCACCCACCTGGACCCAGTCTGGAATGGGAGGCCCTGCTAGAGTCCCCACCATCTGCCCCTGCTCCGGCCACCACTGCTGGCTGCCCCACCTGCTGCTCACCTGCCACTGCTCCACTAGGTGGCTAGCCTTTGACCCCCTCGACTACTGATCTCAGGGTCCACCCTCTCTGGCCCCTCCCCCAGGCACCTGGCCCTCTCCCTCGATGGGGAGGGCACAGGAGGGCACAGGAGGGTCGCTGGCAAACCTTCAGCCTGTGCTTCTGCTTACCATGCCCCTCCCCAGTGCACCCTCCCCTTCCACCAGCTGGATCAGATCCCTCCTCCAGGAAGCCTCCCTGGGCCACACGGGGGGGGGGGGTGCGGTTCTGCTGCACAGCTGCCTGGGTTGGCCACACTCAGCTGCTGTCACTCTAAAGCCTGCATCCCTGGGGGAGGGCCCCCCACTCATTGGCCAGTTCTGTGGCCTGAGCCCAGCACAGGCCCTGTCTGCAGGAGGAAGGTGGGCACCCCACCCTGCCCGCACCTCCTGCACACCCAGTAGGCTCTGTCCTCTGCTGGCACCTGGCTCTGGGCCTGTCCTGCTCACTGGTCCTGGCCTCTCACGGCCCCTGCCACTGGCCCTTTGCTGGCTGCCTTCTTTCTGTCTCTCGTCCATCCCTGGTGGCCTCGTGGGCTCAGGGGAGGGGCACCTGGGGTTGTCCCCTCTGTTCTAAGCCCCCCACCCACAGTAGATGACCTCCAGGGGCCACAGCCACTCTCTGAGCCTGGGGAGTGAGGGCCCGTGCTGACCTGGTGTGGGTGTGGGGTCTCTCTCAGTACCTGGGGCCAGACTTGGGGAGTTGGGGGAAGTCCTAGGCCCTGTCCCATCCTGTTGTTCTTCATGGCCCCTCTGTGAGCCCTGGGGGGCTGCTGCTCCTTCCTGCCTGGAATCCAGGTGCCTAGGGGGAGGGGGAGGGGAGAGGCTGCAGCCCTGCCCCCCAGGAGCCAGTCCCAAATGAGTGTGGCTTTGGGATGGTGCCCCAGCCTCAGGCTCCTGTGACCGGCTCCTCCAGCCGCCCTGGGGACCAGTGACTCCCAGCCAGGGCCCCTGCCAGACGGGACATGCGGCAGGCTCAGTGCAGGGAGAGGCACCCACCGCAGGTGCCGCTCCCTCCACGTCTGAAGTCCAGCCACGGCTGGGAGGTCACAGCTCTCTGCAGGGCCAGGCCCCGGGATGGAGGCCCGGGTGACCAGGTCTTCCAGCCTGGGTGGGGTCAGCTGCTCCGGGGGCACTCCAGCCTGAGGAGGGAAAGGGCTGGTTGGGGAGCGTGGCCTTGGAGGGGCTGCCTGGGCAGCAGGCTGAGAGGAGAAAGACTTATTCAGCTACAGAGGGCATGGGGTGGGAGGGGCTGGCCCTGCAGTGGCGATGGCACGGGGCTGGGACACTGTCCACTCTGGAGGAGAGCCCAGGGTGCTGGCCCATTTTGGAGGCTGAAGCTGAGGATGTGGGTGCACAGCGCCAGCACTGGGGGCCCGGCCCCTGGGGGGCAGGGCGCACCTGGCATCGGTGCTGACGCTCCCGAAGGCCTTTGGTGGGATTCCCACAGAGGACCTGGCCCGCGCCTGCAGAAGAAGGTGTGCTGAGCTGGTTGGGGCTCAGGGACTGCAGGGTGGGCTTCCTGCCCAGGTGGGTCAGTTACCATGGGTGAGGTCACTGGCGTCGTCTTCCACAGCTGGGTTCTTGGGGTGCAGACCTTCAGGCGGGGGACCTCCCGGGACCAGGAGGGAGAGGGGCCAAGGCCTGGGAGCCCTGGGCACAGGCAGGGATCGCTCGGGGCCAAATCTCTGAGTGGGGTCTCCATGGGGGCGATCTGCCCAAAGGTTAAAACCAGAGGTTACCAAGGACCATGCCAACTAGCCAGCCCCAGAGCCCCTAAGACTCTCCCACAGACCAGGTGTCGGGCCTCCTCTTTCTCTCTGATGGGGGGTGCCCCAGGGGAGGTGCGCTGGTCAGGGGGGCAGGTGTGCAGGGCCCTGGGACAAGTGGTTAAGGCAGGGAAGGGGTGCTACATGAGGCCGTCCGTTTCTGCAAGGCCTGGGGGCGGGGGCTGGTGGTAGACAGCTTCGGTCTGGGGCGGCTGTGGGGTAGAGATGCCTCCTGGAGCTCAGAGGGTGAGGTCACCAGGCCGGGGGTGGGGCAGCCCGTGCCGGAGGCCAAGTGGGCGGCTGCTGTACCCAGCCTGGGACGCAGGCTGTCCAGGATGCTGCCCTCCTTGATGGCCTCCTTCACCATGAGCCAGTCCTGATCCAGCTTCCAGGAAGCTGGCAGACCTGTGTGCGTGGCGGGCCTCTCGTCCAGGACCTGCAGCTGGGGGATGAGCTTCCTCACCTCTGCCCTGTAATTGTAGCCCTGGGGCACCTGCAGAGCAGAGAGTGGTAGCAGGCCTGGGGCCACGGACCCTTCAGCCAGCTCTGTCCTGGGGCTGCTTTGCCAGACCCACTGTGGGGCGTGGCCAGGGAGCTGGAGCAGTGGTGCCGCCCCACCCTGCCAGGCTGCCTGGGCCAGTCTTGGGCTCCAGAGACTTCGAGGACACTGGGCTCTCACCCACGTGATCTCACTGTCCAGGTTCATGGCCAGGGTCCAGCAGAGCCCTCTGGCCTGTGCAGCCACCCTGAGCTCAGAGCCCTGGCCCAGGTGGCCAGAGCAACAGCTGCCAGGGTAGGTGGTGTGAGCTCCCACTGGCCGTGGGTGTGCACAGGTTTGTGGGGGTGGGGCAGCTCTGGACCGGGCCTGTGTGCATGTGTGTGTGAGTGGGTACACACAATTCTGCAGCACAGGGCACGTGTGGGGTTTGGTCCCAGCCTGGAGGACACACTGGCAGCTGCCAGGCCTCCAGCGAACAGCGGTAGCGTGCCCGCACGCCACCAGGCACAGGAGGGCTGGGGGCCAGATACACCGAGCGCCGCCCCTCCCTCGCCCACCATAGGCACCTTGTCGGAGGGGCGTGGCCGCAGGCACACCAGGTTGCCCTCCAGGGTGAGTGTGGCCAGCCTCGGGCACAGCTGCAGGTAGTGCACCTGCCCCAGGTCCTCCACGCCGTTGCCCTCCAGGTCCAGCACCTCCAGCTGCTCGAGCAAGCACAGCGGGCTGAGGTCCGAGACGTCGTTGTAGGAGGCGTACAGCTCCTGGGCAGCATGGGGGCCTCAGCCAGGGCCTGGCTGGGCACCCTCCCAGCCCTGGGCGCCACAGACCTACCTGCAGGGCCGGGAAGCAGCCAATGCCATCCAGGTCGGCCAGGCCACAGCGAGCCAGCCACAGTACCTGCAGGTGGCCCAGGGAGGTGCCCAGGTCTCTGTGGAGGGCAGGGTGGGGTGGTCAGTGCTCCCCTGGGGAGGAGAGCCATGCTGTGGCCACCAAAGCCCAGTGCCATGCATCGTGCCTAGCCACCGCCCACATCGAGCCGTGTTCAGGTGCAGGGGCAGCTGTGAGTGTGGCTGGAGGCAGCCTCTGGGCTGAGTGAGGAAGAGGCTCTCTGCCTTCCCACTTCGCTGCAGCCCCTGGTCCTGAGTGGCAGGACGTCCCGCACCTTCTCCTCTCCCTGGAGGGCCTGCGCCTGGCCGAGGAGGCTGCCCCCGTGCAGGACAGCCCAGCCCAGCTCAGCCTCACCTGCTGCCGCTGCAGTGGGGTTGAGGACGCAGCCCCTTCCCCAGTGTGCTGAGCCCAGGGTGCTCTCCCTGCCTCTGTGTGCCCACACTACAGCCCTGCCGGCCCCCAGCTGTCCCACCCCCTGCCAGCCTCCCCCCTGCACTCCCATCCACGTGAGGACAGCTGCTGGGGGCAGGCCTTCTGTTCCCCGACCTCTCTGGGCCCCCTCTGCCTGTGGGGGTCCTCTTGGCCTGGGTGTCCCAAGCCTGATGAGAAGGCATGGGCTCATGCTGCGTGTTCTTCCATCAGCTTCTGGGACATTACTTATTTTTTTATTTTTAGAGAGAGGGGAAGGGAGGGAAGAAGAGCGAGAGAAACGTCACCAAACCTGCCAACCAGGCGCGCGCCCCGGCCAGGAATCGACCCAGTGACCTTGTGGGGCGGGACCCAGCCCGCTGGCTGAGCCACAGTGGCTGGGGCTGGGTGTTACCCCTTCGGCATCTTCGTGCCTCTCCCGTCTTCGTCTTCGTGCCCGTGCTCGCCCAGGGCCGCCCCAGGGACCCTTGCATCCCCCCCCACCCCGCCCTTTCCGAAGCTCTCTTTGCCCGCCCGTGCCGGCTTTCTGGGAGAGGCCCTCCTCTGCCAATTGTGCTGGGGACACTTTCGGCCACCAGCTTCATCCATGGGGGCACTTCCCAGCATCGCGACCTTTCCTCTCGGTGAGCTGGGGTCTCGAAGGTTTCACTGCCTGCCCCACAGGTCTCTGTCCCTCTGGGGTGTACTTTGCCTTTCATGCTGCAGGGCTCATCGTGTTTAAATTACACTGTTAATAGCTTGTGGACTCCCAGACTGTGGGGGCGGGGGTCTGAACTGCTGCTTGGAAATGCTGAGCTGCTGGGGAGGCCCGTGTGGGGGCTCCCCCTTGGCTTGTTGGGTGGGCCGTGGCTGGAGGTGGCAGCAGGCTGTGCATGACCCCCGACTGTGGGGCTGGCTGCCCACGCCCCTCTGTGGGAAGCTGGTCCTCAGCCTGTGGCCTCAGGCCACCGCACTGCCTCCTCCCAGGTGAGCAGGCTGTCTCCGCCCTCCCCCCCAGGTGAAAAATGATAAAAGGACTTTATTTTTAAATAATAATAATTAAAAAAAAAGACCTGAAAGTAAAAACTGAAACCAGAAGACAAACAGACCTTGGAGGTGTGGGCGAACCTCCTAAGTGACGCCCAAGGCACCAGCCCAAATGCACGGATTGGGAGAAGCCAGAGCACAGCGTTTCCTTGTAAGGGAGCCCCGCAGTCAGAGTCGACGGGAGGAGCGGGCAGAGGGCCCCGGCGAAGTCCACAGGCAGCAGGATGTGCAGGGCGCTAGGAGTGAGCAGGGGGAGGGCAGGCCCCCTGGGCCGGGTGCACTGCGTCCTGGGAGGAGGCCTCTGCCCTCAGCCCAGCAGATACGCACGCGATGCCGTCCGTGCGTTGTGAAAAGTCCGTTCAGTTATTTTCATCATTTCCATGTCCGCTGCCTGAGAGGTCGTTACTGCGGTTTCCCCACAGGCGGAAGTGGAGCCAGGTGGACAGGCCCAGGGCCGTCGGGGACCTGGACGCAGCCCCGCGGGGGTGGGGCGCTTGTTTCACGGCAGCGCCGCGCTCCGCTGCCCGGGACTGCCCCGCGTTTCAGGTGCTGCCTGCGGCGTGAGCGTCCTGCGCCCCCGCCTCCGCTGAGTCCCGGCGGAAGTGTGTCGGACCGGACCACCGCGTGAGGCTTGTTTCCTTCCACAAATTTCCCTCCATGTCTTTTGAAACATCATCTGCCTGAGCTTTGAGACTCAGTAACAGAAAGATCCCGATGGTGGGCGCAGAACAGGCTCTCGCACGTCTCCGGTCTAGTCCTGTCCTCCCGGACTTTCCGTCTTCCTTCATTCTCTTGGAGCTGAGGTTTCATCGGTTCCAAATGAACGCTATGGCCTATTTCCTACTTTTATAATATCTTCCACTTCTCTTACAGTTTTCATCCTTTATTTTATGTGCTTTTCGTGTGCTTTTATTGGTCTTCCAGCTAATTTGTGAGCCTCAGTAATGAAGGAAGAAACAGGGGTCGCCCTGCCAGGACGCTGCCTCCACTGGCACTGGGGGTGCCTTTCTGCCGTTTTCCAGGTGCCTCCTCGCCAGACTGGGGGCTGCCTGCAGCCTGCGAGCCCAGCGCCTGTCCGGGGGCTGCCACAGAGGCCAGCAGGCTTCTGCTGCCAGATCTGCAGGTGTTTTATTAAATTCATTGTGATGAGAATTTGGCCAACATCACTACTAATAGGGAAAACCAATGAACATTTCAAGAAGGCTGCTTAATAAACCCCTCTGCCCCTAGATGTGGCAGTGGCTGGGAGGGGCTGTGTGGGCTCCTGTGAACCTCGGACGGTACCGCCTCGCCCTGGCACCGCCTTGCCCTGGCACCGCTGGACGGTGGGCTCCGCGAAACCCACTTCACTCAAAGCCAGAGAGGGGTCTGACTTTCCTGAGCTGTGCTCTTTGCAGCCCCATGGGGGAAACAGGGACCGTCCACCCACCGTAAGTCTTGAGTTTTGCCTTTTTACTCAATGGTGGACATGTTGCTGTGTCGGTCACCTCTGCCTGGTGAGGCCCAGCCATCTGTTCTGCTCACGGCACACTGACGGCCCTCCACATGACTCCCAGCTCTGCCCCTCTCAGTGCAGGGACACTCCAAATCCTCAGGCCTTGCTTGGTGTTGGGGTGCCCACCTGAACCCCCCACACACAGGTTGGGGACCCTTTACCCAAGGTCTGTGGGCACCTTCGGGCACAACACGGTGGGTTCTTGGAGACCCCGTCAGCCACATGACCCGGTGAGAGGGGCCTGACCCTGAACGCAGGCCCTGGTGTCCCCCTCAGCAGGTGCCTCTAACGGGGCGGGGGTGGGTGTCAACTCTGGCCAGGCAGGAGGGGTGGCTCGGGGCCAGCAGCTGGACCGCAGGACAGCTAGGGGTCTCTCCATGGGGACCCACCCAGTTGAGACCTCGCCCTGACTGAGCTCCCCCTTCAACCCCTGCAGGACCCTGCCCCTATCCCCTCCCCTGTGGTCCTCGGGAGGGCCACTCACCTCACAGAGCCCAGGCGGCTGTCATTCAGCTTCAGCTGGCTGAGGTTGGGCAGGTGCAGCCCTGTGGGGCCACAGTGAGGGGTTGGGGGCAGGCCTGGCGACTCCCCCCCAGCTCTCTGTGTCCTGCTGCCCTTGGCCCTGCTGCCTGACGGCTGCTCTGAGGCCCAGAGTGATCGTTCCGTCTGCGGCCAGGCCCGAGTGAAACACATGGGGCAGGCGCAGAAGGTGCACCTGAGTCAACAGGGCCACATGGGGGAGAGCCCCACGCCCCTGGACTCCAGGAGCTGGCTTGGAGGAGGGCAGCCAGCAGGTATGGCTGGGGCCACCAAACCCTGGGTCCTGCCCCAGCCACCTCCCAGGGCCCACCCGTTGTCAGCCCGGTACCCCCAGACCATAACCTCCATCAGCTGGAGTGGCAGAGCATGGGCACCCCCAGCCGGTGTCCTTGTGCGTCCCAGGTTCCCCAGGAAAGGGTTCAGGGCTACTGACTCCCACAAAGGACTGGGCCCTGGCCCTGCGGGACCGTGTCCCTCTCCCGTCTCGGGAAAGAGGAGTGCAGAGCGTATCTGTCGGGTGGGGTGCAGGGGTCCACACCGCAGACCCTGACAGGCAAGCCCCAGCAAGCAGGCCCCAGCAGTGAGGCCAGCCTGGCCTTGGCTGTGGTGGGCGTGGGCAGTGTGGGCTCTTACCGAAGTTGCCCAGGCTGTGCTCGCGGGTATCAACGCACACCTCCAGCACGGTCACCAGCTGCAGGTCGTCCACCTGGGCCAGGGTCCGCTGCAGAAACCAGTGAGGAGTCAGCCCGGAGGGCTGGACAGTGGTCCTTCCCTCCCCGGAGCCTGCTCAAAGCCACTCTTAATCGATTCCCGCCTGGACTGGGAGGCTCCTGGTGTGTGGTGCCGGGCAGCTAAGGCCAGGCCCCCTCTGGCCCCAGCAAGGTGCCCTGGTGGTCACTGCCTGCTGAACTCCAGTCCTTGCTCTCCCTGGGCATAGCCAAGCTGGACCCAGCCCTACCCTTTCCTACTGTCCAGGGTGGGGATGCAGAAGGACCAGTGCTGAGCTGGTGGGTGGGCTCATTTGATGGACAGCTGCCTGCTGGATGGGGCATGGGGGAGGAGTGGGCACTGCAGGTATGGCTAGAGAGTCATAAGTGTCACTGAGTGGCCAGCTGAGGCATCACAGGGGGCATGGTGGGAGTGTCCTGTCCCCCTGCAGCGGCCAGAGAGCTCAGACCCTTGTCTGAGTTGACCAGGAAGGTTGGTGGGCTCCTTAGGTAGCAAGGCTGCATGTTGGTGGCACATCACTGAGCCTCCCCAAGGAATGCTTGGGTGTAAGCGGGTGCAGTGAGGCAGGGCCCAGGTGTTGGCATGGTCTGCCCCTCACTGCGGCCAATGGTGGGCAAGAGGTGGGCTGGGGAGGGAGGTGGGGGATGCTGGGAGGTGCAGGGCTGCCTAGGGAGGTTGCCGGGTGGGGATCTTCGGCAGGAGGGCTCTGTAGAACCCACGGGCTGAGGTTAGGGGGTGGGGGGCAACAGTGAGCTCCCCCCCAGATTTGGGACAAAGCCTTCAGCAGCCACCCAGAGGTGACAAGTGTGATGCTAGCAGGTGGTGATGTCATTTATCTCCCTCGCTGGGTGCCCTACAGGCTGCACGCCTGGGCCTCAGCCACCCTGTTTCCCACTAGCACAGATGAGTGGTGTCCTCTTGCGTTCACAGAGTGGCCCTGAGAGCCTAGGGCACAGTGGGTGCTCACTAAATACTTGAGGAATTCCTGCCTAGCTCAGCCCCTGTCGTGGCCTGAAGACTTGGGGGACCTCTGTTTCCCCAAGCACCTGGGGTTGGTCCTGAGGGTGGGGCATACATGGGGGACAAGGCCAGTGGGGCCAGATCGGAGGGCAGGCCAGGCACCAGCCCAGAACGTCATGCCATGCAGGCCCCTACAGCCTGGGTCCCCAGCCCCTGAGTGCCCCACACTCACCAGTCGGGCAGGTGACAGGCACTCCTCCACCAGCTGCTTGCCCAGGCCTTCCCTGCTGTCTGGGTCCTTGCTCTGCGGGCGGGGGTTGTGCAGACCCTGCCAGCTCAGCTCCCGCACCTGGATGCTGGCCGTGCTGGGTCGAGGCCCAAGGGCCCTGTCCTGGGTCTTGTCCATTCACATCCAGCCTGCGGGACAGGCACAGGGGTGCTCAGTGTGTCTCCACACACCGTCCCAGGCCGGAGAAGGCTTCCAGGTGCCCTTGCCTGCTTTGCCTGCCTGGGGGCCTCACTATCCTTCCTGGGCTTTGGCTCACACCCCCTGCCTGGGTGGGCCACCCTCCTTGTATTCCTTCAGAGCCCACATGAGGAGAGTGGGCTCCAGACCACGTTTGCTTAGCTGCCCGTCGTGCCCAGCAGCAGGCTGCACCAGGCCCTGTGCTGTGCTTTCCCCGCCTGATGGTTTCTGAGCCTCAGGCATTTGCCCCACCTGCCCCTGTGCCCACCGGGGCCCCTCACCCGCAGGCAGCAGCCTTTTCCCTCAGTGGGTCACACATCCGGGCAAGGGGGTGACATGTGGCCTCAGGCGGTATCTGTGAGAGAAAGCAGGGTTGGCCAGGCCCTGGCCCAGAATTAGGCAGGAGCACAGGACACAGGGGCTGTCAGCCTCAGCCCTTTCCACCACCCTGATGGGGACCTGGCCTGGCTGGTGCAGGAGATAGCCAGGTGGGCCAGAGGGGCTGGGGTTCTTCCAATGCTGGTGCCTGGTTTCTGTTCCAATCCCCACTGGCCTCAGACCTTGGAATCATCTGGGGGGCCAGCCCCACAAGTCTGCCTACAACACCCTGGCCACCTCCCTCCATCTTGCGTGGAGGCTCCCTGACCCCCAGCCCCCCACCCCCATGCTCCCTACCACCCTTCCTGGACGGACCGTCCTTGTGAGACTGGCCGGTCTATAGCCCTCTGTGGTTTACGCCTTGTTGGGTTGAGCGAGCTCCTCGCCCCAAGACAGGTGGGCCCTGTGTGGGCAGGATGCCCACCATACACCCAGAGGGGCTCTCAGATGCTGGCCCAGGAGCTCACGGTGCTACCGTGCAAGCCTGTCAGCCCTGGGGACACTCCAAATCCATCACGGTCGCAGACCCCCAACTGGCCCTAGAGAGGCCAGGCTATGTGGGGGTGCTGGGCTCTGAGACATGCTGCATAGGCCCCCAGGGCCTCAGGGACCTTATCTGGAAGGGGACCCCCATGTGGAAAGCCCACGGAGGCCAAGGATCTGCAGGTGAGCCCCAACACAGAGTCTCGTGGAGCCTCTGGCCAGGATTTCTTTCCAAAAGTTTCCTCTGCTGCCACCTCTCTCCAGCTGGTGAAAGGCCCCAAGCCTTGCAGGATGGCCCCACCCCTCAGCTCCCTGGGAAGAGGCTGCCCACCTTTACCCCAGGCCTGCCAGCTTCGGGCCTTGGGGAGGGTATGGGCTGGCCAGGTTCTGTTCCTGGGGTCCCACGGGTAGCGCTAAGGGAAGAGCCTGAGGTGCCACCCTGGACGAGGCCCCAAGGATCTGTCGGGTCTAGCCCAAAGGTCTTGGGGTGCAAGGAGCAGGGCTGTGGCTCCCGTCTATGCACTGTCCCCTGACATTGCTGCGCTGGCCCGAAGCTGCACACACTGTTCACGGCCGTGTCCATGTGGCCCTGCCAGCTCTCTGTCTCTGCAGCCCAGGCTGGCACCAGCCCCTGGCCTGACCCGGCAGTGCTCTGGGTCCCCTCCACCACTCCATCCCTCACCGCCCGGGGAGAGGCTCTGAAGTTAGGGTCTATTCCCCTCTAAGTCGCCACCATGGAGACCCTCCCACCCCAGAGTCTGTTTCCTGCCTCATCTCCCCCGAGGGGCAGGGCTGGGGCAGCTGCAGCCCCAATGTCGGGGCCTCTTACAGCACAGCGAGGGGTTGTAGGCAGGGTCCTCAGGGAACCAGATTTGACATCTGGGGGTATCACTGAGTTCCCCACTGGCTTTGTTGCTTAGTTCTCCCCCCCGCCCCCGGGGCCTCAGGTTCCCCTCTGGCCCCAGTAAGATAGTGAAGCCTGAAGCCCAGGATTCAAAGGCGCTCTCGGCTCTCACCTGAGGGCTCTGCCCCAGGGCCCCGGCCTTGTGGGCTCGGCCCTGGGCGCCCTCTGCTCTCTCCCGTACGAGGTCGTTCTTCCGGTCGGGAGGTTGCAGGACTTGGACGCCATGGCAACGGGGGGCAGGACCTCATTTGAATAATCAAATATTCATGAGCCGCGGAATCGCCCCAGCACCACCGTGCCGAGCCACACCTCTTAGCAATGGTCGCTATGGCAGGCCGGAGGGGGCAAGGGCAGGGCAGGGGGCAAGGGCACGGCCGCGGGCGGGGGCCCCTAGCAGGTGCTACAAGGCTTGCGCGTGGGCGCCACTCGAGCTGCAGTGGAGAAGAGACGCCTTCAGGCCGGGGGGTGGGCGCAGATCCTCCAAGTGTCAGCCTCCGGGAAAGGGGATCTGTAGTGGAGACTCTCGCCCAACTTTCCTAGGTGTGAGGCGCCCGTGAGGGTCGTCCGGGGGGCGAGATTTACCTCCACCAGCACGTGAGACTGAGGCCGCGTTAAAAGGAAGCGCCGTGGAGAAGGACCCTCTGGGGACAGGGAAGTGAAGACCTGGATACCTGGAGGACAGGCCAGGTCCGCGCCCATAAGGGACGCCGCCGCTCGGTTTCATTGACCAGCCTTTACTTAGCATCTGCGCGCGTCTGGAGCGATCGGGATGTGTTCCCGCCGCGGCACAGTGCACCACCTGGTCATCCGGACACCACCACAGCACCTGGGGCTGGTGCCGTCGTGGGGGTGGGGGCAACCCCCCAGGGGAGAGCCAAGGTCAAGGCCGGCAGTGGGATGAGCTCAGGGGAAGGGCACCGAAGCCTTAGCGGGAGGGGCCCTGGTGGAGAGGGGTGGGTGGTGGTGGTGAAGCCTTAAATTGCACTACCCCTTTCTTGATTGTAAATAAGGTGTTATGCGTTACTTTAAAAATTTAAGAAATGTTAAAACATATCTTTCTTAGAGTTTTCGAAGAAGCCAGTTTTGTACACGTTTGTGCTTCGGGTGAAGGAGACTTCACGCTCCAACGGTAACTTTTGCGTTGGATTTGTGGGGCACCGTTTGTTAATTGGGCTACACAGCGAGCTTCTGCAGGTGTGGACCTCCGGGTCTGGGGGAAGCGGGGCGGGCCGGCTGCCTGTAGGGCCTGTCCAATTTGGGAGAGGCTAGGGGCGAGAGGGTGACAGGCTGCGCACGACGTGAGGAGTAAGTTCCCAGCCGGTCTCGCTCGTCCGCGGACTCAGATGCCCCTGCTCAGCCCAGGCGCTCCAGCACCGCCTACCCCGCCCAAGCTGCCAGGCCTCCTGGTGGTGGGGCGGGGGGGGGGGGGCAGCCGTCCCGGAGCCACCTGCGGGGAAGGGGGTGCAGAGCAGCCGGGCCCCCTGCCACTGAGGATTCCAGGCTCCTGGCGCAGTTCCGGCCTGCTCCTGGCGCCCGACCCTCGATCTGGCGGCCCCTCCGCCTTCTCCAGCCAGAATCCTGTGGGGTGCCCGTGGTACTGACCCTGCGGGCTCCGCCCTCCCTGAGAATTGTTTCTTCCGTTCTCGGCCCTTGGGTGGGCTGCGGGGCGCACAGAAGACCTCCGAGGGAGCAGGCGCAGCTGCAGCTGCGCGCACCAACGAGGTGCCGAGGAGTTCGACGCGGCGGCTGGAGCAGTTCAAGGGCCTGGAGCCGGGGACCCCAGCGACCCCGCCCTAGCCCACACCCGGCGGCCGACTCGCTCCTCCGCACGGTCTCTATCTCTCTGGCCTGGGAAAGTCCGGGCCTTCCTTCTCCGAGAAGTTGTTGGGTTAGGACGCTCGGCTCGAGCCCCGCATCTCCCCTCCCGCGCCAGTGGCAACACCTCCCCTCAGTCCCCAGGCCACGGCCCACGAGGGCCAACTAGCTCGGCACCGCCCTCCGCGCCTTCCGCTCCCGGAAGCCCCGCCCGCCGCGGCCTCTGAAGGGCGGGCCCCTTGGCCAACCGGAGCGGAGATAGACGGTTCTTGGTTTGAGTCTGGAGAACACAACCAATGGAAGGCCGCGCTGGGCTGATGGACAGTCACAGGGCGGCGCGTGCGCGAGCCCGGGTGAGTGTCCGCCGCCCGCGCTCGCGCCCGCCGCCCGCAGCCGGAGCCGCACCCGCCGCGGACGGAGCCCATGCACCCGGGGAGCCGCGCGCCCCGGCCCCCTCCCCCGCCCGCGCCGGCCCCGGGGGCAGTTGCACCAGTGAGCGGTGAGTGCGATGGGGGGCGGCCTCAACGGGTGGGGGGCACTGGAGCCGGGGCGATGGGGCAAAGCAGCTCGAGGCGGGGAGTCTCCGTCTTCTCGGGGTGCGCGGGGGGCGCAGGTGAGCCGCGGGCGGGGCGCTGCGGCTGGGGGGCCGGGGTCTGCAGGTGGCGGGGGCCCTGGGTGTGCCTCACCCTGGTCAGCTCCTCGCGTTCCGTGTGCCTGGCCCTGCCCTCCTTGGGGTCCCCAAGTGCTTTCAGGCAGTGTGTGGTGTCCCCTGCGCCGAGGCCCGCCGAGGCCATGCTCTAGGCGGGGTCTCCCACCCTCCACAGTCTCCAGGACCCCTTCGAAGAGCTCTAGCGCAGCGGGCGAATCTGAGGTTTAGAAAGTCTTCTGTCCTCACCAGGGCACCCCCTAGTTAAATGTCAGAAATTGAAGACACCCCAGCTGGGGCCTTGTCCTGTGGCCCTTTTTCTTTCCCACCTGTCTCCCTGCTCCCACACATCCTGGGGTCTTTTCCTGTTGGTCTACTTGTGCTTTCCCGCACCCTTGGCCCACTTGGCCTCCTCACCTGCCTTGTTTTCTCCAAAGTTCCCATGGCAGGTGGACACCACAGGTCTCCCTTCATTTTAACGGTGTGGGTCTCCTCCCCAGAGCTATGCTGAATCCACGGTCAGGGGGCTGTGTTCTTTCTCTGCCCGTCACCTGGTGCCTGCAACAGCTCCTGGCTTGTAGTAGGTACTCAATAGTACTTGTCAAGTGCGCCCACATGCCCGGTGGCACCTGGAACCGGTTGCCGGTTGACACTGGCCTGCCTGGGCACGTTGCTCTGTGCTCCACTGTGGCAGGACCTGTTCTTGGGGGGGGGCACTGGTAACCTCAGCCCCAGGCACCTCCAGTTCAGGCTTTCTGCCTACCCAGCAAGTTCTAATTTGGGTGCGTGTTAGGGAGGTACTCTCAGCTGTCAGCTCTGCCTCTCTGGGGGCCGGCTTCCTGCCTCTCACACGGTCACTTTGTGAGGCCAGAGGCGGGTCCCCTTTCCCACCCCTGAGCTGCAGGAGCCACAGGTGGGTAGTGGACCATCCTTCTGGCTCCATGCTTGTTACCTGGATATTGGGGCCCAGAGCTCAACAGGTCTGTCCTGTGGGGCCTGGGCGCGGCTGATGGGGCTTCCTGTGCAGGTGGGACAGAGGACCACCACAGTGCCGGGTGCTGCAGCGCCTCCAGGAGCCATGACGGAGTATAAGCTCGTGGTGGTGGGTGCTGGGGGCGTGGGGAAGAGCGCCCTGACCATCCAGCTCATCCAGAACCACTTCGTGGACGAGTATGACCCCACCATCGAGGTGAGCAGGCCGGCCCCTCGCCCCAGCCCTGCATCCGCAAGTGGGCTACACCTCCGCCTGCTGTGTAGGAGGGTCCCTTCGGCATAGAGCCTGAGACGCCAGAGGTGCAGGCAGGGCTGGTGGTGCTGATGCCCCATCCTTGGAGGGGGCATCCCTGAGCAGCGTCCTCCCGCAGGACTCCTACCGGAAGCAAGTGGTCATCGATGGGGAGACGTGTCTGTTGGACATCCTGGACACGGCGGGCCAGGAGGAGTACAGCGCCATGCGGGACCAGTACATGCGCACCGGGGAGGGCTTCCTCTGTGTGTTTGCCATCAACAACACCAAGTCCTTTGAGGACATTCACCAGTACCGGTGAGCTGCCTGCCATGCACGCGTGGAGGCCTCCCCGTGCTTGCTGTGCGCCCGGGTGCAGCCCTGCCTGCGGCCCGCTGGCCCGCTGATGCCTTCTTCCTCGCAGGGAGCAGATCAAGAGGGTGAAGGACTCGGATGACGTGCCCATGGTGCTGGTGGGGAACAAGTGTGACCTGGCCGCACGCACAGTGGAGTCTCGGCAGGCACAGGACCTCGCCCGCAGCTACGGCATCCCCTACATCGAGACCTCGGCCAAGACTCGCCAGGTGAGCTGGCTCCCACCCCCAGGTAGCCAGGGCCCCCCCCTTCCCCCCCTGCCAGGGATCCTTGCTCACGGCCCCTCTCCCTTGACGCAGGGCAGCCGCTCTGGCTCTGGCTCCAGCTCCGGGACCCTCTGGGATCCTCCGGGACCCCCGTGACCCAGCGGTCCCTTGCGCTGTAAGTCTCCCGGGACGGAAGGGCAGCTGGGGAGGCCAGGGCCGGGGTTTGGGCTGAAGGACCTTTAGGGGGTGGGGGAGGGGGAGGTCCCTGGAGAGAGCTGTCTTGAGCCGGGCCAGAGCGGTGACCCTGGGGCCCCAGCCCACTGCCCCCAGCATGCTCCTAATCCCTTAGTGAGCTTTGGGGGGCAAGGGCAGTAGCTTAGAAGGGGGCTGGACACAGGGTGGTCAAGCTCTGAGCCAGCCTGGGGCAGCGAGAGAAGCAAGGCAAGGCTCCTGGTGTGCGGGTGGGTGGGGAAGGGCGCAGGGGCTCCTGGGTCCCCGGGTGTCCTCCCCCGCTGGGCCCTCAGGCCAGTCCCCCTCTGAGCGGCCCCTCCTCCCCAGGGCGTGGAGGACGCATTCTACACGCTGGTGCGCGAGATCCGGCAGCACAAGGTGCGCAAGCTGAGCCCGCCGGACGAGGGCGGCGCCGGCTGCATGAGCTGCAAGTGCCTGCTGTCCTGATGGCCGCGGCCGCCTGCCCCGGCGCAGGCCCCGGAGGTGCCGGGTGCTAGGAGGAGGGGAAGGAAGGAAGGAAGTGCCGCCGGAGCCCGGCCAGCCCAGGGTTGATGGACAGAGTGACCGCGGGCCTCCCAGGACACTTTGCACAGACTGGTGTGAACTGAGGCCACCGGCACCCCAGCGTGCCTCTGCGTGCAGCCCTGTCCCGGCCCACGGGGCTCAAGTTCAACTGCAGTAAATTATTTGATGGTCTCGACCTGGTGTCTGGCTGAGGCTGGGCAGCCGTGGTGGTGTTGTGGGGGTTGCTCCCAAAGCTCTGTGGGACCCCAGCTTCCTCCGGCTAGCGGCCCCTCTGCCACTCAGGGTGTCCAGTGCTGCAAGCACAGGTTGGTCGTGCGTTTCAGTGTTTTCACAAAAAGCCATTGATTGACCTATAACCTGAGAGCAGGGGCCGGTCCCATCCCCTGGAAGGGGCCTCCTTAAGTGAGCACGGAAACCGGCGGGGTTGCGGCTAGTGTCTGGCCCGCGGAGCCCCCCGACTACAAGGGGTTGTAGCTCTTCAGCAGTAGGACCACACGGGGCAGAGGCCCTGCCCCATCCATGCCAGGTGGCTACTCGGGGCCCAAGACCAGCCCATCCTGCTACCCTCGCTGCATGAGGGTGGGCCTGGCCCACTTGGCTTTGTGGGGCACACTCAGGTGGCAGGTGGCTACACCCCTCCGTGAGAGGGCCTGCCCTGACCTGGGCCAGGACCCAGGACTGGCTGGGACCCCAGGGCGCTCAGCTCTCACTCAGGCTGGGGTCAGGCTCAGGGTGCTTGAGGGCCCATGTTCAGGCCCGGCCGTCACTGGGGGGCAGGATGTGCCGCTGGCTGGCAAGGGTCTCGGGGCGACTGGGCTTTCGATCATCCTTCCAGCTGCAGACCCCTAGGTACCCAGTTTCCCTGTGGCAGGAGCAGTTGGGCCCCAGGGCTCAGCCATTGGGGGTTTGGGTGGGACCTGTCACTGGGGCCTGGGGGGTGGCCCAGGCAGGTGTTGAAGGGACCCAGGGTTGCGGGTCTTCGAGGGGCTGCCCGTGTGCAGCCTCTGGGTTCACTGGGAGGGGCTGCTGTTGCTGTGGCTGCAGCTACACCCCAGAGCTGTCCTGGGTTGGGGAGCAGGCAGACCAGACACAGCCTCAGGCCCCTGGCAGAGGCCACCTCATGCTGCCACTTTTCAGCCTTGGGGACAGTCTGGCTGGGCTGCTCACACTTGGCGACAAGCTGGGGTGGGTCAGCCTCTATTCTCTGGGGAGCGTCTTGGGGCTGGGAGAGTCCTGGGTGCTGGGGCCACTTGCTGGGAACTGGTCCTGTGGAAAAAAGCAGACAGTGGGAGCCTCTGTCCCGGGCCAGGTGGCTGTGCCAGGCTTGCCCTGTGGAGTTGTCCTGGCTCCCTGTGTGGCTGCCCTGGCCTGACGCTGAACCACGCTCCGGGCTGCTGGCCCCCAGGGTGCGCTGTGTCCACCCTGATGCCCCGGCCCAGCCTGATTTTCCAAACCTCAACAGGAGGGGGGATGCACAGGGACCCGGGGCCTCTCCCCACTGTTTATTGCCCCAAGAGGGTGAATCAGGAGGGGCCTGTTCTTGAACCCTAGGAGTGGGGGAGGTCACACCTCAGCCAGGCCATCCAGACCTGAAGGTGCCTGAGCCCAGTGTCCTCCAGGGCCCAGGGTGGGACAGCAGGTGGCCCTGACCCGCACGTGTGCACAGGGCTGGGGGGGCCCCCGTGGGAGTGCTCGGGCTCCCACCTGTGCCCCATGGCACCTTGAGCTGCTGCTGTTGTGTTCTGGTGCACACCACACCTGGGGGGTCTGCTTGTGCCCCGCAGGCCTGGGGCTGTGCCATGGCTGGGGAGGCCAGCCAGTGAAGGGCCCTCCCCCTGCCCGCCCCTCAGTGGAGGGTACCCTGCTCACTCAGCTCTGCACGTGGGCTACTCCTGTGCACCTTGAGGACAGTGTGGCAGGGCCGTGAGCACATGCTTGTCCTGCAGGATGTAGATGACTTACAGCTTCAGGGTGAGAGAGAACGGGGTCGTGGGGACAGCAGGTGTGGGAGGGACAGTCTGAGCAGGGGCCCCTGACCTCCAGTCCAGGCAGGCCCCCAGGGGGCTCAGGACTCCTCACTGGGTAGACTGGGCTGGTGGGGCACAGCTCCTGGACAGTGGTGCTCCCGCCAAGGCCACTTGGCTCTGAGGGCCGGGTCACCCTGACCAATAACCTTGGTGGGGGGCCAGTAGAGCCTGCCCTGTGCTCGAGAGAATGTGTCCCACGGGAGCCAGACTGGCTGCAAACTGGGCCCAGGCCTCAGCCACACCCCCAGCTGACCAGCCTTCCCTCTGGGGCCACCGTCCCCAGGGCTGCCCTTGAGGGCTCTGGGCTTCATTAGGATGGGTCTGGCCTGGAGCCTAGGCTTTGTTGGGGTGGGCTGGGCCCCAGGGACAGGGAGTGGGGGGCCTGGGGGTGGGTCTCCCTGGGCAGCCCGACCCCGTTAGTGAAGTTCTAGAGGAACTGGCTGGTGGGCAGTCATCTGTTGCTGGTCCTAGCAGAGAGCAGAGGGTGCTCAGGGCCTGCCTCCTGGTCAAAGCCTTCCCAGTGTGGGCCCAGGGCCCCCAAACAGCCCCCTGGGTGGGCATCCAGGCGCCTCTCCACCTTTGCAGCGCTTTCCCATGGCACTGTCATGATGGGCCTGGGCCCCCCATTTCTGGACCTTGGACTGAAGAAGCCTGAGCAGCTCCCCAACAAACCAGAGCCTGCTCCTAGTGAGACAGGGCTGGGCACTGACAGGTGACCCCACCAAACCCAAGGCCTGCCCTCCCAGTGGGGCTGTGGCCCCACTGTGTGCCCCCGACCCCAAGGTCTGGGGGACCAGGAGCAGAGGCCCCTCACAGGCCCAGGCAGATGTCCCAGCCTCAACTACCCCCCTTCCCCAACAGCAGCCACAGTGTGGGTGCAGAGGGCCCAGATCCAAGGGACAAAGTGTGCAGGCGTCTCCTGGGCTTAGCAGTCAGGCTGGGGCACACAGGAGGGGCATGCTGCCAGCTGGGCTTTGGCCATGGGCCTGAGAGCCACTGGGCCATGGCCAGGCGAGAAGTGAAGGGGCAGCAGGTATAGGAGTAGGTGGATGGGCCAGGGGCGGTGGCCACAGGAGCCTGAGGGCGGTGTTGGGAGGCAGCACCCTTTGCTGATGGGAGACGGGCGGGGTGGGGTTCCCCACCTGCCCCACTGCTAGGGGGACTCCGCAGGGAGGCCCTCCTTGGCCCACGTGGCCACTTATTGTGTGTGCTGTGCCTCTTGCTGGCCATCAGCTGGGCTGCACAGAAGGCGTCCTCTTAGCTCAGGAAAGTCCGCCAGACGCCCGTGGCCTGGCTCTTGCCTGGAGACGTGGTACAGGGACACCCCTCTGCGAGACCCCAGGAGCTCCTGGGCCACCCTGCTCCTGCCCCGCTGCCCCGAGCCCCGCAAGCCTTGTCCAGGGGGCACTCTGGGGCACGGCTCCCCGAGGCTGGGCGGCCCCACTCTGGGCCCAGGCCAGGACTGCGGAGCTGAGCTGTGCAGGGGCTGCTCCCTGAGGGAACGTTCTGGGAAGAGCACCACACCATGGGGACCTGCCGCCTGTCTGGCGCATTCTCATGAGGGTGTGTTCAGGTTAGTAGGGACTGTGGTCCCTGCCAGTTCCTGACTGGCAGTGGGGGCTCAGGTCCCCGCCAGCAGCCATGTGCACCTGTGCTGACGTGGGCCTGCCTGAGTGCCGACTAGCTGTCCTGGGCACTCACAGGTGCTCCGTTTCCAGAGGCAGGTATGCACGGTGTTGTGGGTGGCACAGGCCAATGGCGTGAGGAGCACGGCTTGCTACCTGGAGAGGGGACAGTGGGTGTGGGTGTCGTTTGTCTGACAAACCCTGAGGACAAGACAGGACACGGGTGGCCCAATGACATCTAGTCCCCGTGCATCCTTAATCCAGAGCTGGACACAGAGGACCCAAGCGTCGTCCCTCAGGTTATTTCTGAGACTTTCCTGTCCTCGCTCTCCGCCCCGGGCACCTGCGCCCCTCTGCTCCCAGGGGGCGCTGCTGGGACTGCCTGTCTGGGAAGAGGCAGCAGGGCGCCCCAACCCGCCAGCCCCGGTAACTGCGGAAAGCGCTCTACACGCGTTTCTGAGCTATAAATCAACTTCACGACAAAGCCCGGCACCAGGAACGTCCTCAGGGCAGCACGGTGCCTGAGACTTTCGAGAGTAACGTCTACACGCGGTGAAGTGCCCACAGGACGGGCGCGCGGTTGTAACAGTTTTTATTTTCAGTGCTCTGCACACATTCCTCTGAGTTTTCAAGAGGTGGAGCTGCCAGTGCCCCTGCACTTGGAAGCGCCCCACGGGGGCCAGGCTGTTCCCAGGCCGTCAGCCCCTGATGACCCCTGCGTCTCTGCCCCCGCCTTGGCTTGCCTTTTCCAGAAACGTCCTTGGAGTGGATTACAGAGGGTCTGGCCCCTTTCACTGAGCAAAATCCATCTCGGCTCCCCCTGCACTGAGTGGGTCCGCAGATGATGATTTTTCGTCATCAGTTTTCGGGTTGCCACAGTCCACCCTCTCCCTGCTGAAGTCCACCTTCAAAGCCACCGGCTGCTTCTGGCTGTCAGCGATCTCAAGCAGGGTGTGTCCCACGCAGGTTTCATGTGCACACGTGTTCAGGTCGGTGGGGCGACTCCCTGTGAGCCTGCTGGGTTGCAGGGCGAGAAGCTGCCAAGCTGCCCCTGCAGCGGATGCGCCGTCAGCCGCCCCCTGCGGTGAGCGGCAGCCCGTGCCTGTGGCCCTGCGCCCTCCTGGCATGGGCTGCACTGGGCTGCGGCCGACCGGTGGGTGTGGAGTGGCGTCCCATGTGAACACCGAGCGTTTTCCCAGGTCTGCTGGGTGCACGCTGACACACTGCACCACAAGGACGCATACGTGTACCTCATCTTAGTCGGGTGTCTTCAGGTCGTAGGCCTGTTTTTAAAATACTTTATTTATTTATTCTGGAAAGAGGAGAAGGGAGGGAGAAAGAAGGGACAGAAACACTGATGTGAGAGAAACATTGATCAGTTGCCTCTTGTACCTGCCCGACCAGGGACCGAACCCACACCCAGGTCTGTGCACTGACCAGGAATCGAACCCACGGCCTTCTGCTTTGCAGGACAATGCCCAACACACTGGGCTACGCTGGGCAGGGCAAATAGGTAGCTTTCCAAGGTTAGGGGTTTGCCAGCTGGCCCTTGTGCCTACGTCTGCTGATGGGCATGGCTTGGTGGGCAGCAGGCGCACCAGGCTTGTCCTCATGCCCTGGGCTCCTGGCAGCTGTGGGGGATCGGTTTGGGGGGAGGTTCAGGGCTCCCAGGGCTCGTTGCAATGTCCACGGGACACACACAGCTGTCGGGATGGGTGCTACCGCGGTTGTGGGGGGGGTGCTGGAGGGACAGAGACCTCCCTGTATTATTTCTTCCAGCTTCATGTGAACCTACAGTTTCCTCAAGAAGTGGGGCTGGCCCTCGATGTGGGGCCAGTCAGCAGGCTGCACAGACGTGAGGATGGGAGGGGTGAGGAGGGGAAAGGAAGGCACAGGAGCTGAAGGGCCCCTACTGGGTGGGCTTTCTGTGGGCTCAGCCACACCTCAGGGGTCTGGTCAGTGAGCAAGTCCTGTTCCTAAGTGGGGGTGGGGGACAAGAGGCCCGCAGAGTCCCCAGCTCCTCCCTACATCCTGCCCATGGCCACACCGCTGCATCCCCTTCCAGCTCAGACCCTCGGAGAACGGGTCAGTTTAGCCAGTCCATCGTCTTCCCCCAAACCTGTCCCATTTGCCTGGCACCCCCCCCCCCACCAGAAGGCTCTGGTCACTGTCGATGGTCCCTCCTCCTCAGCCCCCTCCCCTCCCATAGAGTGCTGCTGACAGGAGCTTGGGCTGGCTGTGCCTGGCTCTGCCTCCATGGCCCCGCCTTCCCATCCCAGTGCCCAGCTGGGGAGCCATCATGACCTCCACGTGGCTCCCAGAGGGCCCCCCCCACCTCTGTGGTGGCTGCCCTGCACCTGTGACCAGAGGGGTCTGGCTGTGCACGCGGCACCCAACACGTGGAGGGGGTGGGGGCTCTGAGCAGACCCGACTGCAGCCACAAAAGGAAGCCAGTGCGATGTTTCTCGTGCAGTGGTGTCACTAACTACTCCAGCAAGTCCTGTTCCTAAGCAGAAAATTCATTTCCCTCTCTGGTCTCCTCCCCAAGAGGGTGAGGCATGGGCAGACCTCAGCCTGCGGCCTGGTCTGCTCCGAGCTGCTAAGGCCACAGCAGTAACTCCCACGTGCCGGGACACTGGGAGTCACACCTGTTTCTCAGAAATACCTATTGCCCAGCCGGCCGAGGGCTTCCAGTGCAACATCCAGTGTAGGCTGCACTTCCACCTCTGAAAAGAGGGAGGTGGCCCATTCATTCCCTGAGAACCAAAAGGCTGAGCACAGTATTAAGACAACCCCCACACCCAGCAGGCTGCTACCAAGACCAGGAGGGGGCATGATAACAGAGGAATGAACTCCTGTGCCTCACACACTCACAGCGGCCAGCCTACACACCCAGGAAGGCACGCCACCCGCACAGGAGCACCAACGGATGGACAGAAAGTGTGGGCGCCACAAGATGGAATGCCGTCTTCGGGGTGTGGACAGAAATGACCGCGAACCTGCAATTCTAGACCCAGCGGAAGTGTCCTTCAAATACACAAAGGCGTTTTCAGGGAAGCAACAACGGGCAGAATCCCTGACCAGTGAACCCACACCAAACGCATCCTCGGTTCTCTAGGATTCGTCTGTTCTGCTCAGGCCTGAATCCTCAGCACCTGCGACACCACGGAGCACAGTTGGCAACATTCGCCGACAACGTCGGGGCAATGCGACGTTACCCGTAGATCACAGACACTGCCTTGATTAACGTTGACGCTTCCTTTCGTGGCTACCTGTACACCAGTCTATCAACGTCCGTTTATCCCCCGCCCTACGGCGCGGTCAGAGGGCTCGGCAGGGGGTGCCGCGCAGAATTTTCAGACCCAGACTCAGACTCCACTCCAAGTCACCGAACCCAGCCTGTATCCGCCGCGCTCACGTCCCGACCCCGCCCGAGAGGCGAGCTCCAGGCAGCGTCCTCTCCTCGTCGGATGTCCGACGCCCGCCTACGCGCGCGCCGGACCCTCTATCGGTCCCAAGCCACAGCCTGGTCCTGTGGGTGGAGTGCCGGCCCCAAAAGAAACTCAGCCCGCCCATACTCCCGCCCACCAGCCCCGCCCTCGTCCTGACCACGCACACCGAAGCCCACCCCCCCGCCCGCCCCGACGCAGACCCCCGGCGGCACCTCCAGACCACGCCCCCTCCACGGGTCTAGACGGCGACCTGACCACGGTCCACCCAGGCCCTCCCTTCCCCCTGTAGAAAGTGTGCCGCTCCTTCCTGGTGACAGGCTAGTTACAATCCGCTGTCGTCTGTAGGTCAGTCATCCCCGCCATCTGACAACCCACGGGCCGGTCAGACAGCCGGCCCGGGGTCATCCCTTACCGGCGCCGGCCTTGGTCCGTCCGCCTGCGGACGCACTCCGGGCACTACTGCGGTCACGCAGCTCGGGCGACGCGCGCGCAGGGGGCGGGGCGGGGCGCACCCAGACTGCCGGAGTTGGGGGACTGAGGAGCCGCGCGCCAGGGGGCGGGGCGGCGGCAGGACGTCAGCGCGCCTTTTCGCCTTCCCAGCTCCCGAAGCGTCCCTGCGCGTGCGCGTCAGCTCTCCTTTCGGGACACCCGGGGAGTCGAGACGCGGCGGCGCTGCGCCTGCGCGATCCATGTCTCGGCGGATAGGGCCTGGCGCCGTCGCGGGGTTCGCGGGCTAGAACCCCGGGTTCGCGGGCTAGAACCCCTGGTTCGCTGGCTCCCTGCCAGCCGGACAAGCTAGGGCAGGCTTCGGCAGATTTTCTCCCCCAAATTGAGTAATCCTCGACCTTATTCCCAAAGGAGCCGGCTCCCAGGCAGGACAGCCCTGGCAGAGAACTCCCCGGGTTGACCCACAGGGCAGTGGGCCTTGGGCGTTGCCATGTGTCGGCCCCACCACTCTGCCCTGTTAGGTCACCCGAGAACCTGGGGGGCGCTGGGTCGGCGGCTCAGGTTGGGGAGAGAAGCCGTAACTGCGACAGCACCTCGGGGGGTTTTGATCCAGGGGTGTCACAAGAACTGGAGAGATGTAAACACGGGGCCCCCACTTTGCAGAATTGGGCGGGCTCTAGCCAAGGTGCCCACGCAGGTGTGGAGACACGTGGGTGCGGGGAGAGCTGGTGGACTTCTGCAGCTTCCCAGGACGGCAGTTCAGCAGTGTCTTGGAAGGACCTTAGAACCAGGCAGGTCTCCCTCTAGGATGGCGTCCAGGTAAGAATTGTCCAAACCTGGGAGAATTTTTATGCGTGTGTTAGAGCCAGACTGGCAGGTGCGGGGAGTGAAATCTCAGTGGATTAAGCAGACGCTCTGAAGAATGGCAGTTTTGCAGTTTATGTTGTGAATTAGAAGGAAGGGAGGAGGCATAAGTGGCGCTGGTCTCTGGGAGATGGGCGCCCCAGGCCCTTCACCTTCCTGCCTCTGTCTGGTTTTCTGCAAGAGCACACGCTGCTGGAGGCACGGAGTCATGTTCAAGTTGGCTGCAGCGTCCGCCAGGGCCCCCAGAAGTGCCCCTCTGCCCCTCGCCTGCCCTGCGGCTGCGGTGGCCTCTGCCCGAAACCCAGCGCCGCCCTGATGGTCCTGCTCCCCTGTCTTCACTTGACACTTGTTGAGTTGACAAGTGTCATCTGCCCCTGCTCCGGGGAAGCTTATGGGCGTCTGGGCCTTGGCGGTCTGCCCCTACAGAGCCCTGGACTTCCCTGGACTCCTGTCCCCACACTCGTGGCCCCGGCCCCCTTGCTACACAACCGAAGACTGGCCCAGCCAAACACTCTCACATCGAATAACACCTCACTCGAGCCCCACGAAGAGCCGACCACCCAGACAGCCCGGCGGTTCTCCTCCCCCAAGCGCACTGCGCCGCCCCCTGGCGGCCGCAGATGTGAGGCCGGGCCTGCGGCGAGCGTCCCCCACCTACCTCCGTGGGCCCGATTTCCGGGCCGCGCCCGCGCCCCCGCCCCCGCCCGGGCGCTGTGGCCCCCGGGACCTACCTGAGCCCGTCCGCGCTGCCGCTGGATTCCTTTGCTCCGGCAGTACTTCCCCCGGGCACGTTCCACCATCTAAATACTGTTAGTTTACTTCTAAATTTCCTTCCCCACTTAGGCCTGGGCTCCGTGGGCGCTGCTCAGACCTTGGCCCGGCTCTGCGCGCCGATGTGGCCCGGTAGCAGTGGCCGGCCCACGGTCGGTGTTCGATATCCGTTTGGGTTGATGACGGCCTGAGCGGTACAGCACACGGAGCACCTCTGTTCACGCAAGTGTGCGAGTCAGCGGGGGCGGCGCGGCCGGGAGGCAGTCGCTCGCTGCGGCTGTGGCGCCCACGGGCGTGCCCTGCGCGGCCGCGCGCCCCTCGGTTTCCACACGTGCTAAAAAAACTCAAGTGGTGCACCCCCGAGGGCCGTTCCCTGTCAGGAGTGGTGTTTCTAACTGTTGGAGCGTGGGTGTGTTATTCAACCATTTTGAACCGTTTATTCAACCATCGGCAGGAAGTTACTCAACTATTTTCCTGCCGATGGACATTTAGATTGTTTCCAGGTTGAACAGTTACAAAACGCTGCACAAAGACCCTGGGGACCTGTCGCCTAAACTCACGGTTGCTCTGGATGGGTGGGTGGGTGGGTAGAAACAGGTGCGCGCGCGTTTTACGTAACGAACCGGCGCCCCAGAGAGCCTGGGACAGCCTCGCCCCCCGCGTCACAGCCACTTCATCTCCCCCAGTCCCGGAGCTGAGAGGCGTCTCAGGTGCTTAGTTTCTGCTCCGGGGAAACCCGCAGGCCCGCCCCCGCCCCCGCCTGGCGCCCCGCCCCCACTGGCCTGGCCCCGCCCCGCCGCCCGAGGCTCCGCCCCCATCCCGGGTCCCGGCGGAAGCAGTGTCCAGGCTAAAGCGGCGGCGGCGCAAGGTGAGATCTGGGTTTGAGGGCCCCCGGGGTCGCAGCCGGCCGGCCAGGTTGGGGAGGACCTTCCGCGGCGCCCCTGGCGGGGCAGCCGAGCTCGGGCGACCCCCACGGGTGTTGGCTGCGGCCCGAGAAGGGCGCAGCCGGGCGTCGGCATCCTTGTCCGAGCAGCAGAGCACCGCCTGACCTCTTGGAGGGATCGCGCGGAACCGGGTGCGGACTGCCCCCCTCCCCCCGTCCGCTGCCGCGTCTCCGCGCTGGCGGAGGTAGCATACGGTCCCGGGCCGCCCCCTGGCGGCTCGGCGGGCCCGGGGCGCGCCCGCCCCGGTGGATGCCACCCGTGGGCGCCGCCCCAGCGAAGGCCCAAGCCCAGCGCCTGCTCTGGCGCAGGCCCTGCTGAGCGGCCTGTTGTCACACTTGAAACCGCTGATTTGGGGCGTTGCCCAGCTCCTGGGTCCCACACTGGGGACCCTCGGGAGCAGCCCGGCTGGGGATCCTGAAATGCGCTCCTACTTCCCTAGATCGGGGACCTTAATGGGGGGCATCTTTTGGGGGTGCCGGATGTTTCCACGGGGTTCTCGAGGTATCCAAAGGCCCAGCGAAGGGGGTACCCCAGTGACTGAAGCCCAGGGGAACGTCTGTTGATGAGGTGGCCCTGTCTCTCTTCTTAACGTCAGACCACCACATGTGAGCGGCGCTCCTTGGTGTCAGGCTGCTTCCTGGAGAGGGTGCGGCCTGGGGCAGCAGCCAGGGGGCTAGGGGCTCAGTGGTCCCTCCAGGCTGGCAGGCGTGGGGAGCAGCAGCCCTGACCTCTCCCCTCTGTCCAGGGCGGGGGATTCTGAGTTGGGATTTGGCTGACCACACCCTGGCCCCCAGTGGGGGGAGGTTGGGATTGCTCACACACTCTGAGCTGTGGGCTGGCGGACTCTTGGCTCCTCTGTGCAGCATGGCCAGTCACAGCCACCCTCGCCCCGTTTCCGCAGGCCCGCCTACGGGGACCTGCAAGCAGGACTTTTGCCTGCTGGTAGTCGGTCAGCAGCAGTGGAACCAGAGCCTTTGCCTGCCCCGCCCCCACTGCGCTCTGAACCAGCTGTGGGCAGCCGAGGGGTGGGGGCGGCCCTCCGTCAGCCTGGCCGGCCAGTGCCAGGCTCGGATGCAAACACCCGCGGGGAAGCGCTATCAGGAACCCCCGGGGGCGGGGGTTTTGAGCGAGGCCGAATTCTCAGGAGTCCCGGGTTTGGGGGAACCGGGGCCTCACGTGGGGCTGAGTCATCCCATTGGGCAGGCCCATTTAAAGGGCAGCTCCAGTCGCATCATTTCCAGGGCTTTCCATCGTTCTTGAGTGAATGCAGATGCCTGGCTCTGCCCCCTGCCCTTCTTAGCAGGGAGGCCAGCCCCACGTGCAGGGCCTCAGGTTCCCGGCTCCCTGTCCGTCCTGGTGTGGGTGGTCCCTGGTGAGGTGTCAGGGCCTGTGATCTGCTGCCGCCCCAGACCTGCTGCCAGATCTTCTTTCCCAGCCTGCCCCACGGCCCGGCTTCTCCACGGGCTGGTCCAGGGTGGGGCAGGCTGTGCCCCGGCCTGTCAGAGTCCCAGGCCCTCAGAAAAGGATCACAGAAACTGGGCCTGGGGTCCCCACCCCCCTGCTGTGTCCTGTCTAGGACACCCATGGCTGCTGCTCCCTGGAGAGCTGTTACCTGACTGCAGGCACCTGTCCCTCCCAAGCAGCTGCTTCAGGGAAGAGAGGCCGGGGGTCCTCACATCTTGGAGGGTGGGGGTGTCTGTGGCTTTGTGGTTGGCCCAGCCCGGGCATCCCTCTGGTTCTTGGAGGGCAAGCTGGCCGAGCAGGCAGGATAGTTTCCAGAGCACTGAGTGAACTTCCCATCCCATGCTGTGTCCAGGCCCGCAGGCCACCCCCTCCCAACCAGTCCTCGCCTGGGCACATGAGGCGGGGCAGGCAGCTCCAGAAGGCAAGCCCAGGTCCTGCCCTCTCCCAAGCAGGGGCGGGAGGCTGGGGGGTGAGTGCAGCCTCTGCCCCCGCAGCCCTGGCCCCAAACTCTGTGGCCCGCGGTAGTCTTTGCCAGGGCAGCCACGGGTGCCATGTCCCTCTGCCCCCCCCCCCCCCGTCTCTGTTCCCGGGGGCTGAGGCAGGCCTGGGTGCTGGAGAAAGGAAGCAGCACCCCCTGGCGGGGAGGCTGCGGCGTCCTCCGCTGGGTCTCTGGCCCCGGAACCTGAGAGACTGGGCTGAGCTGCCCTCCTGCCCCTCTGCCCAGGACACACCTGCCTCTCACCATGAGTCTCGACCTGCACTACGAGCAGCTCAGCGATGCCCGGTGGACGGAGCTCCTGCCTGTGATGCGGCAGTGCCCGGTGATCAGGTGGGTGCTGGGTCCCCAGGGTGGCGGCCAGCCGGGCCCCATGCGGGCACCGTGGGCTCCGAAAGTGCCTTCCTAGTGGATGCGCGGCACCGACTGCATGAGTTTCCCATGGTGCGAGATGTTCTTGTGTTTTTCCTCAAACGTTTAAAGATGTAAACCTTCTCATGGCTCATGCCTGTGGGCGGGTCTTGGTGTGGAGGCTCTGAAGGCGGGTGGGCAGGGCCTCTGTCCAGGGTCCCTGCTGGGCTTGCTCCGCAGGGACAGCCCCTCCCTTGCCTCTCAGAGGTGCTGCCTGACCTTGGTCCGACCTGGCCTGTGGCTGAGGTCCTTGAACCCCTCCGGCTTCATGCCACCGGCGCTGCCTGCCTCTTGCCCTTCTAACTGGTCTGAGTCAGGTTTAGGTTCACAGAAGGGTTACGAACGTGGTTTGGGGGGTGCCTCTGCCCGCCACCCTGCTTCCCCTGAAGCCAGTGCCTGTTGCCCGGGGCACCAGGCAAGCCACCTCAACTGGGACGTCACCAGCTTCCCCGCTGGTTCCTTTCCTGTCCTGGTCAGTGCAGAACTCCACGTGGCATTTGGCTGCCTCCTGTCTGGGACAGCCCCTCTGTCCCTCCTTGTCCTCGAGTCCCCCTCTGGGGCTCCGCTCAGCTCTGAAGAGTCCTGGTGACGTCTTCTCGTGGCTGAAGGACACATTTTTGACAAGCACACGTAGAAACGATGTCTCGTCCCGCCTGGCATAGCCTGCCGGGGGGTGTGCAGTCGCCCCGAGTTGCCCCTCGGGCGGGGTGTCCGCTGGTTTAGTTCTGGGAAGTCACCATCCCTTTACTGTGTGAGGGCTCAATGGGACGGCCGAGGCCAGCAGCAGTCTATAGCCTGGAGGAGGGTTTTTACCAGAACAGCTGGACAAAGAAACCGTGTTACTGAAACAAAAACAGAAACAAACAAACAAAAACTGCCCTGGCTACTGTGGCCCAGTGGACTGAGTGCCGGCCTGCAACCCGAAGGTCGCCGTTTCATTCCATTCCAGGGCACAGCCTGGGCTGCGGGCCAGGTCCCCAGTAGAGGGCGTGCAAGAGGCAGCCACACGTTGGTGTTTCTCTCCCTCTCTTCCCCTCTCCCTAAAAATAAATTAAAAAGTCCTAGAAAAAAAAAAAAGAAAACACATTAAAAAGCCCCGTCTCCCATTGGTTCGTGGCGCTCTGCTCACGCCCTGCTTCTGCACCTTCTGCCTGTGGTGCCCTCTCCAAGTCTCGCTGCGGTGGTCACCACTGGGCCTTTGCCTTGCCAAGAACTTTTCTTTAAATCCTCACCTGAGGATGTTACTGACTTTAGAGAGAGCAGGAGAGGGGAGAGAGAGAAACATTGACCAGCTGCCTCTCTCAGGCGCGGTGGTGGGGGACTGAACCCGCACCCCAGGCAGGTGCCCTGACCTGGAGTTGACCCTGCAGCCCTCTGGGGCTCGGAATGACGTTCCAGCTGACCGAGTCGCCCTCGCTGGGACTGCTCACTCCCCGCCCCTTGCGCGTTTGTCACAGTCCCTCCTCCGCAGGGTTTCTCCGATGTCCCACGAGAGCAGGTGGCCCAGTCCTGGGCACCTGCAGTCGGGTTTCACGTGTGTCCGCCTGCTCACATCGCAGCCTGGCCGCGCCCTCTGAGGAGCACACCCTCTGGGAGGGGACAGGGGCTGGACACGCCAATCGTGCCCCGTGCGTGCACAGCTACCCCATCCTTGGCCCGCAAATGGGGTCACAACCTGCGGTGGGGGCCACGACCCATGGCGGCGTGACCATCTGGGCGTCCCCCTGCAGGCTGGTGGACTGTGGCGTCACGGAGGGGCGCTGCCGGGACATGAGCACTGCGCTCCGGGACAACGCCGCCCTGACAGAGCTCAGCCTCTGCTCCAACGAGCTGGGGGACGCTGGCACGCACCTGCTGCTCCAGGGCCTGCAGAGCCCCACCTGCAAGGTCCGGAAGCTCAGGTGAGCCCCTGCGGGCTGCACGGCCAACCGTGCGGGGCCTGGGCCCCTGCCCCCGTGTGAGGCCCACGGGCACCCCGCCGCCCTGCCCGAGGCGCACTGCAGGCCTCTCACGCCCCCGCCCATTCACCCCCTTCTGCCCTCGGCCCGGGGACCCCAAGCCCTGCAGCCTGGTGTCTGGCCTCCCTGTGACTGTGGGCTTGCGGCCCGACAGCCTCCAGAGCTGCTGCCTGAGTGAGGCCAGCGGCAGGGCCCTGGCCAGCACCCTGCGCGCCGCGCCCTCCCTGCGAGAACTGGACCTCAGTTACAACCCACTCGGGGACGCAGGCCTGCGGCTCCTCTGCGAAGGACTCCGGGACCCCCAGTGCCACGTCGAGAGTCTGGAGTGAGTGTGCCCTGCCCGGTCCTTGAGCCACCTGCTCTCCTGCCCCTCGGGCCGGCACCGGACAGGCCCCTGCCCTGTCCTGGCTGCAGGGAGGTTGGAGGAGGGGCTCTCGGGGATACGTGTTGCTAGGTGTTGCTCCCGTGACTCGGGCTGTGACCCTCTTAAAGGAGCTGGCAGCCGGCTGGTGACCCCGCACCTGCTTGCAGGGTGGCCTGGCCCTGCAAACGCACAGGGGGGCACAGTGGTGACCAGGGCTGGGGTGGGGTGGGAGGCCAGGCCTCGCTGCTGGTCCATTGAATCCAGAGCTCAGGTTGGTGGGTGGTCCCCAGGACGGTCCAGCTACCTGGGCTTGGTAGGGACGGCTCTTGGCCCCCGCAGTGCCGTCGCTGCCTGGCGCAGTGTCCGCGGGCCTCAGCCCAGGGCAGGGAGCGGAGGCGTGCTCCTGGGGCGAGGACTGACTGCCCTCCCGTCCCCAGGCTGCAGTACTGCAGCCTCTCAGCCGCCAGCTGCGAGCCCCTGGCTGTGGCGCTCAGGGCCCGGCCGGAGCTGAAGGAGCTGGTGCTGAACAACAATGACTTCGGGGAGGCCGGCGCCCGGACCCTCTGCCAGGCCCTGCTGGACTCTGCCTGCCCGCTGGAGGCACTCAAGTGAGTGCTGGCCTGGGTGGGGTGGGCGCCACGCTGGGTGGAGTGGCTCCCGCGCTGGGTGGGGTCTCCCGGCTCCCACAGCGCCTCCTGTGCCTCAGGCTGGAGAGCTGCGGCCTCACCTCAGCCAACTGTCAGGACCTGTGTGGCGTCCTGGCCACCAAGGCCTCGCTGCGCGACCTGGAGCTGGGCGACAACAGACTGGGGGACGCGGGCATTGCGGCACTGTGTCCCGGGCTACTGAGTCCCAGCTGCCAGCTCAAGACCCTGTGGTGAGTCGGACTCCGGGCAGGTGGCCGCAGGGGTGCGGGGGCTGCCGCTCCTGTGTTTTGGGGTCTGAGGCCGCCACTGCGGCCGGGTGGGCTGGGTGATGTGCACCAAAGTCACTGCACTGGCACGGGGTCAGCACTGTCCGCTGGCCCCGTGGTGACATGTCCCTGGCCCCTAGGCTCTGGGAGTGTGACATCACAGCCAGCGGCTGTGGGGACCTCTGCCGTGTCCTCGGGGCCAAGGAGAGCGTGCGGGAGTTCAGCGTGGCCGGCAACGTCGTGGGGGACGAGGGGGTCCGGCTGCTGTGCGAGAGCCTGCTGGAGCCCCGCTGCCGCCTGGAGTCCCTGTGGTGAGCGCTCAGATTGGCCGGGTCAGGGGTGGCCGGGTCGGGAGAGTGCTGGGGGTTGGGGACCAGGACCTGCGGCGGCCCCGGGCGCGAGGCAGGCGTGTTGGGGGCCGTGGAGGTCCCAAGGCGCCCAGTGTCCTTGGCGGGCGGGGCTGTGCAGGGACACCGGGGTGCCAAAGCCTGGGCCGCAGCAGTCCCCGTGTCCCTCAGGGTAAAGTCCTGCGGCCTCACCGCTGCCTGCTGCCCGCACGTCAGCGCGATGCTGGCCCAGAACAGGAGCCTTCAGGAGCTGCAGCTGAGCAACAACAAGCTGGCGGACGCAGGCGTGGAGGAGCTGTGCCGTGGCCTCAGCCAGCCCGGCGTGCTGCTGCGGTCGCTCTGGTGAGTGTGCGTCGGCGCGGGGCTCGGCGCCCAGTGTCCCGGTCCCGACCCCCTCGCAGTCCCATCCCCCGCACCCCACTTGTGGTGACGCTGACAAAGGGCCAAGCCAGGGCTGGTGTTTTATTTCCAACGGCCCGGCCCAGCTGTCCCTTCTCCACGTCTTGTTTCTGCTGTCCTCCATGGGACCGGTCCTCATTCTGTGTCCTGGCCAGCGCCTCACCGGTGGCTTTCCTGGGACACCTGGTCCCTGTGGGCTGAGCTGACGGAGACCCCCCAGTGCTCTGCCCAGGGCCACCACTGGCACCAGGATCTGGGGGCACCCTGGGAGCCCTGTGACCGTGGTGCTCAGCCACCATACAGGGCAGGGCGCCTGCAGCTTCCAGGTGCCCCAGCTCCGTGGCACTCTGGGACTCCTGGACCTTGATGTTACCCTCTGCTGGTGCGAGTGGATGCCAGGCCTGTCCTCCATCATCCTTTGAGCCCATGTCCATGGCCTCTGGAGCCAGGAAGCCCGTGTCCTGTGCCGTCCTCAGTTTCAGCCCCGCCTCTTCCCCGCCTGGGCAGCTCTGGCCAGCGAGGATGTGGGGGGTGGGGGTGCGACCTCCCACACCCAGCACTGCTCTTTCCAGAGGCCACTGGGTGCCTGCCCTCTGCCACTGCCGGTCAAAGCCCTAAGTCCAGGTGTGCCCGCAGCCACAGGCCAGCCGCTGATGCTGCCCACCGCAGGGGGCTCTGCACCTGTGCCAGTCTGGTCAGGGCCATGGAGACAGACCTGGGGACAGCTCCAACCAGGGGTCATCTTTTCTTTTGTATATGTATTTTTAAAGATACTTTCTTGAAAGACTTTACTTATTTTTAGACAGAGGGGCAGGGAGGGAGGAAGAGGAGGAGAGAAACAGTATGTGGTTGCCTTTATGCGTCCCCCACAGGGGACCTGGCCCACAACCCAGGCATGTGCCCTGACTGGGAGTCACACTGGCGACCCTTTGGTTCGCAGGCCGGAGCTCAGTCCACTGTGCTGCAGCAGCCAGGGCTGGCGCTGGGATCTCGAAGTGTGCGCCACCCGCTGTGCGTCCTGTGTTCTGGTGGCACAAGCCAGGTCACTCAGCCAGTCAGCAGCAGCCAGGGGCGCGCCCTTATCCTGACTCCTGTCCTGCTGTCCACCCAGGCTGGGGGACTGTGAGGTGACTGACAAGAGCTGCAGCCACCTGGCCTCACTCCTGCTGACCAGCCGCAGCCTACAGGAGCTGGACCTCAGCAACAACTGCATGAGCGAGGTGGGCGTCCTGGAGCTGGCGGAGAGCGCCCAGCAGCCCAGCTGCGTCCTGGAGAAGCTGGTGTAAGTGGCGTGGTGGGCGATGGGGCCCGGGCAGACCAGGGGGAAAGTGGGCGGGGTGGCCCGGGCAGACGGGGGTGGGGAGAGCTGGGGGGGGGGGGGCCCTGGCCCACACCCTGCTGCTCCCACCCAGCCTGTACGACATCTACTGGACAGAGGAGACGGACGACCGCCTGCAGGCCCTGGCGGAGAGGAAGCCAAGCCTGAAGATCATCTGCTGAGCCCCTGCCCAGCTCCCGGAGCTGCTGGGCCATGGCGCCCCTGCGGGGACTGGCCAGCTCCCGGGGGCTCGTTCCCGGTGCCTTAGCTCTACTGAGAGAAATGCTCGCATCTGAGAACATTTTAGACACTTTATAATTATTAAAGTACTTTTTGAGCAGAAGGGTCCGTGTCCTTCCTTGTAGGGACCCCCAAGAACCGTGTTGCAGGTGTGACTCTTCTACAGACGTGACGTGCCTAAAGCTTCACGCTGGGCAGGCCCTGGCGAGCATGGGCTCCCAGGAACCCACCACTGTGGTCCCAGCGGCTGCCCCAGGACGGGACCTGCATGTGCCAGGGCACCAGATGTGCTCTGCCCTCAGACGTCTGGCCTCACCATGGCCAGCGGTCTCTGTGTCTCTGGTCAGCAGCTGGCCCAACAGCCCCAGTGGGAGTCATACCCAGGCCACCTGCACCTCCGGCCTGGGGACTGCTGGACCCAGGCTGGCCTGCTGACAGAGCCTGCAGCCCTCTGGATGTCGAGGGCAGATCCCCTGCCCGCCGGCACAGTGTGGGGAAATGCACAGCCCACAGTGGCCTTCAGAGGCGGCAAGCCCCTGGCTGGCAGCTGCAGCTCACCACTGTGAGGCCCTTTATAGTGCCTGAGGCCTCAGCTTCTGACCAGTACCCCGTCCCTCCCCACTGTGGGGACACAGGGCTCCCTGAAGGGAAGGCAACCCAGTCTGGGCTGGATCTGTACAAGGTGAGCCTGGGAGAGCTCGGGGACCTGGAGGCTGGGCTGGGGACGGAGCCCAGCAGCCACCCACTGAAGGGACTGCATGCAGGGGAAGGAGGCCAGGACCCAAAGGAATGGCTGTGAGCACCGGCCCATGAGGCACCACCTGCCTCAGGCATCAGCACTGTGGGGCGGTCAGGGCACAGGGCACCTCGAGTCCCTGCTGTGCTGGTGGAGCACAGCCCGCTCGGAGGTGAGCAGCGCACACCCAGGGCAGCCGGGTGCAGTGGCCCCTGTGCCAGCAGAGGCTGGACACCCCACAGAGAGGGCGGGAGCCCACCAGCACCGGGGACAGGACGGCCAGGCACAACGAGACAGGCCCCCATCCTGTCCGCAGTCCATAGGGGCTGGGCAGGAGCACGTGGACGTGCCTCTAGGTCTGAAATTCCCCAAGAGCAGTGGACAGAAGATGACAAACCAAAGGGAACAGCAGCCCCTGGAGTCCAGGGCCCTTCAAGAGGCGGCGCAGGGCCCTCGCCCTGGGTCCCCGTGAGCAGGCAGGGAGGACCCTCACAGCTGGTGTGGTGTCAGGGCACTCAGCACTTCCCGTCTGTTTGAATGTCCAGGGTCCATCACCAGCCACCCCCCCCCCCACCGTTCCCCACCCTGCCCCCACAGGTCCCCGGGGGCCTGAGCCGGCAGACCAGGTGACCCCGTGCCCCGCTGAGCAGCCTGCCCCACGACTGCCTCCCCTCCGGCACCGCCCCAAGCGGCAGGCACAGTGAAGGCGCAGACAGCGGGGATGCAAATCTCAAACCACCGTCGGTTTATTTGTTCTGTTTGCTCGTGGAGATGACCGTCAGCCCGCGGCGAGAGACCCCAGGACCCTTACTTCCGACCGCGGGCACTGGGCCTGGGAGTTGCCAACCTGATGCCCTGCCTGGAGACCTCTTCCCCTGCCCGCACCCCTCGGTCCGCGGGGCTGGAGGAAGAGTCCCGAGAGAACGGCTCAGGGCCACAGCTCAGACCCACCCATCTTGGCCGTCTTGGGAGTCGGAGGACCGTGTCAGTGACACGTGTGGCCAGGGAGCGGAGCAGGGGCCAGCGGAGACACGGGCCGGGCCCTCTGGGTGCCAGGACTTGGCGTGGTCCAGAGGCAGACCATGCAGACAGCGGACCGCTGCCCCAGGACAAGCGCCAGCCCTGCCTGCTGGCCGAGAAGCCTCCGGGGCCAGGAGCACGGAGCACGGACGTGCGCACATGCCCACGCCGCCCAGAGCACGCCAGCCGGACGGGCCGCCCCCAAGCCCCTCCGGGGCCGGCCGTGTGCTGGAGCAGGGGAGGCCTGTGGGGGCTCCTGGTGGGAACCAGAGCGGGAGGCACAGCAGGCCTGATCTCCGGTGGGTGGGCAGGTCAGTGCAGAGCCGGTGCCACTGCCCTTGGGGCTTCTGGGGGCCCAGTTGGGCACCCGTCCTTGCTGTCCACAGCTGCGCCCTGGTCGCTACTGCCCTGCTGCTTCTGCCGCCGGGTCTCCTTGTACCGCAAGGTGATGTCCCTGGGGGAGGGGCGGCGCGTCACCAGCTGCGGGCAGAGGCCTCTGAGCCTGCCCTGCACGGCCAGGGCAGGGAACACAGACCCCCAGGACCCCAATGCCAGTGCCCGGCCGCCCTGGGGTGGGCAGCCCTCACCGCAGGAAGAAGCGCCAGACGGTCCAGGTGAGCACGAGCACGGAGCCGAGCGTCCAGCACTGGGTGATGTAGAAGGGCAGGGACAGCGTGAGCGTGTGCGGGTCGTACTTGACCACGATGAGCAGCTCCGTGGCTGTGATGGCGGCCACCAGCCAGGCCTGCTGGCCCAGCTTCTTGTGCGGCTTCCTGCAGGGGGAGGGCACGTGTGAGGGACGCCCCGCCTCTCGGCCCCACCTCTCGGCCACACTGCCCCAGCCCGTGGCTCACGGGTCGTCCATGAAGTCGTAGATCTCCCGCATGGCCACGCCGCCCACGTTCACGAAGAAGACCAGCCGCAGCAGGACCAGGGAGTGCTCGGGCGGCAGCCACAGCACGAACTTCAGGTAGAACGTGTTCAGCTCTGCCAACAGAAACTGCGGGCAGGAGGCTGGGTGGCAAGCCCCGTGCCCGGCGGGTGCGCGCAGGGGGCTGCCGGCCTTACCACCAGGATGATGCCACACACGGCCAGCCAGCGGCGCAGGCTGGAGGCCGGCTTCCACTCGAAGCGGACCCAGCTGTAGGGCGTGAACTGGAAAGCGATCCTCTTCATCTTGCCCCTGAGCCGGGGTGGGGGTGGGGTCAGCAGGAGCCTGGTCCCTCGACCTGCCCCAGGCACCGAGGCGGGTGGGAGAGGAGACCCCACTCCCCAGCAGCCCCCCGGGCTTATCCAGAACTGTTTCTGTCTTGAAATCAAAGTGAAAAGGACAGAGCCAGCAAACGCTTTGTGGGGCGCCCCCTCGGAGGGCCACTGGGGAGAAAACGCTGGTCAGATGGGGCTGGCTGATGTCCAGCCACTGTAAGGGCTGCCCAGCATCCAGTCCCAGGCGTAGATGGTAAGAGGAAAAATCGTCTGTCACCCCACCTGGCTGGAACCTCAGGGGCCACCTCCAGGACCCATGCTGATGCCCGGTGCCCCTGGAGCAGGGCACTTGGGAGACGTACTTGTAGGTCGGAATGTTCCAGAGGCCCTGCCACTTATAGGTCTTCAGGGACAGCCACTCAAGGGTCTTCATGCCACAGTAGATGCCCAGCCCATTGCAGACCAGCACGTCCATGATCCACTGCGGGGGGAGGCGGGCGCTGTGGGCCCTGCGGCTCCGTCCGGCCCCTTGAGGGGACCCTGTGCCCATGTCCCCCTCCCTGAGGGCGGGGCAGTGGGCCTGGGTACCAGGACAGGCCAGGGTTGAGCGCCCCCCCCCCCCCCCGCCAAAACCTACGTGGTCCCACCAGCACTCGCTGAAGTTGGGCAGCTGGTGCTCCAGGCTGTACTCCAGGAACTCGAACATGACGCTCACCACCGTGCATGCCCACCAGTCCCGAATCATCAGGGTCTGCAGGCGCGTGTGCAGCCGGTCAGAGGCCTCGGGGCCTCTCCACTGTCCTCCCGGCCACCAGGTGCCAAGGACAGGTGTGTGAGGCCCCGCCCATGGCTCCCAGGCGGTTCACGAGCCCTCTGCTCGGCTGGCTCAGGTCCAGCTGTGGCCCCCTGGGTAGCCCTCAGCTCTGACCACACTGCGAGGTGAGCAGCGGTGGCCCCGGCCCCAGGCCAGCTGCAGACCAGGCTGCCCGCTGCTGGCGGGCTTGCCTTACCTTCAGGTACCAGCCGATGAAGTGCGCAGGTACGAAGCCGTCCAACTTGTCCTGCGGGTGGGAACCGGACGTAGGCCTCGTACACACCCCTGCCCCGGGCAGCCCCACAGCCTGGAAGTCCTCCTGGCCCCCGAGGCCGGCCTCCCCAGCAGCCGCTCACTGACGCAGCCACTCACCCACCCCCAGGGCCCGCGGAACGGTGCCTGCTGGCACCCAGGGGCAACCCAAGGTCTCTCCCATGAGTGTCACAGTGTGTGTAGATGGCACACCCCACCCCCAAGGACAGCGGGGTGCCCCGCCCACGGGGGTCTGCCCCACCGTGCGGTGACACAGGTCCCAGTGACACCCAGCACATGGCAGCTCTGGGGGCTCCTCCACGCGATACCTGGGCCCCGCCCCCTCTCCGGGCTGGGCCTCACCCAGATGTTGTGGAAGGGGTCCGTCTTGTTGTCTGCGTCGTAGATGAGGCAGTTCCCCCCATAGTCCCTCTCTGGCAGAGGGACCCCCAGCCTCGGGTCGACGTACTTCAGAAACTGGCGGCCGTCCTGGACGGTCTGCAAGGCCAGCACCCTGGTGAGTGGGGCCCACCCTGCCCCCACCACCACCTGCAGCCACACCTGGGGACAGGGTCTGTGGCTCGCAGACGACACCTCCACCAGCCGTGCGGCCCACGTGCCCCCGCCCCCTCGGGACTGAGCAGACTGGGGGAGTCCTGGGGACACTCGGCACCCCCAACAGACCATGCTGTGTGGGGGGGGTCTCAGCTGTGCCTTCCACGGGAGGGATGGGGGCTCAGCTCCCGTGTGTCAGGGCAGCTTGCCCGACACGCAGACGCCACTGCCAGCAGACACTGTGCCCTGGAGACAGAGGAGGGCGCCCGTGCGCCCCAGTCCCAAGCGGCAGCTGGGGGACACAGCGGGGAGGAGGTGCGAGGCTGGGCAGGCAGGGGGCACTCAGACCTGTGCCTGTCATGAGTCCCCACCCTTCACGTGGGGCTCTGGAAGTGTCCCTCAGATGGCGACCTGACTTGTAACTGAAGCTCCCGCGTGTGGCGGTAACCCCAGCACCTGAGGGCAGGAAGGGCTATCCGAGTCAGTGGCCGGTCAGCAAGCAGGCAGATCTTTGGACACTCCACACTTGGGTGGGAAAAACTGGACCAACGGGAGACGTCTGTCTGGACACCTGAGGGCCAACACCGCCCCGGGACGCAGACTGAGACCCACACTCTGCAGAAGCCAGCGAGGCCCTGACCCTCAGGCCTTCCCCAGCCGGCACAGCTCCCAAGGGCGCTGCATCTGGAGGAGAGGAGGCAGGCGCAGGGCAGGGGGGCGGGACAGTCACCCAGCATCTGCAGACATGCAGGCACATCGCTCATCACACGCTCGGCCAAGGGGCCCCGACACCCGGGGGCGAGGGGTGAGCCGGCGCCCAGGTCTCGGCCCCCAGCCCTTCCCCCCTGAAGGACCAGGACTCCCGGGAGAGACGGCTGGTCCGCGGGGCAGGGACGGCCCAGGAGGGCCTGGCGTGTGTTCTGGCGCCAGAAAAAAGGGACGTGCTCAGAATCACGGGTCAGAACAGCCCTGGGCGCGCAGCCCTGACGCTGGAGCGCCATCTGAGGCTGCAGGTCAGACTCCCAGTCCGGGCACACGCCTGGGTTGCAAGTTCAGTCCCCCGTCGGGGCACGTCCGAGAGGCAACCAACTGATGTTTCTCCCTCTTCCCCTCCCTCCCCCTCTCTAAAACCAGTAAGCACGTCCTCAGGTGAGGACTGGAAAAAATAAAACACAGCCGAGACAAGCAAAACAAAGTAAAATAACAAGAACCTGAATGGGGGGGTGGGGCGTGTGGGTTGCACAGGAGCCAACGAGAGCCCCTGACAGCTGGGGCTGCCTGACCAGCCCCGTCAGCAGCGTGCCGGAGTATGACGCAGCCACCCACACCCCACACCAGGGGACGGGGAAGAAGAGGCGAGTCTCCCACACGGAACACTGTTCCGCTGCGCCGTGCCCGGGGAGCGTGGGGGGTGTCATGCGGAGGGCCTCCCAGCACGCCCCGGGAGGGGAACCTGACAAGGGGGGCGGGGGTTAAGGAGGCACGGACAGTGACAAGTCATGTCGGCCGCTGGCACCTCCACGCCAGTCAGATCGTGACGAGCAGCACACAAACCCCCAGTGAACCTGGTGCCAGGACCCAGAGAAGACAGATGACAGCTTGGGAACACACGCAAGACCCTCAGCGCCACCAGGGTCTCAATGGGCTCGCTCCCCACGACCCAGCAGGCTCACCCCAGCAGGCCGAGTCATGTGGCCCCTCGTGCCAGTGAAGGAGCGAACCCCCATGGTCACCTCATCTGACACAAGAAGTGTTCAGCAAAATCCAACACCCTTTACGACAAAAACACTCAGCATGTTGGGAACAGAGAATACCCATCTCCTGAGGAGGGCACCTATAGAAGGCCAGGGGCCAGCAGCAGCTCAGTGGGGAGGACAGGAGGGTGTTCCCCCAGAGGCCGGGACGTAGCGGGACTGGGCAACCCCCGGTTCTGGCTGAGGCCACCAGGGCGACACGGCGGGGAAGGGCAGGCGCCAGTGCGGCGGGGACAGCACTGGAGGGCTCTGACTCTAGCCTACTGGGGGCCAGGGGGTGCGTCTTAGCCCTCAGGGAGGGTGAGCAGCACACCCAGGCAGGGAGGAGGGGCACGGGTCTCACCCACGGACTCAGCAGGCCTGAGCCTGGCCGGGTCACACCGCCAGCTGCCCAGCATCCTAGGAAACGCCGTGCTGGCCCGGGAGGAGGGAGTCCATGGAATTCCGTGTATCGTCCCCACTGTCTGGGGAGACTGAAACTGTGCTTTCATCCCAGGGCCTGGAGTGCGGGACAGGGGCCTCTGTGCCCGAAGCAGCAGCCCCCACATCACCCTGGGTCATGGCCCCAACTTGGATGAACTGCCTCCTGTCTGTGTCTGTCTGACAACAGGATGAACAGATGAGTCTTGAGCAAGAGAAGGTCTGGGCTCACAGACCCCCACACACACCTGAGTTTGGGTACTCACGTCCCCCCTGCTGCACCCCCCTCCCCTGGGAAAGCCAGCACCACATTTATCCCTCGATCAATATGTAACTGCGTGACTCCCTCCCGCCAACTCTGCGAGTCCTCGGAACAAAGGGTGCGCCCTCTTGGCTCTCTGGCCGCCAGGCCCGAGGCTGCCCGGCCTCTGGCCACGCAGGGGATCACCACCCTGTCTTCCGGCCACCCTTGTTTCCACCCTGAACCTGAGCCTCTCACCGCCCTCACCCCTCACCCCGGCCAGGCCCGTCCTCTTACACGGGAATGGAGCACTAATAAACTCTGATTTCATGCTGACAGTCGCTGACCTGTAATTCTCTCTCCTTTTTAAGATTACATTTTTTTATTTAGTTTTGGAGAGGGGGAGGGAGAAAGGGAGAGAAACATCAGTGTGTGGTTGCCTCTCAAGCGCCCCCTACTGGGGTCTGGGCCCACAACCCAGGTGTGTGCCCTCACTGGGAATCGAACCAGTGACCTTTTGGTTGGCAGGCTGGCACTCAATCCACTGAGCCACACCAGCTGCGGCTGACCTGTAATTCTTTAATTCTTTACATGTAAGAAGAACCAGGTCACTCCCATCAATGCTGGGATGGACAGGAAGACAGAACCCGGGCTCCGTGCACAGGACACGACCCAGTATCCAAAACAAAAACAAAAGCGCTCAGAAAACCACCAGGACAGCAGCAGTAACGCAACGGTCAGAATATACAAGTTCGGCAAGGCTGCAACACACAAGATCAATGCACAACAGTAACCGCGTTTCCACAGACGGGCAGTGGCCACGCCCACAGTGAAACAGGACAATTCCGCTCACAGGAACAGCACGGACGCACTCGAGAACCACAGGCGCCGTCGCAGCAACTGAGGCCCTAACAAACAGGCAGGCCCCTGTGCCGCCACGGGGGGTGACCCGGTCAGGCACTGCACCCCACCTGCTGCCACAGAAATGAACAAGGTGACCCTAAAAGGCATGTGCAAATGTAGGAGACTTCTCGGGACCAAAGCCATCCTGCAAAACAGGAGCGATCACTTCCAATTCCACATCCCGCTGGACGGACACCTAGACAAGGCCCGGCCAGTACTCCTTAAGACTGTCTAGGAGACTAAGCAGGGAACACCTGATAAATGCCACAACCCCAGCGGGCCTGCGGGGACGCGACCCTAAAGGTTTGGGGATCCTGGGGATTAGGGTGGGGACCCTAAGAAAGACACCTGCTAAGAAGGGCTCTCGGTCGCTAACGAGGCTAAAAACCAACTGACCAGCTATCCCACCCTGCGCTTCGCAGCCGGCCCTCCCAGTGACCCACCTTCAGAGAGCAGCCAGCACTGCAGCCGAGTCAAGAGCAGAAGTCCTGGAATCCTGTTTCAGCCAATAAGACTGAGTCTTTCCTCATCCAATCCAAGCTATACAGCTCCGCCCAATCAGAGTGGCTCTACCCTGACCAATCAGCGTAGTGCCTTTTTGGACCAATCAAACTAAAGATTTGGAGCCCTTATTTGCAAGAGGGTAGACCAATCAGGGACCAGGACAGGGACTGCAGTCCAAAGGCCTCAGCACCCTGGGACTCTAAGCCCCTCGCCTTCGGCACCCAGGGCTGCTTCCCCGCTGGACTGTGCCCCTAAGGTGTCAGTCCCTCCAGGGCAGAGTGAGCAGTGCAGCCAGAGAGGGGCCTGGTCTCATGGCCCTGCTGCGGCGGTCCTACTGTGGCGGTCCTACTGTGGCCTAAGCCTGCTGTTTGCATTGAATCGTTTCCTTCTGCACCACACCCCACACCAGGGATCTCTTTCTGTGATGAACTGGCACCAGCGGCCATTGGCAGACAGGGAAGAATGGAGAGAATCTGAAAAACTATGGACTTTGGTTAATAATGAGGCACTGATATTGGTCCCTAACAGGAAACTGGGAGCAGGACGTGTAGGACCTCTCTGTACTAACTTTGCAATTTCACCCATCTGTCCTTAGATAAAAGCTTTACTTTAAATAAATAAGTAAATAAATAAAACTTGACAATAAAAAAATACCTAAAGTCAAGCTGCCTCCCAAACAGACAGATGGCCCTCGAGCAGGAGAAGACGGTCAACGTCAGGAACCGCCGGGGAAGTGTAAGTCAACTACGCGGACCACGACCCCACCACTCACCCCCGTGAAGGTGGCTGCTGTCCAACAATAAAAAGTGAAATAAGGAAAAGTAAAATGACGTGTTGGAGAGGAGGCGGAGACACTGGAAACTTGTGCACTGTGGGTGAAAACGCAAAATGTTGGACATGCTGTGGGAAACCAACAGGGAGGTTCCTCAAAGTTCAACGTGAAACTACGCTCTGACTCAGCGATTCTCCCACGTGCATGGTCCCAGGAACTGGAAACACTGGCCACGGCAGACAGCTGCGCACTCATGCTGACAGTGTGTCCACAGCTGCCGAGAGCTGGGCGTGGCCAGTGTCCATGGACAGGCGGACACGCAGAATGTGGCGTGTCCACGGGGTAGTGTTATCCAGCCTTAATGAGGAAGGAAACACTGACTCGTGTGACAATGTGGAGGCACCTGAGGGTATTATTCTGAGTGAAATGAGCCAGACGCACAAGGACAAACCCTGTGTGACCCACTCGCAGGAGGTCCCTGGAGGAGTCAGAGCCACAGAGACGGCACGTAGGACGCTGGGAGCCAGGGCTGGGGGTAGTGGAGTGCTTCATGGGGAGAGTCAGTTTGGCAAGATGGGAAATTCTGGAAGTGATAGTGGTGAGGGCTGTACAACTGTGTAGATGTGCTCATTGCCACTGAACTCTGCACCTAAAATGATGAAGGTAGGACACTGTAAAAATTTATTTCAGAGAGAGGGGAAGGCAGGGAGAAAGAGAGGTGAAGAGACACCAACGGGAGAAACATCCATCAGCTGCCTCTCATATGAGCCCTGACTGGGGACGGAACCCACACCCCAGGCGTGCGTCCTGGGAATCGAACTGATGACCTTTCACTTTGCAGGACACCCAGCCAAGTGAGCCACACCAATTGGGGCAAGGTGGTGAATTTTATGTTTTGTGCTCCTTACTAAACTTAAAAAATTCAGATGCTGAATGCACTGCAACAAAGCTAAGAAGCTGCCCAGAAATCTGCAAATGCCTGCGCACATGTGTGTGCATGGGACACTGGCCTGCACACATGCATGTGCACGCGACACTGGCCTGCACACACACGTGTGCATGTGTGTGCATGTGACACAGGCCGGCACACATACATGTACATGTGTGTGCATGTGACACTGGTGAAAAGTGGTAAGCTCTCATCATTGATTTCCTGGTCTGGCACTTCCTGTGTTTACGCAAAATGTTCCCACTGGGGACCCGGGTGAAGAGTGCCCGGGACCTTACGGTACAATTCTCTATAGCTTATCGTGAGTCTAGACTTAGTTCAAAGTAAAACATTTCAAAAACCCTCGAGACGAAGATATAAATGGAACATCGAAACTGTGAAACTTCCAGAAGAAAATACAGGAGGAAATCTTGACATCGTGGTGTCAGAGACTACGCCTCCGCCGGGACAGCAGAACGGCAGCCCCGGGAAGAAAGGGTGAGCACTGCTCCTGGACAGGAAACCGCTTTTCCAGCATGGGACCTTGGACCAAGACTGTTGAAAAAGCAGCAATTTCTTTAAAGGGCAAAGAACTTGAACACTTCACCAAGAGGAAGTTTGCCTGTCTAACACAGGCACGAGAAGTTGGTCACCATCAGCCACCGAGAAGTGTGACGAGGGGCCACAAGGAAGCGCCTGGCCTCCGCAGCGTAGACTAGACCAGGCACCGGGAGCTCATGGGCTGCTGCTGGGAGAGTGGGGACGGGGCTCCGGGGCGCGCACGGGAGCGGGGGAGGGGCGCCCACTGCGGCACCATTCCCACAGCCCCCCGCTAGAAAAGGTCTCTCAACATCTGCCGCAGGGCAGACTGGCACATCCATGTCAGGGAGGCGCGTGTGGCAACAGAAAGGACCGGGGTGTTGAGCACACACACGCTGGCTGCATTTCTGAGTCATCGACGGTCACACGGTTCACAGGAGACTCGAGGACAAAGCTGTGGTGATGGCGGGAGAGCGGCCCCTGGTCAGCGGGGAGGGGGCTGGGGAGGTGGGACGCCTCTGGGGGTCACACCAGGGCACCTGGGGAACGGGACTGTCCTAATTGCAGTGTTTACACAAATATGAACAGGTGTTAAAATTCACAGGACTGCACACCTACCCCCAAAGTACAATTTACCATGTAACCATGACCCTCGAGCCTCACACACTGACAGACTTCTGAGGCCACGGACCACCCACTGAAACGGGTGTTTGTTAATCTAGGCGGAATGAGGAAATCGGTAAAACAGGCCCCAGTGGCGGCAAAACCTGGACCGGCATTTACCAAGGACACGCACTCCCACCCTCCCCCGACTGTCCCGCAGAGGGGCCGCCCGGAGGGAGAAAGCACACGACGGCACAGCGGGCCAACCAGAAGCCAAGCGCCCGGTGAGCTCAGGCCCCAGGTCCGCCGGAAGCACTCAGCGCATGGGGCCCGGGGTCAGGCGTGCGGCTCTCCCTCCGCCGCTGCAGCCCTCGAGCAGGTCTGGGGCTCCTGCCGCTCACAGCAAAGGCGGCCCGCCCCGGAGCACACAGCACCACCTGCACCGTGAGGTCAAGGCCCGGCGCTCCGCACTCAGACTCCAGTCTGCTGAAAGGCGGTGTTCCGGTCACCTTCCGGAGGTCCCCTCACAGCCTCCGCCCACTTGTGCTGGGCTTCAGCCTTACTCCTGTTGACCTTGAGAAGGACTCCTGTGGTTAACTGGGCAGGATTCGGCACCAGCCTAGAGCCATCGTGAGCAGGGACCTCCCTCGCAGACTGAGCCCGCGCCGCTGCCGCCCCCCCCCCCCCCCACACACACACGGGCGGGCCCCCTCAGGCAGAAGCTCCCGACACCACCTTCCCACAGGCCGGCTGAGACCTGCCCCGTGCCCCTGAAGCCTCGCAGCTATACCTCATTTGCATTGTACTGACCAATCAGAGCAGCTCCATAACCACCAATCAGGACACAGAAAGCTGACCACTCGTACTGTGCTATTTGGACCAATCAGACTAAGCAATTCTGGATTTCTCATTTACATAGAAATGCACCAATCAGGAACCAGGGCAGGAATTCTCTCTATAAAAGGCAGCCTCCCCATCATCTTCAGGACGCATACTTCCGTTCTCTCCAAGGCTGCCTTACCCCTTTCGCTAGCTGTTCACGTGAGTGAAGTCGCCCCTCACCACCGTTTTCCACGCATCAATTGCGGGCATTTGTTCACAGCTCTGGAGGAACTTATGTGCAAAGCCTTCTCGGTCGTCTCGCACTTACGGCGGGGGCAGGCACGGCCACATCATCACTGAAGACTGTGGCGTACCCCGGCAAGAAGAGCACTCACCTGGAAGAGGATGAAGATGAGGAAGAGCTCGTAGACCACGCTGACGCACAGCCAGAACCTCCAGTATGCTACAAAGACAGAGCACAGCGTTAGGGCCCGGTCTCCAGGTCTGGTGGAGACTCGACAGAGCAAGGCCTAACTCGGAAGTGAGCACCGTTGCTCTAGGAGGCGTTTCCTTCCTTGTTGTCCACGCCAGTCCTAACACTTTATTTTTCCTCGCCTCACCGCAGCACGGAAGGACAGAGACAAGCATGGCCCCCCGTTTACCTGCAGTGTTTCTAACCCTCAGTGCTGGCTGCAGGTTTGGGTGGATTCCTTTTGTCATGTCAACACAAGCCTTTTAACCCCAGTAGAGCAAGTTTTTATTACAAATGAGTGTGAGATGTCATTTTTCTGCACTTAGGAGGATCAACTTTTTTGTGATGCCTCGTCACCATGACCTGTTTCAGGGGACTTCCTCAGTTTCAGTCACAACATGTAGGAACTCGTCCCTATGGTGATTGTGTCAATGCTTGAAGCTGCGAAGAGCAGATCCTGAGTGCCCATCACCAGAACTGATCACGCAAGGTGAGGGAGGCAGTGATGGTTTCCAGTGTGTGCATGTATCAAGTCTCCACGTCATATGCCTGGAACGCCTTGAGCTCACACTGTGCTGGGCACTTACCAGGACTCCTCCCTCCACCACCTGCCTTCCACTCTGTTCAGTGGAAGCTGTTTTCAGTGCGGGGTGAGGTGGCCTAGCACTAGTCTGAAATGCAAACGGTAACTTGTGCCTCCCGGGAATTTTAATGATCCTGTTTAATGAAGGCCCAAGACTCCAGTTTCCCTTTGCTAACGCTGGTCTAGGGGAACCTCAGGTTTTCCGTGCACAGCATGCCCCTGGCTGGGGCCAGGGGTTGGGGGTCCCAGTTGGGGGTGAGGGTTCTGCAGTGCCGGGTAGCATGTCCCCAGGAGTCTCTAGGGCAAGCCAGCATCCTCAGGGGCTTGTGCTTCATTTCATCTGCTGGAGGACAATCAGTCATGGAGAGGTACTGGCGGGTGGAAGGTTTACACTTGTGAGCCCATGAGAGGGTTCACCTCACATTACTGTTGTTTGTGCTGTAGCTGCAAGCCTCCCTTTGCCCACTCGGTATAAAAAACCAGCCTGGCACGGTGGGTTCTCAGGAAAGCCTGTGGATGCAGTTCCAGGGCTGGGACTCACAGCTGGGGATGGGAAATGCTCAGAACAGTCCCCGTGGTCCAAGGGTTGCTGTAGGCAGGTGACAGGTCCCTGGGAGATGGGGCCTCCCTGCCCGCAGGTGCTCCCCACAGCCCACAGAGCAAGTGTGAAGATGTCTCCTTCTACACTGCTGCCTGCCATCCTTGCGCACCTGCAGGCCCCACATCCCCCTGGACAGGGGGGAAACCTCAGAGTCCCTGTCTCTATTGCCTTGTAGTGCCTGTCAGGGTCTGTGGCGGGCTCAGCCCTCTTCCCACATGTCCACCAAAGGCAGTTGGTCTCCCTTAGTTCCCATTCCCCACACTCTTACTTTCTTCCCAGAGACAGACACTGGCTGCCTTAACAGCCCTGACCATGCCTTGGTTTGCCCCAGTTGTTGGAGGGAGCCAGTAAGAGACACCCCAGATCAGAGGGAAGGACACCTTTCCCATGGGCAACACCAGCTTCCAAAGGAAGCAGTGCCCAGGGGGCCAGCAGGGAGCTGCACCCTACAGCACAGAACACTCCTCCTGCTGTCCCCCTTGGCGTGCTGTGCAGGGCTGCTCACGGGTTTGCCTGCCAGGAGAAGCTGGAGGGTTTCCTGCCAAGTCCCGGGCTAACAGGACACCTGAAATGCTCCAGGATAGGCTGCCACATCCATTGCATCAAAGCTCCAGGCTCAGGCAGAGCCACTGAACTGAAAGAAGGGCCGAGCAGGGCCCAGGCAGATGAGGGGCTGCCATCTCTCTACAGGGGAGCTGACTTCACGCTCCCACAGCTCGGAAAAGTCACAGTGGCAGCTTTCAAAGATTACCAGCCGCCCACCATCCTGGAGCCATGGGGCCAGACACTGGGACAGGCAGCTGCCCACTGGTCAGCTGGACCCTGGCAGGGCCACCTGTCCTGCTCTTGCTTTATCAGCACCTGGTGCCCTCGAGGGACACACCATCCTTCCACAACTGACCAGCTCTGGCTGGGCTTCCGGCCAGGCTTACTCTTCCTTCCAAATCGATTCAACAGACCGACTGCACCCGGTCTGCACGGTGACTTCGGTGGTTTTCAGACTGTTACATCCCGTCCCCACCGCTCTGGTTTGGGGCCACATCATGCTGAGGCAGGGCTGCGGGTGCAGAGCCTAGGCAGGTGGGAAGGCCCCGGCCCTTGGTGTGGCCGGGCCCCACCATTTGGGTGCCCAGAGACAGGCAGCTCACTGACGAGCATGGTGCTCACTGGGCCGTGGACACATCCCTTCTGAGGGCCACTAGGACCTAGTCACAGCTCCACTTCCCAGGACTCTGTCAGACGGTGACCAGAGACGTGCGCACAGGGGGCGTGTGTATAACTACAGTTACAACTGGAAATCCCTAACAACATAGCATGTGGAGCTGGTTAAATTAATGGTACTGCATTCAGATGATGGCTAAACAAGCAGCCACTAAAAATCCAACTGTCAAATAAAAGCTTAGGAAGTGCTTGTGTTAAGGCTGAGATGGAACACATGTGATAGGAAACCACTCACGTAAAGGGCTCCAATTTTCAAAGCTAAGTATGTGCAGACATATACAAACACATCCAAACTTAACAGTAGTTATTTCTTCCCATTTTCACTTAAAAACATCTGTATTCCCAAAATTGTCTACAATAAATACTGCACAAACTCCTGTGAGAAGAAAGACACACACTACTAAGCTGTGCCCCTTCAGGAGAGCTGGGTGCACCCTCCGGCTCCAGGACCTAGGGTCAGTAGGACTCCCCATAATTTCAGGGGGTGGGGGACATGGCCAGGACAACTCACTGCAGCAGACAGTGTTTTGATGGCAGGATGGACGTCTCAGGCCTAAAGCCGAGCCGCCCGCTGGGGCCCACCCCGACCCTACTGGATGGCTCTGGGAGAACTTGTCTACAGAAGAAACCCGAGGAAGACGGAGTGGCCAGATGGGAGGGTGAGGGCGCTGCGGGGCAGGATGGGGGGCAGGATTTGGAGGCCTGATGGGGAGGCAGAGGCCGCAGGAACAGGAGCACACCCCTGGGTGGCCTCGGGTGGCAACAGTGTGGGTGGCCAGGCAGGCAGGGGAGGGCAGGACACGCACACCCTGGCAGCACAGAGTGACTGCTGGGAACAGAACTGCCACGTGGGCACACACGCAAACAAAACAGCTAGTTACCTGGATGAGGTCTGGAAAATGGCCCGTCTTTAGCTTGTGTGACTCCAAAACATAAGAAAACCAAAATACTGGCCACAATACCTCTGCAAATAAAGAACAAACAGCCCCTCAGTGTGCGTCAGCACAGGTCTGCACGGCTCCTGCCAGGCAGGAGACACCTCTGGGATGCCCACACAGCAACAGTCCCAACCCCAGCGGGGCAGGGCAGCTGGAAGCAGGCCCCGGGGGCAGAGCCACATGACCCCAAAGCAGGTAGGGCCGACCGGCCGGCCGCCTGCCCAGGCAGACCCTGTCAGGGAAGCCCCCTTGCTGGGGGCTGTGCACTGTGCCCAGGTCACTACAGTGACACCTGGGCTTCCTGGGTCAAGATGCCCAGTGCAGACCCACACGTACACCTGTCATAAATTCAGCTGCTCTCTCCTAACTGGTCTCAGGTTCACTTCATCGTCAGTCCAGCCAGAACTCCCCAGGTCAGTGAGTGGCCAGGGGCGGGGGGGGGGGGCAAGTGGCTCCCCAGCAGCCTCCCTGGCCTCCTCCTCGTGCTCCACTGAAGCTTAAGGTGGAAAGGCCTCCCTCTGTCTTCTCAATTTAGATCAGCAGGGGAAAATATCTGTGAGGCTGGCTTCTTGGATGTGGCGACTCTTTCCGTGTCTGGGGGCACCTGCTGAGGCTAGGTGGCAGTGTGTCTCCCACCAGAGACTGGGCGAGGTTTCTCCTTTCGTCGCGTTCTGCGTTCCAGGAGCGTGGCTTCCTCTCCAGTCTCCGCCCTCTGGAAGGTGCGCCTAACAGGGTGCCCTGGTGGCCCACTGAACAGACTGGGGTCCCGGTGTCTCTTTCTGGCCATGCCAGCTCTTGCGGGAATGTGTCGTGGGAAACCTAGACAGTAAGGGCCTGTAGTCTCAACACACGTTACCTCACCGTCAGTGCCGCCCATTTCAGGAGCGCCCACTGGGGCCATGGCCAGCCGGCCTGTGGCCAGAGGCATCTCCTATTTGGTAGAGACTGGAGGCCCTGTGTGTACGCCACCATCCGGCTGCCTGTGTGACCAAGGCCTGTGCTGCATCCCCCGGTGCGTGAGCTTTTGGACCACACGCCGAGCCTGGGGAGTGAGCTCCCACCGTCTCCAAGGAAAGCTGCCTGGCTGAGGCTGCTGGTGGAGGCAAGAGATCCTTCCAGCACCGCCAGACAGAAAGAGACCCTCCAAACAGGAGAAACCTCAGACCTGAGAAACTGTTAGAGCGCTCTCACCGTAACAGTGGTTTTATGGGTTCCTACAGGGAGACTCAATTATTTAAAAAATAAGTACAAAGAAATATAACCATGAGCCTTACAGACAGAAACTGGCTCGGGAAGCCTCATGGAGTCTGTGGTCTCCGCTTCCCAGGTGCTGAGGAAATGCCAGGTTAGTTCACAAGAGAAAGGGGCGGATGCTGGTAGGAGCCAAAGACAGTAGGCAGAAAGGGCAGCCACAGTTCCCTTCCACAGGGCGGCCGTCAGAGGTCACAGACTGAGGGGTTACCCAGTGGATGCTGCTGGGGTGCCAGCACAGGCTGCCACCCGCCACCCCAAAGGCTGGGCCAGGGGCACATCCCAGAGCTGCGCGAGTCTGCCCTGCTCCTGGGGTGAAGCGCATAGCCCTGTGGGCAGAGGTCGCAGCCAGATGCCCTGGGACAGCAGTTGGATGGTCAGTGAAGGGAAAGGCCGACAAGAACCAGGGTCCTTGGCCTTTCTGCTGAAGCATCAGGGCACAGACAGGGGAATCTGCAGGACCCACGGAGTGGGGGCGCTTGGGCGGTGGCTCTGAAGCCCACGGAGGAGGCCCTGACTCTGCTGGAGGAGCAGAGTGTGGACTGATGCAACAACGGGACCTGGGGTGCTTTCAGCTGGCTGCATGGGAAGAAGCTACATCGTGTTGACCTGGTTCTTGTGTGAGAACAGATGTGGTCTGGCTGGGGACAAGGTTCCCACACAGAATCGTAAAACCAGAGCCGGCCACGAAGTCCCGATGAGGCTACAGGGAGGAATATGGGAGCTGAAAAAACATCTAAGTAGCTTCATCAAAAGGTTTGTTGCAGAAAACTAGTGCTAAGTTCAAGGAATAAAATGCACCCGAAACAGAGGCCCTCGGGTGCAGGTGACCGCTCACTCCCTGGCCTGAGGGCACCAAGAGCCTAACCAGAGTCTCCTAAACCCAGGCTTCCGCCCAGAGCCCAGCGACAGGGGAGACGAGACCTCACTGTCCCCACCTCCCCAGTGCTGACCGAGTGGCCCCTGACCCTTGCTCCCCGGGGGTGGCGGCTCCCGTGCACCGGCGCCTGGCCAGAGACCGCAGCAGTCCCTTCCTCTGCCCGTCACAGGGGACCCTGTGGGAGAGGGGGCTCTGCTCCCTCTTGGGTCCACCAGAAGTACCTGTCATTTGTCCAGGCTGAAACCTGGTGAGGCACAGGGGGAGGGTGTGGCCACTTCCCGACCAGACGTTTGGTAAACCGGGAGCTGCAGAAGCTCCGAGCCTCACAGGCACTGCTGGAAGGCCCCTCCGGAAGTCACGATGAAACCGTGGCCAGGAGAGAACAGCCAGGCAGGGGCTTGAGGCCAGCCTGTGGCGTACTCGGGTCTCAGCTCAGTTCTGGGGAGGGCAGAGCGTGTGTCCTGTCTCACACACCTTCCTGAAGGCAGAAGTGTGCCCTGGAGGCAGTCCAAGCCCACCTGCGGGTCGGAGATGCAAGAACACGGAGGCAGGCTTCTCGCAGAGCCACAGACTGCTGCTCAGGCTCTGGGACTCCCCTGCCAAGAGCAGATGCAGAGGTTGACCGCTGGCCCACACACAGCTTAGAAAGCGCCTCAACCATCCAAGGAGATCAAATGTGGCCCGGGCCTGGGGCCCAGAGGCCCGTTTGCACCTGTGCTGCTCCAGTGTGCCGTGGGGTATTTTCTGCTCCAGAAGATACTACTGATTTGTAAGAGACCTCTATTTGTGGCACATGTGAAGTTTTCAAAAACATGACAGAGACTGACACACACACTCTCAGGACCGCTGGAGCAGGGAGCTTCGGGGGTCTCCTCCACGGGAGTCTGCTTCCACCATCAGCTCCTGTGTGACCCCTTCATTCCACCTGGGCTTCTCAGCTGAGTGCACGGCATCCGTGTTCCAAATTTGTCACCGGGAAAAGTAACTTTGGTATGGTAACATTTTTCTAAGTAGCCCTGGCTAGTGTGGCTCAGTGGATTGAGTGCTGGCTGGCAAACCAAAAAGGTTGCTGGTTCAATTCCCGGTCAGGGCGCAGGGTTGTGGGACAGAATCCTGGTTAGGGGTGTGAGAGAGGCAACCTATCAAAGTATCTCCTGCACATCAATGTTTCTTTCCCTCTCTCTAAAAACAAATGAAAACAGAACTTTAAACAGCTACAAGCAACAACAATAGGGAAACAACTATGCTGCCCACAAAAATAGGGACTTCTGGCTTAAAACACAGTGTGAGGTGTGGACCCGAGGTGTGAGGTGTGTCCTGAGTGGGTCTGAGGACTAGGGACAAGCTGGAAGGACAGGGAAAGCTGTGGAAGTATGAGAAGGGTTCCGTGCACAGTCCGCTGGACCAGGCCCCCCGGAGGGTTCCATGCGGCGTCGCTGTCAGCAGTGCACTGAAGCGCGGTGTCCCTTCGCCTGCTCAGGAGCAAAGCCTGTCCGCTGGTCCCTCCCGAGGAGTCGTGGTGAGACTTCCTCTGCTCAGGAAGCCAACACTCCGTGTTTTCCCAGAAGAATTCGCCGCGCCCTCTACTGCCTTGATGGCCCAAGGATGCCACCTCTCCACAGAGAGCACAGCAGTTGCGTTTGGAAGGTCCTGGCCGACCGGCACGCTAAGGGGGCCGCGGCCAAACCTGAAGACTGGGGTGCACTCTGCTTCCTGGACAGACCCAGCGCCCGGCTGTTGCCCAGACGCCCTGTCCTGCGGCAGCTGTCTGCCTCTCAGTCGGAGCCGAACACATGGCGACCTGGCTGCGCGTGGGGCCGAGAGAACGCTGGCCAGCCCCCTCTCTGGGGTCTGCGCGCCCTTGTCCTCATGAGGCGAAGCCAGACTCTCCGAGGCTCAGCACGGCACCAGCATGTGCTTGCAGCTGTGACTGCCAGTCCTGGGTGGGCACCGTCGCTGGGGAGAGGCTTCGAGAACACGCATCTGTACACGGGGCACACCTGCCACAACCTCGAGGCAGGACACTGCCTCACCAAGCTCAGCACCCAGCGCAGGGCATGGCCGCTGTCCTGCCCCCACGACCGACAGGCCAGCTCACGAGAATTACAGAAAACTGGCCTCCAGCAGAGCAGGTCCTCACGCGAGACTGGAGGGGCTGATGAGCACCATCGGTTCTTGTGACTGTGGCCCTGAAACACGGCTGGTTCTTTGATCGTTTTGTCTTCAGACAGAAGTCAGGAAGTTCTCTTACGTCACCGAGTGATGCGGTGACACCGCTGTGAGCAGAGGGAAGCACTGGTCTCCCGCCCTGAACGGCTCCCAGACTCCCAGGCGCTCAGCACGCACTGGCACCCCCGCCCCCACCGACACTGCGTCTGCCCGAGCTCCGCGGGAGGCTGTTCTCCTGGAGACGGGGCAAACTGTCAAGGCTTACACGGGGAGGTCACACCTGAGAGGGACATGCAGTCAGTCAGGTGGGACCGCAGAGCTTTAAGGCGCTACGGGGGAGACTGATGCTCAGGAACCAAGGAGAACCCTGGGAGGTGCCGGCCGGCGCCTCATGCATAGGCCCCAGCAGCCTCACCAGGTGAGGGGCCAGGGTGTTTCCTGGCAGGGTCAGGAGACTGGAGCTATTGGGAGGACCCACATCTACAGATACCGCAGACGAGGTCCTTGCCTTGGCCTTTCTGGCCCTGAGAGGTCAAGTTCAGTCTGGAAGTTCCTTACGAGAAATCCCAGCAAAGCAGATTTAAAAGAGCCTGCATGGGTAATTACGACTCTTGCTCCTCCTCTGCCGACAACAGTGCCAAGTGCACTGAGACCAGACTACTCTGCCAACAGCTGGAAGAGCAGGGGTGACTGCGGAGAGCGAGGTCTCGCTTCAACAGCACACCCTCACAGCCCTGCTCCGGTCCTGCTCGCTTCCTGCTGGCCTCCTTCTGGCCTGCAAGCTGGACTGGTCACTGGGTCCCTGCAGCTCCATCTGATGCCTGCCTGTGACTTACCATACTCCTGTCCCCTCCGCTCCCCCTCCCTCTACCCCAGAGTCACTGAGAACTGACGCTGCCCTCTGCCCAGGACTGCGAGAGCTGTGCCCGGGCCGCTGGACCCCAGCACCAGTGCCCCTGGGGACAGACTCCGAGCCTCCTGCAGCAAGGGCACTGGACACTTGAGCTGCAGACAGGAGCACCTGCAGGATGTGCTACTACCCCCCACCTCCAGATGCTTTGAGACAGATGCCTGCACGTCTTTCCCACTGCCCACCTTCAGAACCCAGAAACTGGGAGTGTGTCGGCTGTGGCCACCAATCACGGTTTCTCCTGTTTCCGAAGAGGCCTCTCATTAATACCTAACTCCACTGCAGCACTGCTTCATGAAACGAGACAACTGTTTGACTGAACTGCTCTCACGCTCGAGGCCGGGTCCACGGGACACGGAACAGCCTGCAGACCCAGCTCTGGGCGGCGGCACTTCCCAGGGAGTCTCGAGGACGGGTGGGAGGGGCTCAGGACAGCTTCCCTGGGGCCTCTCTGCACCGGGTTGTTTTGAGCTGAAGGCAGTCGAGACCCTGTGGGCTCGAGAGAACTTTCACCTCTCTCTTAAAAACTTTAAATTCGTGGCCTTGCCCACTGTAACAGTTACTACCAAAAATACCTTTTTAAAAAAAAACTTTATTTATGTTTAGGTAGACAGGAAAGGAGGGAGAGAGGGAGAGAAACATCAATGTGTGGTTGCCTCTTGTGCGCCCCATAATGAGGACCTGCCCGCAGCCCAAGCCTGTGCCCTGACCAGGAATCGAACCAACGACCTTTCAGTTTGCAGGCCAGCACTCAGTCCACTGGGCCACACCAGCCAGGGCCAGAAATAACTCTTCATGACCCGTCTACGGGGCAGGGCGAGCACCCGATTACTGGTCGTCTGCTCATCTCCTCACCCCGCACTTCCCCTCGGAAGATGCCATCCCTCACTGAGTCCTCAGCTCAGCACGGTCATCCGCTGCGCCCCGTGCACGCACCCCTCTGGCAGGCAGCGCCCCACGTACACGTGGCCAGTTTTTCTTCCTGTCCATCTGCCGTCTCCTGCGGATTGAGTCAGAGCAGCCGAAGGAACCTAGGAGGGTGGTCTGACTTGTCCATCACCTGCTGAGGACATCTCGGTCCCGCCAGTTTCTGGCAGCCACACGTGAAGCTGCCGTCGGGACGTGTGTACAGGTGGATGTGAGTTTCCAACCCAGTGAGACGCGCACCCAGGAGCACGACGCGGTGAGAGTGTGGCTCCTGGCAGCGGCAACAGGAGGGTCTTGCTTGTGGCCCTGCCAGCTTGGCGGGTGGGGTGTTTTTAAGGGTTCCAATGGGTGCGTGGGGGTGTCTCAGCTTTAATTTGCGTTTCCCTGACAAGTGTGCTTACTGGCCACTTGCACATCTTCTCTGGTGAAGCCGCTGCCCAACTGTGTGGTCAGTCCTCCACTGCGGAGTCTGAAGAGTTCTTTGCATATTTTGGATACAAGCCCCTTGTCAGGTATGTTCCAAAAATACCTGCTCGCAGCTTGCAGCCTGTCTCTCCTTGTCTTCATGGGCTCGGTCGCACACTCGAACACACGTCTCGATGCGGACATGTAACTGTCCCAATGTCACTGACAGGAGAACAGGTCACTGAAGGGCATGGCACCCACACGCGGCGGAGCAACCAGCGATGAGCCACCGGGCCCCAGAGGGCATCTGGCCGGGTCAGGGCGGCCATGAGGACCTGGGGGGCCAGCGGTGGTGGCTGGCCGCACTGACCGCACTGACCGCACTGACCGCAGGGCTCAGGGAAACGGCCTGCATCCCCAAGTGGCAGGCCGTGCGGCTGTGGGCGCTGACTGCGTGCGGGGGCAACTGGTCGCGGCCGGTCACAGGTCGAGAAGCAGACTCGGGAAGAAAGCTGACCCTGCTCCCCTGGGGTCACAGAGCTCACCAGGCCCACAAAAAGAACAATGGTTCACAGGCCACAAGTAAAAGCCTACGGAAAACAATTTTCTGACTTTCTAAGAAGTGTTCATTTACGAAAACAAGCACAGCCTGTACCCGAAACCTTCTGCGCATCAAAAGCTCCAAGGTAACAGGATAAGAAGCCAGCCCCTGCAGGTCTCCCAAGACCCAGCAGGCCAGCAGGCTGCTGTCCCCAGAGCACCTGCATGGCCCCGGCGGGGGGGCTGGCACCTGCGAGGGGAGGACCCACCCCCTGTGCTTGGGAGGCCTGCCTCTTGGGCCCCCCCACCCTGCTGTGCCACAGACCCTCCACGCCAGTGTGGAGCTGGGCAGAAGGGGACGCACTCAAATGGCACCCCTGCTCCCTTCCAGGCCCCAGGACAGCGTCACCAGGGACAGCCCAACAGGAAAGGGGTCGGAGAACCCGTTCCAGCACCTTGGCCAGCAAGAATCTGCCACCTCCCTGCAGCTAGTCCCTTTCCCTCCAGTGAGCCTCCCGGCAAACCTCCCCCTTTCTCCCCATGGAAGATCACTCCTCTCCTTTGCCTGCTCAACACTGTGGCTTGCTCACGCCTACTTGCAGTTCTCTGCTGTTCCCGAGCACACCGTTTTCTTCTGGCCAAACAACTGTCTGTTTCATTTCTGAAGTCCACAGACCCAGCTGGGTGAATTCACAGGAAGGTCCAAGTTCTGCTCGGAAACCCACTCCTGGCAAACGTAGGCTCCTGCTAGCAGCCTCTGCTTCTCCTACACCCACCGGGACCTGCTGCAGAGAGGCAGTCTGGGGGGGCCCTGCCCACAGGTCCAGCCTGTACCCCATGGCCCATAGGCCAGGGGGCAGCGCTGGGGAGAAGTGTGGACCTGGAGGCTGACACCCAGTGCTCGGGGGGGAAAGGCAGACCCAGCAAGGCTGGCTGGCCAGGTGGGAGAGGGGCAGAAACCCCACAGGCAGTGGGGCCACAGCTACAGGTGAGGACAAGGTGGGGGCTCCTCGGCGGAGCGGAGCCCCTGGCAGCCATTCCTACCTAGGAGACCAGCTGGGGGACGCGGCTAACGGCAAGTGGGCCAGCACCTGCCCCTGCAGGGCACAGCTCACTCCACACTCCCCAGCAGATGCTGAGACCCTCACTTCACAAAACCAAGGGCTGGCTCCCAAGGGGCAGCCTAACGAGCCCCAGCCCCGCCCACCACAGCTGACCAGCGGTCCCCCGGCACTGCCGAAGCTTGGGTGCCTCCCCCACCTCTGTCCCCACCCCGGTGCCAGACCCCCGCTGGCTTCCTTCCGTCGTCCCACCAGAGCATGTGGGGCCCAGGCCCGAAGATCAGAGGAGCACCGGGGGTCTCGTAGGTCTGCAGGGGGGGCTGCGAGCCCTCCCCAAGTGAGAACACTGCACAAACGGGGCATGGAGCCAGCTCACCCTCCCACACATCCAGCCCAGAGCCCATGGGACTCAGGCCACCAACGTGGACCTGCATCCAGTCTGTGGGAGGTGCCCTTGAGAAGACAGCCCGCCCCTTCCCCCTGAGACCTTCTGCTAGACAGCTGCCCGGCATCTGAGAGACGTTCAGGTGTCAGCATGGAGGCAGCATCAGATGGTGCACGCTGACAGGGACCTCCCTGGTTGCAGACACCCCCCAGACACCCACACTCGCAGGCCGAGGCACCGTGACCTACAGTGAGAGGGGTCTACTTGTTCTCTGTCCCCCTCCCAAGCACGGGGCCCATTAATCCCTTGGACTATCTGTGATGACAGCAAAGGTGTCCTTTCCTGTGAGTGAGGACAGGGGCTGGCCACCCCTGGGATTGGAGGGGGAACTTTCTGCCCCACCCTGGACCGCGGGGGATACAGGGGCTGTAGGCTGAGCCCAGTCGCCAGTGGCCAATGAGCTGGTCGATCCTGCCTGTGTGGCGAGGCCCGCACGCAGACCCAGGGCGGGTTCTGAGGGTTCCTCCAGAGCACGTGGGGATGCAGGACAGCGGCACCCACGCACCCCTGGAAGCCCCTCGCGGCCGCCCACACCTCGCCCCATGCCTCTCTCCCCTCTGGCCGCGCCCGAGCACCAGTGAGCAAAGGCTTCTTGGAGTTCCAAGGCCACTCCAGCACATCAAACCTGAGCAGGGGCAGATGGCCTGGCTTGGGGCTGGCCGCCACAGCAGGGTGCCAGTGCGGACTCACGGTGGGCGTCTGAAGTGGGTGGGGAAGGGAGACTCGAGGGACAAGCCCTTAGGCTCTGGGGTCTGGTGCTGCCTCTGAGGCATCCTGAGCACGGCGCTGGCGGCCAACCCCTGCCCCGGGCCCCACCCCAGAGCTGCTGCGGGGTCTCAGGGCTCAAGGGAAAGGCCACACAGGGGCGGTGCCGGGCCGCTCACCTCTTGGTGTTGTAGGCCGTGTCCTGAGGCGTCTCCTCCAGCAGCGTCACGTAGCCGAGAACGCAGGTGAGGATGAAGAGCACGGTCAGGGTGTGCGCACGCCTGCAACCCAAACACACAGCAAGTCAGTGAGCGCCGCCCCCGCCGCCTCCGCGTGTCGTGTCCGTCCTGGGGGACGCCTCCGACTGTGCAGGGCTGGGGTCCAGCAGAACGCCCCCCAGACCCAAAGGGCCGGCAGGCGGGGGGAGAGCGAGGGCGGGACTCGGGTCAGCGTGGCTGCGCCGAGGGAGCTGTAAGACGGTCTCGGCAGGCGGAGGGGCACCAGACAGATGGCCGCCAGTGAGGGAGGGACAGAATCAGCACGTGCGGCTGACTCTCCCCATGTGTGTCCTTTAGAGCACGTGTGGCCACGCGGAGGGTGCAGGGCCGTTCACCGTGGCCCTGGAGCCGCACCCTGCACGCCAGGCCCGGAGTAAGCACGCGTGCTGGTGTGGTGGAGTGCACGCGGAGGAAGGCGGGGCAGGGAAGAGCTCCCAGTGCGTAGGCGTGTCAGAAGCGCAGCAAGGACCCAGACAGCACCGCGCAGAGGTGGCTCCAGAGGACCCCGCTCCGCCAGGCAGCGGGCACAAAGGTGCATCGCCGCAGGGGCTCAGGGGGCGGGCAGCCCCACTCAAGGGGGGGGGCTCCAGCAGCCACCTGAGCGAAAGGTCACAGGACTGCACACCCCAGGCTCAGGGTCACAGGATGGTCATTCAGAGAATAAAACAGGCTCCAAAAGGTCACAGGACAACCACTCTGGGAGCAGGGTCAGGGCCCGGAACCACGTGCTGGCAGGGTGCAGGCCTTCCACGAGGCTGACCCTGGAGAGCAGGCAGCACGGCCCCCTCGGGGGGTCCCAGGGCGCACACAGCTCCCAGCAGGTGGCCTGACGGTGTGCTAGGGTCACAGGGGCACTGGACGGTGGCGTCCACCAGGGAAACAGATGACCTGTCTCAGGGCTGCAGCCACAGGACCAATGACCACCCCACCAGGAGTGTCCTCGTGCCGAGGAGCTGTGTGTGTGACAGAACAGATGTGGTCCGGGCGCCCCGGGTGGGGGGGAGACCGGGACCGCAGGGTCCAGGACAGATGGGGGCCGCTTGGGGCCACCAGCACGGCTGCGGTGGGCATGGCGAGTCCCTGCAGGGGCCGGCCACAGGACAGTGTGAGACCCCCGCCCTGTGTCCTTCACATCACTCCCCTCACACTCAAGAGGTTTTCCGGTGGTTTCTCTAGACCGGCCACCCAGCCAGGGCAGCTCTGGCCCTGCACCTTTCCTCCGTCTTCAAGACGCAAAGGTCACCTGAAAGTTAAAGACAGCCCCTGCCCCGACACGCGTGTTCCTGCCCCTGACACGCATGTTCCTGCTGCTGCTCAGGCAGCCCCCGCGGGGCCTGGGGAGCAGAGAGGAGGAACGGGAGGACCAGCTCTGCCCGGCCAGCCGGAAGGGCACGGGGCTGAGGGCTCGGGGGAGGGCGGCAGCGCCCGTCCCGACCGCGGGAGCCCAGCCGGTGGCCCCGCAGATGACTCGGAAGTCTTCTTTGGGAAGGCTCCTCCTCTGCACAGCGGAGAACCCTCTGGGAAGCAGTATTGGCAGATTGTGTAACTGGTAAGTGGCTAACACCCAAAATATATGAAGAACTCATGATATTCAATAGCAAAACCACCATCAGATTTAAAATGGCAGAAGACCTGCATAGCAGTTTTCCGAAGACGACGCAGAAACAGCCGGCACACACACAAGATGCTGACGGTCAGGAAGACGCAAACCACAGCCGCCTGCGGGACCCTCACACGGGTCTGGGTGGTCCCTGTCAGTCGGAGTGGCCCACAGGCACACCGGCCAGCTGGGGTCGGCGAGGGCGGGGACAGGGGACCCTGCGCTGCTGGGGGTCTGCACGCTGGGGCTGCCCTTGTGGTGCTGTGTGGAGGTTCCTCAGAAAGTTCAAGTGGCGCTGCCCTCCCACCCGCGACCGCGGCTCCCGGGCACCTACCTGAAGAAAACAAGAGCGCCCGCTGGAAAACGAGCAGGCGCAGAAGCCCAGCTGCGGCGGAAACCCGGGCGCTTCCCGGTGACAAGCGCCTGGACTGGAGGGGCGCCGCGCCGCAGACCCACGCTGACGGCCCCCCGGCCCTCGGAAAGGATGGAACCTCACACTCAACCACGCGAAGGACCTCGGGGGCACCGTGCTGAGCGGCGTCAGTCAGCGGAGAAAGGGGAGTCCCCGCACGACCCTCTGTGGCAGGAGCCCAGCCGCCCCAGCCGCATAGCCGTTCCGGGGGAACGGACGCTGCCCGGGGCAGACAGACGGACAGACGCTGCTGAAGGCGGGTGGGGGTGGGGGAGAGAGGCGTGAGCGCGGTCAAGGGTAAATAAGTAACCCTGGCCTCCCGACAAAGCATCTTAAAGCCAACTTTATGAGTTTCCTGTGCTGACAAGCGGTGGTGCCAGACGCTGCCCTGATGGGGCCGTGGCTCCGTGGGCTGGGCGTCGCCCCACCGCCACACCCAGCGAAGGCTGCGGTTCGATCCCCTCGGGGCACCTGCCTGGGAGGCGAGTTCAGTCCCCGGTCCGGGCAGCGCAAGAGGCAGCCCTGCGATGTTTCTCTCCCAGTCTCTCTCCTTCCCTTTCCTCTCTCTAAAAAATTAACAGGCAAGTATCTTCTCAATAAAAGGCACCTCATTCACAGCTCTGAGCGCCTTCTGCGCATTCCCTGTCACAGCACTCCGGCAGAGACGCAGCGTGCTCAGCCGGTCTCCCTGGGCGGAACTGCGGAGCACAGCAGACCCCTGCTGGCCAGGCGAGGCCACGTCTGCACCGTGAGCCTGGACCCCGGCAGCCTGTGGTGACAGAGGAAGGCCAGGGCAGCACCGCCCCTGGTGCTCCCTCTGCAGCGGCTCATGTGATGGCCCAGGTTGCAGCCTAGACACTCTTCCCTGAAGAGGACAGGCGGCACAGCAGAGAAATGGGGGTTGTAGCACCAGCTTCACAACGCACTGGACCTGTAACCTTCAGCAACTCCACAGATGCCTTGGACTGTTTGCCCCGTCTTTGCAATGGGGACAGAAGTACTAGCTTGCAAGTTTGGGGTGGGAAATGAAAATGTCACTCTAGGCTGGCTCCACAGAGGAGGTCCCTGTCCCACGCACAGTGGGTCTCCACGTGTGTGGCGGCAACGGGGGCGCTCAGGAGGCTCGGCCGGCAGGCCTGCTGCCCATTCCACCCTGGGCTCCGGCAGCCGACGGCTCACTCCAGGAGGCTTGGGTCCTGTGACTCAGGCAAGTCCTGTGACTTCAGTCACTGGGCCAGGGGGAGGGCGTGAGGACAGCTGGCCCCCTGCCACGACGGATGGAAAACACCCGCCGTCGGACGCTCCCGGCGAGGCCCACGCTCACTGTGCCGAGTGGGCGGGAAGGCGGGACTGCCAAGAGAAAACTTGAGGTGTGGCCGGGATGCCGAGCCCACAGCAGCGCCTCCGCCGGGAGAGGTCAGACCGGAGGCCTGTCGCAGGTGCATAAGGGGCATCAGGCCGAGACACTGACCGCACGGCTGAAAAGACAACAGCTGGGGAGTCACGCTTCCCAGGTGCGAGCAAGGCTGGCAAGCCCCTCACCCAGTGACTGAGGAGGGCGTGCCCTGGAACCTGGGCATCTGCAGCACCCCCACACCGCGGCAGCTCCCAGGGGACATGCCACAGGTGGGCGAGAGGCCCTGAGATGCTCGCTGCAGGGCAGCATGTGAAGCTGAGCACCCGGCAGCCACTGCCCACACAGCACAGCCAGCCCCTGAACCGGGAGGGTCCAGGAAAGGTGGTGTCCAGTGGCCCTTCGGTCTGCAGGTGGCAAGTCACTGGCGCTTCCACAGGGCACCAGGCCCCACAGCATCCCCCAGACAACTTTCAGACGTGAGCAGACGCACCTGCGCATTTCCTCCAGGTCTATGGATGCTGATGTTGCCACTAGAGACCACAGTAAGTGGAACACCCGTGGTCCTCACGCCCCCTCCAGGGTGCCCAGTCTGTGGGAGCCCAGGCCCTGCAGCTGACAAGTAGTAACAGAAAAAGCCCCAACCCTCGTTCGTGGCCTCCACACCACCATCGTGGGCCCAAACAATCCAACCTTCTTCGAAAAGGAAAATCTTAAAAGCGTGGTTTTGAGCTGTGCAGAAGTTCCTTTAAGTGATTCTGGAACACAAACTCATTTCCACAAATACATGTTATTAGTCTTTATATTAACTTTCTGTAACATCCGTTATTTTTAAAAAAGATTTCACTTATTTTTTAGAGACAGGAGAAGGGAGGAAGAAATAGAGGGAGAGAAACATCAATCAGCTGCCTCTCGTGTGCCCCCACCAGGAACCTGGCCCTCAACCCAGGTGTGTGCCCTGACCAGGAGTTGAACCGGTGACCTGTGGGTTTGTGGGGACAACAACCCTGCATCCCTTCAGTGAACTCTGTGCCTCGTGCCAGAAGCCTCCTGCTCAGTTCTAGAACAGTCCCTGGCACCCAGCAGGGGCTCAGCCACAGTGTTTCAGGTCCTCCGAGTCTCCAGGGGTCATCAGGTGGTCTGTGCGAGGGTGGTGCCCCCTCCTGTAGCCTGAGCAGGACTGCTGGATGTCACAGCTCTGGGCCACAGCCCTGTGGACACCCCATCCCTCTCTCCCTCCACTGGCTGCTTTACACCCTGAGCAAATTGCATCCCCAGAGCTGGGCTTGGTGGCTACCCCTCTGTTGCAGCTGCTGGCACCCACAGGAGGGAAGCCCAACACCCACCTTCCTGCATCTCCCGAGTCTGGCACAAACTGGCACCCGATGGCCTGGACACACCTCTCCTGACCTTTCTTCTGTGTGGTGCTGGCGTCTCCCCGGTAGGTTCTCCCTGCTCCCTGGCCGGACCTCTGACGATTCCCACCACACGGGCCTCCTAGGGCTGCTGCCACACAGCACCCCCTTGCTGTGACAGTGCTGTCTCCCCCATGCGCTTTTAGGAAGCTGACACCACATGTATTCCTCCGGTCCTCCAGGGCTTACCCTGGGGATCAGAGGCCAGCACAGTCTGTCCTTCAGCCGGACAGGAACGGGCACTGGCAAAAAAAAAGCATGAACCATGCTTTCCAGCCTACGCCATGGGCTTTGAGTCTCTTACTAGTGAGAAGACAACCTCAGAAAGGTGAAGGGCCGGACCAAGGTCACAGAGCACGCAGGCGGAGCGGCACCCCTGGGATCTGCAGGTCCCGATCCCTCAAACACAAGTGCCAAACTGCATGAAGAGCACGAACTCTTCCAACAGAGGCGTGTGCCCCCACCCTCGACCCTGAAGCTTGGCGGCGTGGCTGGGACACACACCCACTCAGGTCCTGACCGTGCTAAGGAGCTCGCGCTGAGCAGCAGCAGCGCGGCGAGAGCACGTGACGGAGGGCAGAGGTGAGTTCTGGACAGGGAGGTCAGGAAAAGCCGGTCGCAGGTGCTGTGAGTCAAGTGCTCCAGAATGCGGGCGATGGGGGTGGAGATTCTGGGGACCACCAAGGGGGCCGGGCTGGGGCAGGGCGGCGCCGGTCCCGGAGTCCCTCGGTCACCCCCCTCCATCCAGAGCTCCGACCGACGTGGCCACGCCCCCGCGACCCCAGCCGGACCCCGGCCGACCGCCGCCACTCACCAGAAGAAGGTGTTGGTGCCATCGTCGTAGACCTCGGACTCGGTGCTGCGGCGGCCCACGGGCGCACCGTCCGGCGGCTCCTCCAGCGAGGCCTTGCCCGCGGGTACAGGGGACCCGGGCCGCTGCCCCCCAGCGCCCCTGCGCTCTCCCCGCCGCATGGCGCCTCGGCCCCGAGCCTCTCCGCCCCGCGCCTTAACCTCACGCACAACGGGTCACCGCGGGCGCGCAGCGCGCGGCGCTAGGCGCTGGCCAGCGGGGTCTCCAGAGAACAGGGGCTGGGGGCGGCTAGGAAAGGGGACGATGCATTGTGGGATGTGTAGTCCGTGCTCCTGGGCCGCGGGGCACGCTGGGCATCGTAGTCTCAGACCTCACGGATTTGAAGCGGTGCTTGCTGGGAAGGATGCCGCCCAGTTGCTAGGTAACCGGAGCCGGCTAGTGAGGTGGAGCGGAGTGGTTCCAGAGCTGCCGGACTCAGGCGCTATTCCAGACCCACCTCTCCAAGCGGCCTGACCCGAGTGCACCCCCAGCCCCGCCCGCGCTTTCCTGGAGAGCCTTCCTAGTGGACCCGCTACTCCAGCCGCATGGCTCCCCCAGCTGTTGCCTTGTCAGTCGTGCGGTGAGCGTGACGGCCACGATGCCCCTTGTGCGACAGGCCTCGGGTCTGGCCTCTCCCGGCGGAGGCGCTGCCGTGGGCTCGGCATCCCGGCCACACCTCAAGTTTTCTCTTGGCAGGCCCGCCTTCCCGCCCACTCGGCACAGTGAGCGTGGGCCTCGCCGGGAGCGTCCGACGGCGGGTGTTTTCCATCCGTCGTGGCAGGGGGCCAGCTGTCCTCACGCCCTCCCCCTGGCCCAGTGACTGAAGAAGTCACAGGACTTGCCCGAGTCACAGGACCCAAGCCTCCCGCAGTGAGCCGTCGGCCACCAGAAGCCGCCGCGAGCCGCGGACTCCAGCCGGCTGGGCGGTCCGGCGGCCGGCGGTCGTTCTTCTGCGGGAGCTCCCGGGACATTGGCGCAGGAGAAGCGCGCAGACCTGCTCACGTGGGGGACCCAGTGTTTGGGTACCGGCCGGCCGCGCACAAACGCGGCCCTGCGCGCCCTGAGAAACAGCCTGACGGCTGCCGAGCGCACTGACCACGTGACCCGCAGCCCCGCACCCCACCCCCGGGGGGTGTGTCCTAGAGAGGGGAAAGGCGCGCGCCGAACTCGTGCCTGCGCGGTCCTAGCAGGGTCGGCCTCAGGAAGAAAACGGCCAGTTGTTCCAGCTGCAGAGGGGCTTCGTTCAGGGACCGCAGAGCAGACCGACAGGGACGGTACCTCCTGGCGAAAAAGGGAGCCGGGAATGGAAGTCCGTTGCAGGGAAGCGCGCGTGCGGGGCAGCGCCGGCCGCTCCCCGGCCGCCGTGTCACGGTGCCCGTTGGGCTTGTTGGGCGAGGAGGAAGCCTTCCTCCGCCGGCGTAGTAGAGACGCATCTTGCTGGGAATTCAGGGCGTCTTCTCCTGTCGGGTCTGTAAGCGACGCTTCTTCCCGTTGGGGTGTCGGGAATTGACCCGTGATGGTGACGGCCGTTCCTGCAGCCTGCCGGCTCCATTGAAACGAGGTTGCTTTTTTCCACTTTCGCAGCAGCATTATTCACGGCAGCCCGAAACAGGGACCGGGCACTGTCCACCCCCCATGAGTGGGCGCACGGAGGTGTGCGTCCATGCCACGGGAAGTTGTTTGGCCACAAAAGGAAGTGGCAACACAGACCACAACACGCGCGAACTTGGAAAACACTGTGCTAAGTGGAAGGAGCCAGTCACAGAAGACTGCGCAGGCTACGATCTGTTCGTGCGAAGTGTCCAGAATAGGCAAACGCGTGCAGACAGTGCGTTCACGAGTGGTGGCCAGGGCCTGGGGCAGGGACACGGGGAGCGCCTGCCAGAGAGCCCCGGGTTTCTTTTCAGGGCCAGATGTTCTAAAATGGACAGCTGAGGGGGCACACATCTGTGCACACACTCGAAACTCATGAACTGTGCACTCTAAATGGGTAGACTGTATGTATGGTATGTGAGTTACACATCCATCAAGCTGTTAAAACACGTGTAAAAGAATGTTTGCAGGGATTCCCCGTCCGCCCGCCAGGCCTGCCCAGCATGGGGTCTGGCTGTGATGGGGCTCGGAGTCCCAGCCTCTGACCGCTATGTGGGGCAGGCGGCCAGGAAACGCGGGCTCCAGGAGGTGGGGCCTTCCGGGGCCTGCTGCTGCCCTCTGCCTGCCCTTGGGCCCATTCTCTGCCCTGGACCCCAGCGTCACGCTCCTAGGGTTGCCAGGGTGGTCCAGAGTGGCCTGGCAGCCAGCTTCCCTGTGGCCAATCTCCAGCGTGTACATGAGGGAGTGGCGGCGAGGCTGCAGAGCATAAGCAGAGGTGGACCCCCGGGGTCCATCCTGCGTGCGGGCCACAGGGAGTCGCGATGAGGTCGGTGTCAACGGGCTGCACTGGGGGAACCAGCAGTCCCCATGTCACTGGCCTTGCACAAGCTGACGTGTTGGGACTTGCTTTGGCCTGGGAAGTGACCCACCCGCAACAAGCGCCCAGAGCAAGCCAGCTCCCTGCCACCAGGTCTTTGCAGCAACACCCCCGCCGGCCTGAGCCATCCTTCAGGGCCCCTCTGCTTCCATCCCAGCTGTGGGCGCTCAGGTTCCGGGTTGACTAGGCACAGTTGGGATCCATTCCTTGTTGTGGGTCTTTCTGCCAAACTGCACCCAGTGCCTTCCTCCCAAGGCGAAGCGGGGCCAAGGCGGCCTCTCCAGGGCGCAGAGGCCCGGCAGGGCGACCTCTCCGCCCCCCTGGGGAATCTAGAGCTCCTGGGGTTTGTTTAGGTCCCGCCGTTCTGGGGGCGGAGCCTGAGCGAGCCTGGACAGGGGCGGGGAGTGGGAGGGTCCGTTGTGGGCGTGGCCGGGGTGGGCCCACGTAGGGCGGGAGAGACCCACCGGGGTCACAGCCTGGCGCCCTCTACCTGTCGCGCTGACCCCATGTTAATCAATCGCCATGGAGCTCTGGCCTTGTGCTTGCGAGAGCCCCCAAGGCTTTACAAATGTCAGCTATAATATCTTCACACTCCCTTAAGTCCTGTTCTCATCTCTGGTTTAGAGACAGGAAGGGTGGCGATCCCCGCGCCCAGCGCCTTCTCCCCTCCTGGATACCGGAGCCTCTCTCCAGAATCCCCCCCACACCCCGCACTCCGCACCAGCCCCCTCGCACTCCACAGTGAGCCCTCCACCTGCAACTTCGCACTTGCGGCCTGATATGAGTCTCACCTCCGCGGGGCCCCTGTCCTGACCACTACTACCCTTCGCCCTGGCTGCAGCCCTGCTCACCCCTACCCTTCAGACACGCGTGGGCGGGCAGGGTCCACTGCAGAATTTGGAGACTGGCGAGGGGGAGTGGCGTGGGTGCTGTAAGGCCTGTGGTTTTGGCTCAAGTGATAGGGTGGCAGGTGAGAGGAGTTAACAGATTTGAGTACACAGGATGTGACTTGTGTGGAGGTCTGCTGGGGGGGGGCAGGGAGCGGGGGCGGGGAGGGCTGTCCACACAGCAGGCCTCACAGGTCCTGCCTGGGGAAGGTGGCAGAGGCCCTGACCTTCCTCCGCAGAGGGGGCAAGTGCCAGAAGCCCAAGGGCACCGGGGGACGCAAGGGCTCTAAAGGTGTCTGATTCTGGCCTTCCTCAGGGTCAAGCTCACGTGGACATGACCTGGCCTCAGATCCCAAGGTTTCCTGTGGCCTGCAGGACACATTCACGGTGCTAAATAGTGGAAATGCTTTCTAAATATATCGGGAAATCTGCAGCCCTGTAAAGGAACAATGCCCGAGATTTCCACTGCTTTGGTAAGTGTGCAAAGGTGACTGTATCACGAGAAACTCCACCCACCACCCGCACACCTGCCATCTGGGTGTGGGCTCAAGGTTGAGGGAGGACTGGGGACAGCAGGGCTGTCAAATCAGCCAGGACGGCTCTCTGCTCCCTAAGACAGGAGACAGGAACTGGTGAGAAGTTAAGGCTGGAGGGAGCAGCAGAGAGACAGAAGTGTCTCTCAGGTGAGGACCTCAGCAGCCGGGTCCCCACCGTGATGCCACCTTGGTGTGACAGGCAAGGACCAGCTTATTGCAGACCTGGGGAGCAGAGTCCCAGCTGGGAGAGGGGTCTCCTCTACAGGGGCCTGCGGACAAAGAGGTGGGGTGGGGCGCCTGACACCAGCCCAGAGATGACTCAGGAAGCCCCAGCACCCATGCAGGCCTCTTGCCTATGGAGTTTTTCCTGGGGCACACTTGCAGGCTTGGTCATCGGACCTACACTGTGGGGTGGCCTCTGCCCCCAGTGGAGAGGGTCTGAGGTGCCCTGGGGAAGTGGGAGGGGAGCCTGCCCCAGGTGGGCAGGGCTCTCCGGAGCTGGAGGAGGAAGGGGAGGGAGCAGGGTCCAGGGTCCACAGGGAAGAGCTGGAGGGCCACGTGGGCTGCGTCTGAAGACAGACGTTCTCTGCCACAGACAGGGCAGGGTAGGCCCTGCCCACGGCAGGGCGGCTGGGGCCGCCCGCCTCTCTGGGGCTGCCTGCACTGCGTGGCGGCTTCTTTGAGAGACACACTCACGATAGTAAAATAAATTTAGTAATAAAGTTTATAAAAGTGCCTTTTCTAATGTGAGAACATGAAAAAACAACGAAAGGAAGAAAAGCGCCACCTCGCCCTCCGCCGTCCACATTAAGCCAGCACGAACAGCCCGGGCTGGGCTCCAACTCCAGCATGTTCGTGCGTGTGAACTCAGGCGAGACAACACGGATTCGTGTTTGCAGCCGCTCTCCAGGGAGTGTGAGGCAAACACTTCCCGTGCTCTCACGCCGCCTTGGAAGGCATGCGTTTCCACGGCTGCTCACTCCGCACCAGGTCAGAGCACAGTGCTCAGACGCTTCTCCAAGGTCGGCCGACGGTGGGGGTGGCTCGCAACCTTCACCTCCACAGGCGTATTGGTACATAGATGTGCTATTCTGGAACTTTTCCTCGGGGCAGTTTACAAAAAGTTAAATTAATGGACCAAAGTGTAAACGACTTTAAGGCTTTTGATCCTTACCGCTGAGTTGCTTTCCAAAAGCGCTCGTCCTGTTTTCTCTCTAGAGGGGGCTGGAGGAGACCTGCCCTTTTTTCATTCCTCCCCACCCCCACGGGGACCAGCCTGTGCGCCCCCGCCCCGCCCCTACACCCCAGGTCAGAGAGGCCACGGGAGCTGCCTCTTGAGAACCCCATCCCCCGGGATGTGGGAGTGAGGGCGGTGTGTCTGCCGCAGTGCGGCTGGGCCGTGGGTCGGGGAATGGAAGGGCGGCGGCGCAGACCCGCTGTTTCCGCAGCAGCGTGAAAACACAAGCGCCCCCGGCCCGAGCTGGAGCCTGGAGGCGTGGGAGAGCCCAGGAGCTGGCGTGCAGCATGGACCTGGAGTTCGGAGGAAGCTCCAACCCTGCCGCCTGTTTCCTGCACTGGAACTCGACCCCGGGGGCGGGGGGGGGGACCCGTGGCAGAGACCGTGGCTGCCGTCTGTGCCCTTCTGCCTTCCATCCTGGGAACAGCGGTCCCATTTCTCAGGCTTCCACGCAGTAAGGTGTGGCCAGGCGAGGAATCCCCTGAAGGGAGTGCCCCTCCCTCACTCCTTCCTTTCCCTGCCGCCTCAAGTGTGGACATGATACCTGGGGCTGGAGCAGCCATTTGGAGCCAGGTGGTGGCACCCATTTTTAAAGTGGCAATGCAACAGTCAGTAGGGAGTCCTGGACTGGGCGCCTGCAGACGTTCTCCCAGCCGCTGCAAGGGTTTCTGTCGCACCAGTCACAAGGCATTGCGGGCCAGCCCTCAGAGCAGCACAGGCTCTCTGCTGCCCCCACCCCCCACTCAGAATTCAGCACTCAGTCCTGGCCCTGGCTGCTGTCCCAGCCGGCCATGGGTCCCCCAAGCAGAAATGTGGGTGGGGACATGTGGTCCTGGGGAACCCAGAGCAAACATGTCCACCCCAGGTCTGAACCACAAGGCTGCGTAGGCTGCATGATGAGAACGCACGCACCCCAGCACCCCGGGTGCCCCCCCCACGATGTCCTGGGAGCCCTCTGTGACACTGGGTGTGTCCCGCTCCTTCCAGCAGCCCCCAAGCCACTCAGTGTCCCCAGGCATCCTCCGTGTCCAGAGCCCAGGTGGTTTCGGAGCCCACCTCCCCATGGGGGCAGCTGGAAGCCGCAGAGCCTTCCCCGTGGCTGCGGGCGCCCACGGAACATGGCAGCCATGCCCTGGGGAGGGGCAGCCACACATCCTTGGACACCAAGGGCTCCTTGCTCCCCCCTCCCCAACTGGCTTCCGCAAAGCAGGGGCTCTGGGTGGAAAAGGCACAGTTTCTCTTGGGGATCTGTCTCATCCTCCATCCTCCACGCCCAGTTTCTCCTCTACGGGAACCTACTCTGGACTTGGTGGGTGGAGGGTTGGGTGCTGGAGGGGATCTGGGGTCAGGAACAGTGCAGGGGAGCAGTGGAGCTGGGGTACTGGGGAGTGCTCCTGTGCCACCCCTACCCCCGCCCGTCCCCTATGGCAGGGTGTCAATTTTACCCCGTCTTACAGGCGAAACCTTCTCCGCAGGTGAGAGCAGGTGAGAGTGAAGGGACTAGGGGAGGGGTGCGCCCTCTGCCCCTGCGCTGCTGGCTCCTCCCCACTGCCACCTGCCGGGTGGAGGGACCAACCCGGGAGCAGGCAGGAGGCTGGGCGGGAGGAGGGAGGTGAGTCCCACGCGGAAGTCAGGTACTGCCCGGCGACACTGCAGTCCTGCCGGTGCAGAGGCCTCCGCTGGTCGGACTCTGGGACACCGTGGGGTCACCACCATGCCGGTGAGTAGGCGCTGCGCGGGGCCCACACCAGCGACCCCTCTGGCCAGCCCCTTCAGCCCCATCTGGAAAGTCCCCGCTGGTTCCTGGAGGGACAGAGGAACCTAGAGAGTCCTGGGCAGGCACCTGGCATTCCATCTTTGGGGCGGGACAGAGGAGCAGAGCAGCCCTGGGTCTGGTAACTCCAGGGCAGGGGTCTCCGTGAGTGTGGGCTCGAGTTGGGCAGGCATGTCCACCCCCAGTCCCTGAGTCAGGGTGAGAACCCTCAGACTAAGCAGGTTTGCCCTGCAGCTGGGACCAAGGAAGCAGGGCCGGGGTGGGGGGTGTTGGCCTCCAGCATGGGCTGACCTTGGGTTGGGGAGGCCCAGGGTAGCCAGCTGGGCCCTCTCTGCTGCCTGGGGTTCCTCCCCCCGGCACAGTGGAAGCCAGCTGAGGGCTACTGGATTCTGATTTGGGGAGCAGAGCAGGAGGCTGTGAGGGGCCCCTCGGGAAGGTGGGCAGGAGAACAGCCCAGGAAGATACCTCTCTTCCCTGGGACAAGGAAGAGGTCGCAGGGCAGGGCCAGCACCTGGGCTGCCAGAAGGAGACCCACGTGAGGTGGAGAGCGAAACCAGCCTCCCACTGGGCCACCCAGGGCCCTCCCAGGTGTGGGCTAAGAGGTAGCCTTCAGCCCCACCTCTGCCATGGCAGGGTGGGGGGTGGCTCCTCAGCCCTGCCAGAGCGGCCTGGCATCCTGGCATCCCTCAGCCGGACCCCAAGGCCCCAGCTGGCACCCTCTCATGCCGGTCAAGTGGTCAAGTCAGGTGGGTCCGTGCTGGGGCGGAGGAGAGGCTTGGGGCTGGCTTAGGGTGGGTGGGAAGGCCGCGCCTGGCTTGGCTGAGGTGAGAGCAACCACCTTTGAAGGAAAGGTTCAGGTGCAGACAGCCAGACTCAGCCCCCAGCTGGGTGGGTGTGAGCGTGCTCCTTCCCGGCTCACGTCCCTCCCCCCACTCCCAGGTGCCCCCAGCGAAAGGAAGTTCAAGCCCTCAGACCCCTGCACAGCCCTCCGTGCTCTGCCTTCTGCCAGCCCCCAGCCTCACCTTCTTGCTCTTTGTGCTTCTGAAGTGCTCAGGACCGAGTCCCTCGCTGGGAGTGACTACCAAGCCTCAGCAGCACCGAGGACCAGGTCGCCAGGAGTGTGACTTCCGAGTCCTTGGAGGTGCTGAGGGCTGAGTCCCCGGGCACTGGTCGCACCTGCCCCTCAGGGCCTGTCCACACACCTTTCCCTCTCCCAGGAGCTGCTCCCATTTTTTCGCCTCCTGCCAACCTCTTCCCCACAAGGCCAAGCTCCAGGCCGCCTGCCCTGCCCTCCAGACCCCGGGGTCCACTCACACTGCCCTCACGGGCTGCGCACAGGGCCGGCCACCTCCTCAGTGAGGGGCTGGGGTGGGTGGGTGGCCCGCACACAGAAGAAGGAACTGACAGATGATCAGACGGACAGCTGGAGGGGTGGCGGAGGGGCCGGCCACCTGCTTGGGGAGCTGAGCAGGCGGAGCCAGGTGGGGCATTTGCGCAGGAAAGGTGGTCGGAGGGCTTCGGGCTGGGCCAGCCAGAGTGGGGCACACCTTGGTGGGGGTAGGCATGTCCCCTCGCTGAACAGTGACACTGCACCGTGCCTTCGAGGCTGAGCTAGGAGGACCGGGGTGAGGTGTGGCCCTCGGGAATACGGAGGGGCCCACGGTGTCTGTGTGCAGGTGGGGCGGTGTCACAAGCATGCGCTCCATGCAGCCGCCGGGCCAGGCTAGGGGGTGGTCGCTTCTGCACAGCTGTGTCCCTGGTCCCGCCGGTGACCTGGAGCCAGACTGGGAGGGACAGACAGAGGGGCTTTGTCAGCTGAGCGTCCTGGTGGGGGGTGGGGAGGGTCTCCCAGAGCTGCCGAGTCTCAGGAAGCTCCCACGTTGGGAGCCGGCAGGTGAGCCGGTAGGGGTGGGGTTGGAAGGGATGTAAAGACCCTCAGGGACAGACCCTGGAGCCAGGTGTGCAGAGTCCACAAACCGGATGTTGGTGACACACATGTCCCCATCCTTTCTGGTCGAGACTTTACTCTGTTCCATGGAATGGCGGTGCCTCAGCTCTGCCCCTCCCTGAATCCTCGTCTGTGAAAGGCAGGCTTGTCCTCTGGCCCAAGACGGGGGAGCAGTTTCAGGTCCTGCAAGCCACACCTGAGTGCAGGTGTCTGTGGGCCACTGGTGGGCGGGCGGGAAGTGCTCAGGAGCAGAGTGGGGAGTGAGGCCAGGCAGGGAGAGGGAGCAGATGCTGGAGGAAAGGGGGACAGAGGGCCAGGGTGGCCCGTGGCCCACAGGGCTGACAGGCTCAGTGCCTGGGCTGGCATTAGCCCCATCTCTGCAGGACCATGGTGTCCGATGCCATAGCGTCTGTGGTTCAGCAGTTTCTGGCTCCTGTGGCTAAACACTGCACATCAACAATTTTTAAAAGATTTTATTTATTTATTTTTAGAGAGAGGGGAGGGAGGGAGAAAGAGAGGGAGAGAAGCATTGTCTCCCACCCGCCGCCAGCCAGGAACTCAGCCCGGAACCCAGGCATGTGCCCTGACTGGGAATTGAACCAGCGACCCTTCGGTTTGAAGGCCAGAGCTCAATCCAGTGAGCACACTGGCCAGGGCAACAATTTTTATTAGTATAGTTATGTTCCATGGTAACACTTGGGACATACCTACACGAAAAAGGATCATGTGTATCTGAAATTCAAATGTGACTAGTAGTCCTGGAGGGCAGACTGGCTGGAGCAGTCCAGTCGGGCTTCCTGGAAGAGGCGTGCTTGAGCTCGGCAGGAATGTGGTTGGAGAAGGGGCAGGCTAGCAGGCGGGGAAGCAGCAGGGCCAAAGTGTTGGTTGTGGGCAGCTGGTGTGAGGGCTATGAACCGGAAGAGGGGCCAGCAAACCCCAGGGCGGGAGGCTGGGCAGAAGTCCAGGGCCAGGGGGAGCGGGAGGTGCCCAGACCTGCCAGCAGTTGGCCGGAGGCGGGTGCCCCTGTGCACACAGCCCCCAGATTACCCCCTGAACCCGACACCGGGGATGCAGCAGGTCCCTGTCCCTCTGGGATCCTGTGCATCCTTGGGGTGCAGGCTGGGGTCCTGGTTACACGCACTGCCAGTGTGCTCAGGCCGTGCTGGGGAGACAGGATGCTGGGTGTGTGGCACAGAGCCCCGTGGGGCGTCAGGGACAAGACGGGAAGAGGTGGCTGATATCCCCTGAGGGCGCTCGGTGTTGGTGTCCCCTGGCTCTCAGCTCCACAGCCAGGGTCCTCTCCCTGCACGCCAGCCCAGGGCCCCCTAGCGTGACCTGCGCTGAGAATCTGCCTTGTCCCCACCCCTCAGCCACCTGGCTCCCCCAGTGGGGCAGCCCTGGGGCACTGTCTCAGCCCTCAGAGCCTGCTCGCTGGGGTAAATGGGCCCCCAGCTGCCCCACCCGACTCCCTCTCCCGCTCCCGCAGGTTCGGCACATCCGTCAGTGTTAAAAGGGCAACAGCCCTGGCTGGTGTGGCTCTGTGGACCGAGCGCTGCCTGTGAACCAAGGGGCCGCTGGTTCGATTCCTGGCCCGGGTTGTGGGCCAGGTCCCAGCGCAGGGCACACAGGAGGCAGCCACACATTGGTGCTTCTTTCCCGTTCTTTCTCCCTCCCTTCCCCTCTCTAAAAATGAACAGATGAAATATGTTTCAAAGAGTACTGCAGAGTGGGGCGCCCTCTGCCCTGCTTCCCCCGAAGTCTTGTCCATCGCCTGGGGCACTGGTCAAAACGAGGAGCCCACTGCAGCCGCCTTGATGTCACCAGCTTCCCCACTGGGTCCTTTCCTGTCCCAGCCAGTACAGGGTCCTGTGTGGCATTTGGCCCCCTCCCATCTGGGACGGCCCCCTGGCCCTCCTTGTCCTCAGCTCAGCTCTGCAGGGAGCCCCTGTGACATGAGGCAGGACCACCGGTTTTAGTGAGGGGACCACACGTGATCACATCACATTCCCTCAGGGTCCCTCAAATCAAAGTGACGTCACGCGACCTTGACCATGATGGCCTGGGGGTGGGTGTCTTTCTCCGTTGGTCACTAAGCGCAGCCCACATGCCTCAGGGGAGGATGACGCTGCACCTGGGGGCCCTGCCGGCACTGTGAGGCGGGAGACAGGGCAGGCGGCGGCTGGCACGCAGCCACTTCCTCCTGTGGTGCCATGCACTGATGGCAGTGTCCTTGTGTCTGTCCCGGAAGCCCCCGCAGGTCCTCGTCAGAGTTAGTGTCACTAATCGAGGTGCCATGTCAGGTTTGTCCCCAATGCCCCATGTGAGGCCGTGGACCCTTCCAGTTTCGGGGGTGTGGCCTGCCACCGTTGCGGGGAAGCACGGTGTTTCCACCCCTCCGCCCGCTGGTGGGAACGCAGGTTATTTCCACCGTCTGATGTGAAAACCGTGTGCCCCTGTGCCCCCTGACTGTGTCTCCAGGCGGGGTCAGGCCGGGCCGGGGGAGACCAGCTGTCCTCCAAACTCACAGCCCAGTGTGCACCAGGGCACCACTCAGGGGTTTTGCTGGCTCTGGTGCTGCCAGCCCCTTAGAGTGTCTGTGACCGAATGGGTGAAAGATGGTGCCCCTTGGTCACCTGACTTGTGTTGCCCGGTCTTCCCAGGTACCTGGTCTTCCCCTGCGGGTGCTCCTTGTCTGTGAAATCCGTGTTTGCATCTTCGGGCTGTTTCTTCTTTGGGTTTCAGGGGCTCTGGGTCTCTGTCTCCAAACCAACCTCTGTCCCCGGCCCAGGGTGCAGAGCACATCCACATCCTGATGAGGTCCGAGGGGGAGAGCTTGCCGCTGATGGAGGTCAGCCCTGTGGAGGTGAGTCTCTGTTCCAACCCTCCTGGGCTCGGCCCCTCCCACTCTCCCGTGCCGAGCCCAGCCCTGGGCCTGGCTCTTGCCTCCCTCCTGCAGACCGACCAGCCGGACTACATCCTTGTGGCCGACTATCGCACCCAGCGAAACCCCAGGACGGTCCACAAGCAGCGGCAGTTCCTGGAGGAACTGAAAAGAAAGGGCTTCCAATACAAGGTGGGCCAGCACAGCGGGCAGGGGTCGTGGGTGCCAGGCGGGTCCTGGGAGGGGTCTGGAGAGGCTTCCTGTGGTCTTGGGCCTGGGGTGAAGGGGCCAGGTTGGAGGCCATGGATGGAGGGTGGGAGGGTTCCCAGGTAGAACAGAGTCCTGCACGGCCCTGCCCAGGTGAAGAAGGACCAGGAGAAAGTGTTCTTTGCAATCAAAGCTGACAACAGGATCTTCAGCCTGTACCGCACGCTGCTCATGGACCCCGAGGGGCCAGCCCCTGAAGTGGAGCCAGCCTGGCCAACACATATCCCAGCCACCACCAGGTGAGGGGCCGGCCCAGGGCCCAGCCAGGAGGACCCCTGCCCACCCCACGCATGCCTGGTCCAGGTGGAGGGGCTCCCAAGGACGGCCTCTGGGCTCTGTGCCACAGCTCCCACCCCTGTGAAAAGGGGCGATGACAGTCCTTCTGGTGTGTTCTCAAAGTGATGGGACTTGCAGGTGGGCAGGTTTCAGAGAGGCTCTGAGAGAGACCCTCACGGGCACCCCTCCTGGCTTTGAGCCCAAATGCAGCCCCCACCTCTCCACTCCAGACCCAGTGGCCCTCTGCAGCCACCTATCCCCACCTCCCAGGAACCCACTTCCTCCTCCTCTCTCTCCCAGCACCTGCTCCTCCCCCTTATCCTCCAGCCTTGTAAGCTGGTCCACCTGCCTTCCCCACATCCCTCCTCCATCACCTGCCTGGCCCATCCCAGGCCCTCCTGAGCTCAGCGGGGCACTGTCAGTGGATACTGGCAAAGGACCCTCCTAGCATGTGCACTCGAGACCATGGAGGGGGCTGCTGGGAACCCAGGGGAATGGTCTCGGGGAGGAGCAAAGGGAGGATAAGGAGGAGAGGCAGCTTGGTGGGGCCTGGGAGGAGCCTCAGGGGTGAGTGCCCTGGGGTGTCCAGGGGACCATGTCTCATAGGAGGGTGCTCAGGAAGAGTGTGGCTCTGCAGTGAGATGCTCCATCCTGCCACTTCCCAGCTGTGTGGCCCTAGGAAAATTACTCAACCTCTCTGAGCCTTAGTCTTCACATAGGCCAGAGAGCTTCTGTGGATGTACAGAGGATTCATACACACACACACACACACACACACACACACACACACACAAGCCCTGGCTGGTGTGGCTCAGAGGACTGAGTGCCAGCCTGTGAGCCAAAGGGTCGCTGGTTCAATTCCCAGTCAGAGCACATGCCTGGGTTGCAGGCTAGGTCCCCAGCAGGGGGTGTGAGAGAGGCCACCACTGATGTTTCTCTCCTTCTCTTTCTTCTTCCCTTCCTCTCTAAAAATAAATAGATAAAATCTTTAAATAAAAGAGAGATGAGAGGATTCACATTCCTGAAGGCACAGGGCATGCTCACGGAGGATGGCACTGGGCTGGTACACCTACACTCCAGGGGTGTGATTGGCAGTGGGGTGGTCAGGCCAGGCTTCTGGGGCCCTGAAAGGGAGGGGCCACTCCCGAGGGGCTCTGTCCTGGAGCCACGAGGTGGCTGCACCTAGGAGGACCCAAGGAGGTCAAGGGAGGGCTCCCCGATCAGCCCTGGGGCTGGGCTCGGGTCTGGCAGTGAGGCAGGTAGGCTGGGGGCTCTGCCAGCAGGTGTGGGACTCTGTACCTGGCCAGAGAGGGGTGGGGCCCACGGAGGTACACGGGGCCATCCTGAACTAGCCCTTGTGTTCTAGAATCCGAATAGTCAACTTCATCCTGAACAGCAAGATGGCGACTGGTGGTGAGGACGGGAGGGGCAGGTGGCCGGGAAAGTGGCCCGCCAGGGATGTGGAGGCGAGAGGAAGGTGGTGGGGTCCTCCCCCACCTCGCTCACCTGGGACCTGAGACTCTCTGTGGCCTTAGGCACATTCCGGGACTTGATGGAGGACGGGGTCTTCGAGACCAGGTTTCCCTTGCACCAGGTAAGAGGCAGGGTGGCCGGGGGAGGGCCTGCCCTGGGGGCAGGGCCGGAGGCAAGACACTCACACTGTGGGTCGCCTGTGCCCAGGGGGAGGAAGAGCTGGAGGTGAAATGGGCCCGGTGGAGAAACTTGTTCCGTAAGCAGCCCATTGATGACATCAGGTAACCCTGACCCGGACAAATCACCTGTGCCCCTCACAGACACACCTATGCACACACAGACACACCTGCACCTATAGTAAACGTGTCTGTGCGCCCCACTTAAACCGTCAATTCACTCTCCTCGCCCCCCCCATGGTTTGCCCCACCCTGCCACTGGCCCGCCCCGTTCCCTCTCCATCCTCCGCGCCCCTTGAGGTGGCATGTGTGCCCACAGGTACTACTTCGGTGAGAAGGTAGCCCTGTACTTCGCCTGGCTGGGCTGGTACACCTACATGCTGGTGCCGGCCGCAGTGGTCGGCCTCATCATCTTCCTCAGTGGCTTCTCCCTGTTCAATGCCAGCCAGATCAGGTGGGCGGGGCGGGGTGGGGCGGGGCGGGAAGGCCTCGCAGCCCAGGACGGGCTGGACGGGGCCGGGGGCGGGGCCCGGCTGCGTTGGAGGAGGGGCGGGGCCAGGGATGGGGTGGAGCGCGTGGGGCGGGCTGAGGACAAGGTGGGGGCGGAGCCTTAGGGAAGAGCCTACCAGTGGTCCCTGCACTCCCAGCAAGGAGATCTGTGAAGCCCACCAAGTCTTCATGTGCCCGCGCGGCGACTACCGCCGCAGGTACCAGCGCCTCTCGGACACCTGCACCTTTGCTAAGGTTTGCCGTTGTGGGGGTCACGCCAGGCCCGTTCGCCCTGCGGGAGGGCTGTCCAGGCTTATTCCCGCCCTTGCAAAGCTGGGTGTCATTGGGCAGGGAGGTGAGTGGGGAGGACACGGCCAGCCCCACGTGTTCCTCTCCCCAGCTCACCCACCTCTTTGACAACGAGGGCACTGTGGTGTTTGCCATCTTCATGGCTCTGTGGGGTGAGTTGCTGTGGGCACCTGGGGGGGCAGCCTGAGCTCCAGGGCTGCTCCTGCCCCCAACACCCTGGCCACCACCCCAGGGACCCACCTGACACCTCCCCACTCCTGCTGCAGCCACAGTGTTCCTGGAGCTCTGGAAGCGGCACCGAGCCCGAGTGGTCCTGCACTGGGACCTGTACGGGTGGGACGAGGACCAGGTGCGTGGGGCGGGGCGGCCCAGGCAGGAGCTGTCTCTTCCCAGCGCCCTTTGTGGCCCAAGCATGGTTCTGCCGGGCCTGACACACATGTCCCGTGTCTGAGCCGTGTCTGGTGCCTTCCCCAGGAAGAAGTGGCACTTGAGCTCATTAACTGCCCTGACTACAAGCTCCAGACACACCAGCACTCCTACTGGAGAAGCACCGTCATCCTGGTCCTGTCCCTGTTCATGGTACTCTTGGGGAGCCTGTGGCAGGCTGTCTGCTGGGCGGGTGGCTGCCCTTCGAGCCCACCGTCCTGGCCGCCTGCCCACAGATTGGCATCATGATCGGCATGGCCCACGTCCTGGTGGTCTACCGTGTCCTGGCCTCCGACATGTTCAGCAACTCCGCCTTGCCCTTCCTGGAAGATCAGGTGACCACTGCTGTGGTGGTGACAGGGGCCCTGGTGCACTACGTGACCATCCTCGTCATGACCAAGGTGGGTCAGCAGGGCAGGGGAGGCAGGGGGAGAGTCTTCCCGTGGCCTGGAGCGAGCCCTCTGGTCTTCCTTCCCATAGGTCAACAAGCGTGTGGCCCTGAAGCTTTGTGACTTTGGTGAGAGCAGGGACCCCAAGCCCCTCCCTGGCTTCCGGGGATACTTGGGGAGTGGCCGTGGGGAGGGGCGGGCCCTTCCTGTGGTCTCCATTGCCTCTCCCACCAGAGGGCAGGCGCTCCCACCTGGGAGACAGGTGAAGGTTCAGGTGTCCTTGAGTGTCAGCACCGGGACTGACCAGGAGTGGGACTGTCATGGGGAGAGGGACAGGCGAGGAACGGCCCTCGCGTTTTTCCAGAGAAGCCCAGGACCTTCTCGGAGAGAGAGAGCAAGTTCACGGTCAAGTTCTTCACTCTACAGTTCTTCGCCCACTTCTCGTCGCTGGTCTACATCGCCTTCATCCTGGGCAGGTGAGGGCCACTCTGCCTCACCTCCCCTAAGAAGGGAACGCCTGCTCTTTTTAATTTGTAAAGTAACGCTCGCTCAGAACAGGACACGCATTACAGACGGGTGTGGCGGGCGCCCACAGTTGCCCAAGTGGGCCAGGCTCCCTGGGCGCCGCCTCGCCGTCCTGGGTCCGAGCAGACTTTGCACACTCACAGGCGTGGCAGTTCTGTCCTGTGAATGACACCGCTCCCTGCACCAGAAGTGGGGGCCGCGTGGGTGGGGCCTCGGTTCGCCGGCGCCGGCACCGCTCCAGCGGCGGCGGGCAGTGTGTGCCTGGTTCCCACTGATGAGCTTCACCAGCCTAGCCGCACGGGGCTGCCGGGGTCGCGCGCACGCTTCCCCTCACCGTCCTCGCCAGTGCAGTGCACGTCTCTGCTCCAGTCAGTGCACACTCAATTGTCTTTCCTGGAGAAAATCTTTGCCCCGTTTGGTCTGTGTCTGATCAACTTTGTTGAGCACACACACTCCGGCAGCTGATCCCAAACTCTCTCCCAGAGCTTTGAAAAGACCCCGCCTCTCCAGTATGTCCGAAGATGTCAGGGACGGTGTCTGGCATCTGCCCCCTCCCCTCCGGGCTCTGTGAGCCCTTCCATCTGTGGAGGACCCCAGGTTCCCGTGGCCTCCTGAGGAGGGCAGGTGGGACTCAGATGTTCTTTGCTCATGGGGGCCTCGAAGTGGCGGCCCCTCCCTGGGGCTGGAGGTGCTGGTTTGCAGCTCCCTCCCCCGGGTCCCCGCTATGGCAGTGGCGACTGGACCTCTTCTCCTGTCCCCAGGCTTCTGAATGTCTCTGCTGTGCGTCTGGCAGGTCTTTCTCTCGCGCTTCAGTGCTCTATCCCTGCTCGGCCTGGCTGGCTCTTGTCTCAGACTGTCCCCGCCGCCACGCATAGGCCGCCACGCTTCTTCCACAGAGCCCTCCATGGTGACATCCCTCACCTGCCTCTCCCTCCTCAGTCCTGCTTGCTCCTGTCCCCCTTGTGACTTTAGCCACCAGCGAGGCCCACACTCCTGTCTCCAGCCCAGGCCTCTCTCTGGCGCCAGGCTGACAGGCCTTTCCAGTGGGGTGTCCCGCAGGCACCCAGCCTTCCCACGTCCGCAGGCTCATCCCCAGCCCCCCTCTGCCACGGGCTCAGCAGGAACCCTGGCCCCCCAGACTACTCTTCCCCTCAAGGCCCCACTGCCCACTCTGCCTCACCTGGCCACCCTGCACCTGTGTTCGCTGCCTCTCAGGAAGGTGGCTCTGGACAGGGGTGGCACCTGTCCTTTGCTGAGTTCTGGGGACAACAGCAGGCCGGTTGTGTCGGCTCACTGGGCAGGACCTCACGGCCTCGGTCCTGAGGGGTTTCTGAGCATTTTGTATCTGTTATCTCTGCCTCCTCCTCTGCAGATCTTTTTTGGAAATTTAATCTTCTGAAGCGGCCACCTAATTTTTGTGGGGTTTTCCCCCCGTTTTTGTTCCAGCTTCTGGGAGTTTTTCTCACTTTGTTTTCCAGCCCTGCAACTGGATGTCTCACTTCTGCTCATGTCCAAATTCAAGGTGCTCCTTCTGGCCTCTCCTGCAGCCATCAGCCTCTCCTGTCTAGGGGTGGGGCCTCTTTTTCTCCCACTCTGCCACTGGTTCTGTCCCTTCTGAGTCTCTTATACTTTAAAAAATTGTTTTTAAGATTTATTTATTTTTAGAGCAGGAAGGTAGGGAGAGAAACATCAATGTGTGGTTGCCCCTCGTGCGCCCCCTACTGGGGACCTGGCCTGCAATCCAGGCATGTGTCCTGACTGGGAATTGAACTGGCAACCCTGTGGTTTGCAGGCTGGCGCTCAATCCACTGAGCCACACATGCTAGGGGTGGCTTTTCATTTTTAAGGTGACTTTTAAAAAAGGTATTAGTGAGAGTCCTTTGTTGACGGTCCTAAATTGTTTACTAGGTAAAAAGGAGAATGCTGCGCCATCTCCAGGCTGCAGGGCAAGAGGTGCCGGGAGTGTGGTGGGATCTGTGTCCAAGGTCACAGCCTGAGCACCGCGCAGGTGGCAGCCCTCACCACTCCCTGTGCCTGGGGACCGGTCTGCCGACCTGCTGGGTGTCAGGGTTCCTTCCGGCAGCCTCACGGGCACCAGCTCAGAGAACATGTCCATGGGGCCGTCACCCCCCAGAGAACTGAGGCCCCTCTGGCCCCCACAGAGTCTCCGAGCAAACGTCAGCTGGTCAACGCCATGACGCACGGGCTCGCCATGGGCTGTGCCCTTAGGGACAGGGTGTTTGCGGCCACCACAGCGCCCACCCATCCGATGGGTGACGTGACCTTGCTTGGCCCAATGCCCCAGCCTGCGGCTTTATTGCCGGGTGGGGTGGGGTGGGGGTGGGGCTATGCAGTGCACAGAGCCGGCAGTCCTGGCGCGGTGCCCCCTGAGGCATGGACCACTTCTTCCTCCGTGGCTCCTGGGGGGCCTGTGGCATCTACCATGGCTCGTCTGACGGCTGCGGCCAGAACGCTTCCCAGATACCTACTCTTTTTCTCCCTTTTCTCTTCTTTTTTTTTTGCACAGCTGCAGGGATACTTGCTGACCATTGCAGCTCCTCTCCTTCATGCTGCTCCTCTCACCTGCACCTTGTTGCTGGTCTTTGTGGCATCACAGCCGAGTGGCTCTCTTTCACTCGCCTCCAGTGGCTTCTTAAAACTGCCGCTTGGTTCGCTTTGCCCCGCCTTTGACCCTCTCTCTTCTGCCCGGCGCTTCCGATGGCCTTGCATTCCCCACAGGCCTGTTGGGCCAAGCTACCGGCCTCTCGCCGTCACACCCTCCGTGGCCGGCGCCTCTCTTCCCAGACACCTCCCCTGGGAGCCGAGCTCCCTCCCTGCGCCGGCGGTGGCTCAGCTCAGTGGGCCTCCTGTGCCCCTGGGCTGGGACTGTCATCTCCGGGGCTCCCATGCTCTCTCCCCCTTGGTCTTGACATTTGTTTTTGCCAAAGGAAGTGAGTCTGAGAGGAGCTTTCCGAGTCCCTGTGAGCCCGGAGACGCCCTGATGGCATCCGACCCCCGAGCAACTGACCACGCAGGGGCGGGCGCTGGGCTTCAGCGGGTTTTCCTTCTGGGACACGAGAAGACACCGCTGCGCCGTGTTCGGACGTGTGGAATGGGTGCCGAGGGAGGTGCAGGGGGTCTGAGTTTTGTTCCTTCCTGGTTGACTGTGTTCTTTTCCTGCTGGAAGTTTGGGGTCTCCTCTTTAAACTGGGGAACGGTTTAGGGCTCCTCTTCTCCTCACTCGGGTAAGCTGCTGGGTCCTTCCTAACCCTAACCCCGTTCTGGCTCACCACATTTTTAATCCTCTCCTTAAAACATTCTTTCCCCTCTGCTCTGTCTTTGCGGAACTCTTGTCCTCTTGGTTTTTCATCTTTTCTCTCGCACGCCCCATCGGTCCTCGGAGTCAACATCAGGAGAGATTTCCTTCACCATTTTTTTCTTTTTCAATTACAGCTGACTTTTCCCTCACCTTGTCTTTTTGCCTTTCTATGTGTTTTAACAATTAATCTTCATTTCCAAGAGTTCTTTCCCCCTGTTTTCCTTGTAGCATCCTTTTCTTGTTTTTATAGATGCAATGTGTCCTTGAGGAAGGGTATCCATGTTTTTTTCCCTGTTTAATTTGGCCATTCCCAGCAGCCTACCCCTCAGGTTCATCTGCCTATGTCTTCATCGAGGCCCTCGTCTTCTGCCCAGCTGCTCCTGCTGCTCCTGCAGGGGTGCAGCTCCCCCTTCGGGGGCAGGCCAAGGGCTGACTTGCTTCCTCCTGGCAGACGGCTGGTCTTTTCAGGAACTCCCACCCACTGGGTGGCCACACGCTGGCACTCCACTGCAGCCTGCAGGACAGCTGAGCTGGGTGGGGACTCTCTTAGCCTCCTTTCCCCAATGAGGTGACCCTGTTCCAGAGAGGTTGAAAAACCACCTCTGGGTCACACGATGGGTAGGAAGACCGCCCAGTTCTTCCCACGCTCCGCCTCCTTGTGAGTGGGGTCCCGAGGCAGAGGGGTGGAAGCGTGTCCGGTCGCCCACGTTGTTCCCAAGGCAACTCTTTTATGTCGCCACTTTTGTCTGTGTCGTTCTTTATGGTGTCCTTTTTTCGGGCTGTCCTCAAAAAGCCACCCCCTGCTCCGATTAAAAACGTGTTCAGCTGTGATTTCCTCGAGACGGGTACAGTTTCAGTGTTTGGAACATCGAGTCTTCGGGGCAACAGGAGTTCCAGGTGCTGGAGGGTGGAGGAGGGAAGCCCATCTCCTCGTTTCCAAATGCCCAGGCCCTGGCTGTTGGGTCCTGGGTTCTGCTTCTTGAAGATCAGCTGTGACGTCATGCTGAGCATTTGGGGCTTCGCTGCCAGATGGGCCAGCGTTCCTTTCCCTTCTGGCCTGCTTTTCCTTGTTTTTGTGGGTAATCACAAGGTTCTTTACTCCGGGCGAACCTTAGGGTCGTTCTGACAGACGACATCGACATTCTGTGAGGTTCGGTCTCAGGCTGCAGGAGGCTTCCACACCACTGCAGGGGGACGGGCACGGGTTCGTGTCCTCAGCTGCCTCACAAGTGACCCCTGCCCAGCTGCTTTAAGCAACAGGAGTTAATTAGCGTTCGGTTCTGCGGACCAGACGCCCTAAGTGGACTTCCAGGGGCCCAGCCCAGGGGCTGCAGGGCCGAGTCTGTCTGGAAGCCTGGGGACAGTGGGGGCAGGGGGCTCTTCTGCCACCTTCAGCTTCCAGAGGCCCCTCCCTGCTCCACCTGCAAAGCCAGCGGCTTTGGGCACACCCCGCTGGTCCTGGGTAACGGCCTCCTTTTAAGGCCTGCAGATAGCAACCTTAATGCCATCTTCTGAGTCAGAGGACAGTCACAGGCTCCAGGGGTGAGGACGTGGACATCTCTGGGGGTGGGACGTCCTTCTGTCAACCATGAAACACCACGCAGGGGTTCCGACCGGAGAGCAGGTTTTTGTTAACATTCTGGAGGAACGTTTTACAGCCTTCTCTGCGTGCGGCCCACAGATGCGACCTTCTCCGTCCTCGTGTGACAGCTGTGGGAGGTGTCTGCGGCAGACGCCTCCTGCTCTGGCTCCCACGGGCTTCGCGGCGTCCAGGGACCCGCTCGAGCCCCCTGTCAGCTGTGTCCCCTCTCGGCCCCTGTCAGCTGACTTATCCAGCCTTTCCGCTGGTTTACTTTGGTTCCCTAGGGACAGAGCCACATTTCCTGAAAGAATGACTTTTTTCTTTGTAACTTTACAACTATTGTAAACTTTGTAACTTTTTTCTCTATAACTTTTCACCGGACCTGTGTTAAATGATAGCCATTCTGAACTGCAGCAGGGGTGCCTCCAGAGCCTGACCTTCAGCGTGGCACAGTTCACACTGCTTGTCATGTTAGGGAAAGCAGGCAGTTTGGACACAGAGTAACCCCATGAGCAGTTTCCACGTGGGGGGCTGAGGCCCCTCCTAACAGGTTGTGTCTACAGCACGTGACCTCAGGGCTTTCTCCTGTACACGTGTGTGCATGCATGTGGCCCATGTGGGTGTGCGTCTTGGCCACCTGCAGGGAGGGTAGGCTCCTTTCCCTCCTCTCCACTGTCCCAACGTCCCCTCGGTCCTCTTGCCCACCCCCCCCCGCCACCGGCTAGAGACAAGCTGCTGTGTCCCCCTAGGATCAACGGCCACCCTGGGAAGTCCCTGCGCCTGGCGGGCCTGTGGAAGCTGGAAGAGGTCAGTCTGCCCTGGGTGCCCTGAGCTCTCTGCCCCCGAGCTGCCCCTCCTGGGCCTGACCGCCGTCCCCACCTGCCCACAGTGCCACCTCAGCGGCTGCATGATGGACCTGTTCGTGCAGATGGCTGTCATCATGGGTCTGAAGCAGACGCTCAGCAACTGCATGGAGTACCTGGGCCCGTGAGGACCCCCTGCCCACCCCCGCCCCACCCCCTAGAGCCACCGCCCACAGGGGCCCTCCACCCTGGCACCGCCCCTGTCCCCTACCTGGTTCTTGTCACCCCCAGGTGGCTGACTCTCAAGTATCGCTCCCTGCGGGGCTGGGAGTCTGAAGACCCCGAGCTGAGGGGCTGGCAGCGCAACTACCGCCTGAACCGGGTGAACACCTTCAGCCTGTTTGACGAGTTCATGGAGATGAGTGCGTGGGCGGGGCGGGGCTCTGCGGGGGGCGGGGCCTGGGGCCAGAGCTCAGGGTGCCTCCCTCCCCGCAGTGATCCAGTACGGCTTCACCACCATCTTCGTGGCCGCCTTCCCGCTCGCCCCGCTGCTTGCCTTCTTCAGCAATGTCGTGGAGATCCGCCTGGACGCCATCAAGATGGTCCGGCTGCAGCGGCGCCTGGTGCCACGCAAGGCCAAGGACATCGGTCAGGGGGCCCATGGGACTGCTGTGCAGGGCGGGGCGCCCAGCCTGGGGGCATGGACAGCGAGGGGGGCTGAGCCCACGCTAATCCCACTGCCCCCACAGACACTCCCCCAGGTCTCCCTGGGTGGGAAAAGATGGGGCTGGGGTTGGGGATGTGCTCGGGCCCCTTCCAGAAATGGCACAGCTGGGGCTGGCATGCACTTTGCAGGCCCCTCCCGCTGGACCTGGGATCTGGCTGAAGGGTCTGCAGCCCCCTTCGGGGGCCCAGGCAGAGAAGCTGGACTTTGAGGACAGGGTGCTGAGGGAGGGAGGGGCCCAGCAGCTGGGGTGGGACTGAGGGCAGGTGTCCTCAGCCACCCAGACTGCCTCGCTGAGATGGGCAGGCAGCAGGGATGAACAGAGAGCAAGGAGGGGCCCAGTGGCCTGGGACCAGGTCTCCTCATCAGTGGCCTGGCCCAACGGCGGCGATAGGGAACCCTTCCCAGAGGTGTGACAAGGCCCTGGGACCCTCCAGGCTCTTGGCCCTGGGGCGTGGGCAGGTGGAGGTGGGGTGGGCTGCACCTGAGGTGCCGGGTCAAGGAACCAGACGACCCCACTGCTGTGGCCCAGGGACCTGGCTGCAGGTGCTGGAGACCATCGGCGTGCTGGCGGTCATCGCCAACGGGATGGTCATCGCCTTCACCTCCGAGTTCATCCCCCGAGTGGTGTACAAGTACCGCTACGGCCCGTGCCGGCAGAACGCCTCCGTCTCAGTCGAGTACGGGCTGCCACACAGCCCCGGGTGGCCCAGACTGTCCAGAGACCCGTGGAAACCTGGCCCAACCACAGCCCAGCAAGGGGCGCCGTGGAGGGGCACAGGCTGCCAGTGATGCCCCCTGCACTGACCTGAAGACCCTGGGCTAGAGTCCCGAGTACTCACTGGGACCCTGGTGTTGGGGGGCGGGGCAGAACCAGCCGTGTCCCGAGCAGCCCTGAACACCTGCCTCCCACAGTCAGAGCCTGGGTGGCCTGCTCTGGCACCAGAGGGCAGGGCGGTGTCCTCGTCCAGCTCCTCCAGCCTTCAAGGGGTCCCCCCTAAGGTTCCCCCTCAGCCTGTGGAGGTGGCTGGTGGCATCCCTGAGCCCCTTCAGCCCCAGCGGCCCCTCTCATACAGGGGATGGAGGAGGGGGTTTGCGCTGTGCTCCACCCTGACCGATGGCCCACCAGACAGGAATTAGCTCCAGGGAAGCACCCCAGAGGCTTGAAAGGGCCACGCCTGCAGCCCTCTTTCCACCCCGCCCCAGCTGCCTCACTGGTTACGTCAACCACAGCCTGTCTGTGTTCTACACCGTTCACTTCAAGGACCCAGTCGTGACGGAAGGCTCTGAGAACATCACCGAGTGCAGGTTTGGACCCCCGCCCCCGTGCACCGTGAGTGCCCTCTGAACTCCTGACCCCTGACTTTAGATCCTTCTCCACCCCAGGTACCGGGACTACCGCAACGCACCGGGCTACAACTTGTCGGAGCAGTTCTGGTTCCTCCTGGCCATCCGCTTGGTCTTCCTCATCCTCTTTGAGGTGGGCTGGAACTGGGGGGCCTCCTCCCTGGGCCCCAGTCCCGTCTGCTCGGCCCCCCACTCAGTCCCCGCCCTGTCCCCCCAGCACGTGGCCTTGTGCATCAAGCTCGTGGCCGCCTGGTTCGTGCCTGATGTGCCTCAGTCGGTGAAGAACAAGGTTCTGGAAGATAAGTACCGGATGCTTCGGGAGAAGATGTGGTGTGGGCGGCTGAGGTGGCAGTGCGAGCCAGGCCTAGGTCTTGGGACCCCCCGCAACTCCACTCCTACTTCCAGCTGCAGTGCCAAGAGCACTGATGTGTAAGGGCCCCCAAGGTGTTCACTGGGCACGAGGAGACTCAGCGCCGCTGCCCGGGACCACAGCTGTGTGTGTGTGGGGGGGGGGCGTAAGAAGGCTCGTATATGTGTGGGTGTATATGGAGGGGTGTCCTGGGAAGCCTGGGTATGGAGGGTCCTGGGGGACCTGTGTGTGTCTGCGGCATCAGTGAGCAGTGCCCTCATCTGTCCCCATCTGCTAGGGTTCAGGCTTGCACAACCCTGACCTGAACTCTGGGGGACCACCCAAACAATGGGGGGGTGCTCCTTATGCAGTCACAACCTCCCAACGCAGGAAAACCAACCTTTCCTGGGCCTCCCTCTGATTTCTGGGCCTGTCCTGCCCCACACACATCCTGGCTGGTCGGAGAGCCCTGACCCTTCCTCTCTGCCCTGCCCCCCATCCAGCAGAACTTTTGATAATAAAATAAAAACCTCTTTGTGTCGACTTCTGGGCCTCTGGTGGGTTGTGTCTGCTCTTGGAGCTAGATGGGAAACTGAGGCCCAGATGGGGAAAGGTCTGACTGTGGTAGCCTCCTTGCTTTCCACCTGCTGTTTCCCACAGGCTTCTGAGGGAGGGGCACCGTACCGAGGCCCTAGGTCCCTGCACCTAGGGCTGGACCTGGGGTCCAGGGCTGGAGTCGAGGCAGGCTTCCTGGAGGAAGAAGCCACAAAAGCCCTGGGGATGGAGGGATCTCCAAGGGGTCCCTCCTGGGATCCAATCCAAGACTCTCAGGGCTGGTCGGTGTGCTTTGGCCACAGGCCTGGCCTGGGGCTCCCGACTGAAGAGCTGAGCCACCTGCTATCTTCAGCACCAGCCTTGGGCACAAAGCGGGACACTTGGGTCCGCCCTCGGCCCTGGGTGTTGGGCGGGGCTGCACCTGTTGCCGCCGCTGGGGCTGCGGCCGCTGCGCACCTGCCCCAGGTGAGCCGCCCCGCCCCTGCCCCCCCCCACCCCACCCCCGTCGCTCGCGAGGCCCGCGTCCTGGCAGCAGATGAGTGGCAGTCACGGTTCAGAGCCACCTGGGTGAGTGGAAGTCGCCGATTCCAGAAGTCAGGTCCAGGCCTGGTGCTTGGGGCACCCGGGGCTGCTTGCCCCGAGGAGCCTCTGCGCGGGCGCGGTCCCGCAGGAAGTAGCTCGGAGTCCGCCTGGCTGCCCGCGTCGCCCGGAAGCCCGAGCCCGTCACTTACCCGCCTCTCGGGCCTCCAGCGGCTCCAGCTCCGGACGCAAGCAGCAGCTTCCTCGTGACCTTTGCGCAGGACAGGGAGAGGGAGGGGGAGCGGGACACGCTGGGACACCCACCAATGCCCCAATCCCAGATCCTAGACCAGAGGCCTCCCAGGGCTGGGGGAAGAAAAGTGCCGGAGCAGTGGCGCGCCGGTCGCCCGGCAGAGCTGCCGCCATCTGCATGCTCCAAGCCGCCGGCGGCGCGTGCCCACCGTCTGTGCGCACCCCCGGCCGCCTGAGTGGTGCACCTACACGGTGGGGGCACTAAGTCCGGTCCACTCCAGGGAAGGAAGGTCGCAGGGTGTGAGGTCTGTGGCAGAAGAGCTGGGCATCCTGGGCTGAGAGGGCGGGAGCCCCTGGGCCTGCGAGGCCACAGCTTTCTATGCACATTCCTTCATTCAGGAGAGACACTCTGGGGGCGCAGCACCGCTCAAGGTGCAGAGCAGCCGCAGGCCCTGGATAAGACAGACGCTAAGAATCTATGTGGTGCTGAGCCGCAAAGCCGGCGGCAGGGGGCCAGGCCGTTCCTGAAGCTGGGGTAGCAGCCCCACCACGCAGACCTGAGGGCAAAGGAGCCTGGGCTTTCCAAGAACCGCGGCTGTGGGGCTGAAGGTGCTGGGTGGTGCAAAGGGCGGGTTTGGTTTCAGAAGTGCTGTTCTAGAGAGAGCCTGCGACCATGTGGGTGGTTTTTCTGCTCCCCTGGGAGGCGAGGGTAGATGTTAGCACAGGAAGGGGCACCCAGGTGCAGCTGGGAGCTGGTGGCACAAATGGGGACAGCCTGGCAGACGCTCTGAGAGGCAGTGAGGCTGGTGGGGGACACTTGGAGAGCTCCACTCTGCTTCCTGCCTGGGCCCCTGGGCCAGCCGCAGGGGGCCACAGCGAGGTTGGCAGGACCGGGCCAGAGGAGGGCGTTGCAAAGCTGATACTGTATCGGAGGTGCCCCAGTGCCGGCCCCGTGGGTGAGGGCTGGGGCAGTGGCCCTTTTCTGTGGACATCAGCACCAGCCACCTGTTGCTGGACCTCCGAGTCCTAGGTCAGTCTGGGGGTGGAGTCAGCAGTGACAACTGGAAAAGCTGGCTGCCCCCTATATGGGCTCAGAGCTGGGAGCCTCTACCGAGGTCCCCTGTTTACCCCCTTTCCTGAAAAGGAGGCACTGTCCTCACATCCCAGCCTGAAACCAAGGTCCACACTGACACCACAGCCCACTTGTAACTGCTCCCTGTTTGGGGTCTGCACCTTGGAGGTGGTCAGGGAGGGGACCAAAGAGCCCTGATCAAGGCCCTATTATTGGCAGGAGTTTCCAAAGGACCCCCCTCCCCGGGAGGTCAGAGGTTAGACACATGGGCCTGCTCACTTTGATGCAGGGTGAAGGGGTCGGGAGGACATGGAGATTCCCCTGCTTCCCTGGTGTGGCATCGTGGGGGGTCTCCAGGAAGCAGGCCCTCCTGCCCAGCTGGCCCTCCTCCTGTGTGTGCAGGGTAGCCCCGACTGGGGGTCTCCTTGCCAGAGCCCCTCACCTTGCCCTAGGCTCCAGCCTCTGCAACCTCCCCCACACCTCAGGCCTAGCCTCAGGAAGTGCAGCCCCGGTGGGCTGGGGCGGGCCCAGAGGAAGGAGCCCTTGACTCAGAGCTACAGGAAGAGCAGGGGCAGGAGGAGCTGGGGAGCTGGCGGGGGCAGGCGGGGCTGCGAGAACCACCACTGCCCGCCTGCCTGGAGGGGTGGGTGCTGGGGTGGGGTTTCGGTTCAGGAGAGGATGTGACCGAGAGGCCAGGAAACTACGGAAAAGTCCGGATCAAACACCCGAACAAAGCCAGGTCCTCACCCCCTTTGGCGACGTGTCCAGGGCGGCCTCGGGGCTTTGGGCTGGGCCAGGGGCCCAGCTGGGCAGAATTTGCTCCCAAGCACAGGTCAATGACCTCTATGACTGCATCCCCTGCTGGAGAAAAGAGCCGGAACCAGGTGACTCGGTGCCCTCCCGCCGGCGGCCTGCTGCTCGAGCTGCTGTGGGCCTGAGCCCTACTCCTCCCCTGCCTGCCCAGCCCGAGGCCCATCCGAGGCCCATCTGTGGCGTCAGGCCTGGCTGAGGGGAGGCCGCGCTGTATGCAGTATGCGTGCCTGTGACAGTGAGGGGCGACAGGAGGTGGGTGTGTGGCTCCTGGTGTGTGTGGGGCTGTGCCCCTGCAGGAGCCGTTCCAAGTGTGTGCCGTGTGTGCCCATGTGTGGACTGGAGTGCTGAGGTGTGGGGTTCAGTGCAGGTGTGTGTGGGGAGGGGCTGTGTGTGTGTGTGTGTGGGGGTGCCACACAGAAACTGCAGGGGAGGGGTGTGCAGGGGGAGGCTGCGAAGCAGAGGCCGCCTCCTGGCCCCGAGAGGGTACCAGAGGGTGTGTGCCCACTCTCCCACCCTGGCCGTCACGGTGGCCCTGGGGCAGGTGAAGGTCCCCCCAGGGCCCCTCCCGGGCCTGTGTGAGGTGCTTGGAGCAACATTGTTCTGGGGCTCTACTGGCGTCCGAGGGGCAGCAGGTGCTGTTTGTGGCCAAAGTTACATGTTAACTCACCCTGTTCTTGTTGGACTCGCTCTCTGGGGACGGCGGCAGCCTCTGACCCGTCCTGGCGCCCTGACTGACTCGCTGAGAAGACAGAGAGGGCGTCCCGCCCAGGCTTCGGGATCCGGTCTGCTCAGCTGAGGAGCCCACTCAGCCAGGGGTGGCACCGTGCCCAACCTGCCGGAGGAGGGCCCGGTCAGACCATGGCAGGTAGATGGGTGGCGGGGGGTACAAGCCCCACTCTCACCTCCTGCACCTCACTGGCTCCTGGCTGCCATGTTGCCCACGCTCTGCTCACCCTCCTTCAGGCTGGTGGGGGTGGGCACATTCGGGGGGCAGGGAGCTGTGGGTGGCTGGGGGAACGCACCATGAGATAAAGGCTGTCTTCTCTGACTCCTGCTAGTGCTCACAGCCCGGTTTGACGATGAGAAAGACCTTCCGGTCTCAGGGAGGTGGGAAGTGTTCACCCGTGGTCAGCTCCTATCCCAGGCGGAAGGTGCCCACGCTCACGGCGACTCCCCCAGGACGGGGCAGGGCTGATGCTACAGTGCCTGGCCCTTGACCTGGGGCTCTTGTCCTGGGTGGACGAGCGGCCAGATGCTGGGCCCTGTCTTCCAGGAGACCCTGGGACAGACACAGTGTGGTCCCCAAGCAACACATGCCTCTGGCCAGCCCGTTCTTCCTGCCCACAGACCATCTGTGGGGAGTGGGTGCAAGACACCCTGAGTGCGGCTGACCTGCTGTGTCGTATTTCTGCAGGTGTCTGCGGCAGGGCCCCCGACTTCCTCTCCCCTTCTGGAGACCAGACACTGGCACCAGCTCTGGGCAGTGTGGTCACGCTGAACTGCACGGCCTGGGTGGTCTCTTTGCCTCACTGTTCTCTGCCCTCGGTCCAGTGGCTGAAAGATGGGCTGCCGCTGGGCAATGGCAGCCACCACGGCCTTCACGAGGACACCTGGTAAGAGACCCCCGACATGTACACGGCAGGCGGCCTCTCTGACCCACACCTGGTCTGTGACCACCTGGACATGGGCTGGGGAGTGACTTCCCAGACGTGACATGGGCAGAGTGCCACTCTGGACACAGACCAAGAGTCAGTGACCACAGGGACAGATAGCCCTTGCAGACGCTCTCCGTATACCACCGTCCAGGGCCACAGGTGCCAGCAGTGTCCTGAGGCCTGAATGTGGTGTGGGCCATTGGCTAGAGCCTGGGACCCAAGGGCCCTTGGGACCCAGACACAGACCCAGGATCAGGGCGACTGTCACTAAACAGACCTGCCCTCTGCAGGGTCTGCCACCTCTCTCAGCTTATGGCCCGAGGGCTGCCCAGGAAGCCCCAATTGCAGCCTCTCGGGGTGAATCCCAGACAGGTGGGGGCTCTGGGGCTCTCAGGCCCCAGGTGACAGAGTGGGGCCTGGTCTGTCCAGGGTCAAGGCCAACTTGTCCGAGGTGCTTGTATCCAGTGTCCTGGGGGTCAACCTGACTGGTGCTGAGGACTACGGGGCCTTCACCTGCTCCATCTGGAATGTCAGCTCCTCCTCCTTCACTCTCTGGAGAGCTGGTGAGGGGGATACAGGGGGACAGGTAGGAGGGGGCTGAGGAGCCTGGGGGCTGGAGGGGGCTGGATGAGGGCTGCAGCCACTCAGGCTGCAGCTCTGTCCCCAGGCCCCGCAGGCCACCTGGCAGCCGTGCTGGCCTCGCTTCTGGTCCTGCTGGCCCTGCTTCTGGCGGCCCTGCTCTACGTGAAGTGTCGGCTCAACGTGCAGCTCTGGTACCAAGACAACTACGGGGAGGTGGAGATGAACGGTAGGTGGTGGGCCGCCTGGCGGCATCAGCCTCCTGAGGCTTCCTCCGGGTAGGGCTGCCCCCGGCAAGCGGAGGGGCTCTGGAGGTGGGGAATAAGGATGCATCAGCCCTGCAGGGCTCTGGTGAGCATACATTCCAGGAGAGAGGGCACATGCAGCCCAAGAGGGCAGAGGGTCAGCAGAAGGGGGCCAGGCGGCCAGTCTGCTGTTTCTAGGGCCCCCCTAAGAATACTGTATTGGGGAGGGGTCGTGGGCGGGGTCTGGGTCTGGGGTGCGGGCCTCGGTCCTGTGCGCTTGTGGGGAAAGGGTGAGAGGGCCCTAAGGGATGGCACCTGGAAGTGGCAGCCGGGCCTGGGAAGGGCCGCGCTGACCCGCCGCCGTCTGCAGACGGGAAGCTCTACGACGCGTACATCTCCTACAGCGACAGCCCCGAAGATCGAAAGTTCGTGAACTTCATTCTGAAGCCGCAGCTGGAGCGGCATCGGGGCTACAAGCTCTTCCTGGAAGACCGCGACCTCCTGCCCCGGGCAGGTACAGCGGCACCCGGTTCCGGGGCCCCGCCCCCGCACTGGGCTCCGCCCCTCCTAGGTCCCTGGCCCCGCCCTCGGCCCTGGCCCCGCCTCTCGTTGGGCCACACCCTCTCTCGCCGTGGACCCTGACCCCCTGGGCCCCAGCCTACCGGCTTTTCGCAGAGCCCTCCGCCGACCTCCTCGTGAACCTGAGCCGCTGCCGGCGCCTCATCGTGGTGCTGTCGGACGCCTTCCTAGGGCGGGCCTGGTGCAGCCACAGCTTCCGGTGGGTGTTGCGCGGGGCTGTGGGGGCGGGACCCAACCGCGACCCGCTGACGGTCCCGCCCCCGCAGGGAGGGCCTGTGCCGGCTGCTGGAGCTCACGCGCAAACCCATCTTCATCACCTTCGAGGGTCAGCGGCGCGACCCCGAGCATCCTGCGCTGCTCCTGCTGCGCCAGCACCGCCACCTGGTGACCCTGCTGCGCTGGAGGCCCGGCTCCGTGGTGCGGAGAGTGGTGCGGGCTTCAGGGTGGGTGGAGTTCCGTGGCGCGCTGCCCAAGCAGCCTCCTTTGAGACTCCAGGAGCCAGTGCGGGCGCTTCCTGGAGTGTTTGGGGCCAGGGCTTACAACGTGTGCCTCCCCGACGTGTTCACGCGTACTCAGTGCCCCACCTTGGCCCCCAGACGCCTTCCTCAGATTTTTGGAAAGAGCTGCAGCTGGCGCTGCCGCGGAAGGTGCAGTACCAGACGAGGGAGGGAGACCCACAGACCCGGCTGCAGGATGACAAGGACCCCATGCTGATTGTGCGGGGCCGTGTTTCCGAGGGTCGGACCCTGGACCCGGAGCTGGACCTCGACCCCGAGGGGGACCTGGGTATGTGTAAGCAGCCCCACCCCTGACCCTGAGGAACTCTACCTGGGGTGGTAGGGGTGCTCACAGTTTCGAGGAACTCTGAAAAGGGTTCAGGTTGCCAGGACTCTTCCCTGCAGGCTGTGGATGGGCTTGGCACCCCCAGAACCCCTCACCACACACCTTCCCCAGAGGCGTGTGGGCCTAAGGCATGCCCAGAGCTCCTGGGTCCTCAAATGTTGCCTCCCAGGAGGGTGAGCAGGGTGGGAGCTGAGCTTCAGGCCTGGTGGTGCCCCCTCCGCAGGTGTCCGAGGCCCTGTCTTTGGGGAGCCACCAGCTCCACCGCATGCAAGTGGGGTCTTGCCGGGAGAGGCCCGGGGCAGCGAGGTGGACGTCTCTGACCTTGGCTCCCGCAACTATAGCGCCCGCACGGACTTCTACTGCCTGGTGTCTGAGGAGGACATGTAACTGGCCCCTCACCTCCGATGGTGCCACAGGATGCCAGGGACAGCTGGGAGTGGGACCCTGAGCCCTGCCTGCCTGTGGCCCTGGGACCCTGGGACCCTGGGACCTGTCCTTATGCCAGAAAAATAAAGTCTTTTTGGACCCTGCTGGGGCCGCATCCTGTCCTCTCCTCAGGCAAGAAAGGGGCACTCAGTGTCCTGGGCTGGGCACTCCTCGCTTCCGTCTCAGGCTCCTCAGGGACATCAACCCCTCCCTTGTTTCACACTGATGGCCATTCCGTCACCAAATCTGGGCGTCCGCTCCATCCCTCCCTCTCTCCATCTGCTTCCATGTTGATCCAGCCCAGGCAGGTCTCTGGTGTGGCCTCCTTGGGTCCCTCTGCAGGGCTGGGGGGGCAGTGTGGCTGTCCCCAGCCCCTTCTGACCTAGACAGATGCTGGGGAGTCAACCCCCTTAGAGATTCCAGGTTCCGAGCTTTGCAAAGGAAGCCCTTTGTTGTGAAAAGACCAGTGACAGCTTCACAGCCAAGGGCCTGACTCAGTGCGAGGGGAGTAGGGCCTCCCAACCTCCCAAGCCTCGGATGGACAGCAGGGCAGTCCCTGGTCAGGAACCCCCAGGGGGCAGGGGGCAGAGCCAGGAGAAGTGTTGGGGGCCTTTGTCTTGTGAGCAGGACAGCACCAAAGTCAGGGGTGGTCACTGCCCTGTGCCTGAAGTCCCCAGCTCTGCTGTGTCTGGGCCTGGGGTGGCACTGAGGCCGCTGCCCGGTGCCCTACCTCTGCTGCTCCTGGCCAGCTCTCTTCACCGGACACCCCCTCCCTGAACCTGAGAGGCTGGTGGGCAAGCCCAGAGGACAGCATGGTTGTGCTTGGGGACACTGGAACACCCAGGGGTCAGAGTGGCCAAAAAACACGCAGGACTGGGGCTGGTCGTCATGACCACGTTTATTTACTCCCAGCACCGGCTGTCCTGAGGCCCCACTGGGCCCCGCCGGCCCCACCTCTGCCACGGCCACCAGCCCACACACCAGAGCAGCCTCAAGCCCTGCCCCACTCCCTGCCCTGCAGAAGCCAAGTCCCCAGCTGGAAGCCCCCTGCCCCACCCCGTCTCCTCCCTGGTGGCCCAGGCCTTTCCAAATTGCACGTGGGGCGGCAGCGAGCGGCCCCTCGGCCGCGGGCCTCCTCCTGCAGGCCGGCTGGCAGGCAGTGCGGAGCTGAGCCTGTCCCTCGGAGGCTGGGTCACGTCGTGTCCTCCTCCTCCAGGAAGGCCTTGCCTAGGGGCCCAGGAAGTCCTCCTTCCGATAACCCTTCTACAGTTGGGGGCGAGGGGGTGAGTGAGAGGGTGTAAGCCACCTTGCATCCCGCCGGGCCCCCAGGTGCTGATGTGGACCCCTCTCCCTGGGTCTCCGGCTCCACCCCGGTCTGCAAGGCCGCCCACGTACTGCCCCCGGCCCCAACGTCGTTGCCGCTGGAACGTACCGCCCGGAAGTCCCGGTGGAGCTTGTTGTACTGCCACAGATTGGCCAAGAGGCTGGAGGCCGCTCGGGAAGACTTCTCGCTGTCCGGGCTGGGGAGGGGCGCGGGGTCAGCGGGGGCGGGGTCAGCGGGGGAGGGCGAGGGCAGAACGCAGGCTAGGCCTCACCTGTCGCGCTTCTTCTTGATGAAGACCAGCTTGCGGAGCCCGTCAAAGTACAGCAGGTCTCGGGCCGCGATGGGGCTGACCACCACCAGGTTGTTGAGTATGGCAATGATGTTCACCAGCACGTCGGCCGGGGGGGACTTCTCGCCCACGCTGCCTGGCAGCTTCTCGATCAGGTGGCTCACCACCTTGGTGGCTGAGGGAGGCCAGGTGGTCAGTGTCGGCCCCACTACCAGCCCCAGGGAGCTGGTGAGAAGCCAGCACACTGGGCAGCGATTCAGACTAGGTCCAGGGGGGAGCCTGCTGGGCAGGCGAGGGCGGGGCCCCACACTGCCGCACTGACTCACACATCTCGTCCTTGTTCCTGGCGTTGCGGGACAGGTTCCGGATGAGGCCGGTCAGCGAGCGCAGCTGGTGGTGGTCGGCCGTGCGGACGCGGTCCAGCAGCGGGTTCAGGATGCGCTCCTGCTCCAGAGCCAGGCGGCTGAGCACGCCAGCCCACTGAGGGTGGGGGAGGGGCTGGTGAGAGCAGGTAGAGGTGCCAGCACCCGCCTGCATCCTCATGGTCCCCTCATGGGGAAACTGAGGCAGCACTGGCGCCCATCCCCTGTGCACCCCAGCCGGGACCTCACGGGGCACAACTCCGGTCAGGCCCTGTCGGCGTAGGCCTCCCCAGCACCTCCGCTCAGACCTGGAGCTGAGCCTGGAAGCTCACAGCCCCAAGGTCTGTCCCATCTGGGTCGCTGGCCTCGCTCCTGCCGCGCTCAGACGTCCCTCTCTTGTTCCTCCTGCCCAGCCCCCAGGCCGTCGCTCTCCCGCCTTCTTTCCTCGGTCTGGTCCATCCAGGACTTTGTGTGGCTGGCGTCCCTCCCCCGACAGACCGCAAACTCCTGGAGAGTAGGCTCCCATCCCCCGTGCTCCCCTTGCATCCCCTGCAGGTGGCCCGGCGTGGGTCCCCTCACCCTGCGGTCTCCGGCGGTGATGTTCTGCAGGGCCCCCGAGGCTGCCTCTGTTGTGTGCCGGTTGAGCTCGCAGCGCTGCAGGAGGCGGTTGTACAGGCCCACAATCTGGGGGCTCCACAGCCACTCGAGGCCCTTGGGGTCTTTGGACACCTCGGCGAAGGTCAGTGCGTCGGCAGTGAGGGGCAGCTGGGCAGCAAGGTGAGTAGGGTCAGCTGAGGTCAGGCCAGGCTCCCCACCCCCGCCCCTACCCACTCGGGCTGAGCCCACCTCTCGGAGCCGCCGGCTCTGCGGCGTGAAGCAGCCCACCACCTCGCCGGGCGGTGCCCCGGCCACATCCCTGCGGCCCCGGCCCTCAAGACGCTGCAAGGCTGATGGCGGCATCTCGTCATACAGACGGTAGGACAGGTTCCTCAGCACACACACGGCATTCTCCACGCTCTGCGATGGGCAGACTGTGGTCAGAACAGGCTGGCGCCCCCCGCCCCCTCGGCACTGGCCGCCCCTCACCTTGTCCTCGCACTTGCCCACGTCCAGGGCATGGTTAATGTAGGTGACCAGGGCATCTACCAGCCCGTGGCACTCCCGCATCTTCTGGCGAGTGGCCTGGGAGGCTGAGCTGAGGTTCCTGTGGATGGAGGCAGATCAGAGACACCCCCGGGGGCCCCCCGGAAGATCCCACCCCCACAGGACCTGAACCCAAGGGCTGAAGGTCCTTTGGGCACCTCCTGTCCCTGGTCCCTCTGAGACACTGCTGGCCCAGGTCCCATTGCACAACCATCCCGTTCACACCTTGAAGTATCCAGAAGAGGTTATGAAGGTCAGATCAAGCCCTGACTTAATGAAACCTGAGTCTGCTGGCATCATACCTGGCAGCCTCCTGTGTCAGCCCCAGCCCTGCTTGGTCTCTCTGCTCCCAGCTCCCTGGCTGTCTCTGCCCTGGCATCAGGCTTCCCAGACTCCTGCTCCTGCCCCACGGCTGCCACCTCAGCCTCTCCCAGCCCACTGCCCACTGCCCAGCACTGCCCCCTGCCCGGCGCACCTGAGGAAGCCCGTGGCATTGTAGAAGATCTCGGACTCAGAGGCATTCTGCTGGATGAGGGGTGGGCCCCCGGCCCCCGAGAGGGGGCTCAGCACCAGGTCTGTGAGCTGCTCTAGCGTGTCTCGGGCCAGGCGGTCCTTCAGATGGTCACTGGAGGACAAGTTCCACAGGATCCCTGCGGCAGGTGGGGCCAAAGCCGTGGTTAGGGGCAGCCTGGCAGTCCCTCTGGCTCTTCCTCGGATGCTGAGAGGAAGCTTCTAACCTCCCCCAGGGCTCACCTGTCCTGGTGAGCCTCACCCAAGAGCCCGCTGGGGACAGCTGGAGTGTGACCTGCAGGGCCCTGGGGCTGCAGCCGACCCTGGGGACATGGCCCTGGACACTGGAGACCTGCCACAAAGGCAGTCACGGGAACCAAAGAAAGCGATGGGACGGGGGTGGGCGAGCACAGAGACGGGGCAGGCGGAGGGCCACAGGCGGCAGGGGGCGGGGCGGCGCGAGCACCTGTGACGTTCTTGCGCAGCTCGTCGTCCTGCTCGCGCAGTGTCCGCAGCAGTTCGAAGATGCCGTTCTCCTCCACCAGGGCCAGCTTGTTCTCCGCGTTGTCATAGATCAGGTTGCGCATGGCGCCTGTGGCGTGGCGCTGCACCTCCTGGTTGGCGTGGTTGAAGAGCTTCACCAGCCGGGGTACAGCCTGGAGGCTGCGGGCCTGCGGGCACAGGCACACCAGGTTGGCACGTATGTGCGCACTCTGCAGGCATGCGGGTGTGCACACAGGTGTGAAGGTGTGTGCAGGTTGTGCAGGTGTGCACAGAGGTGTGAAGGTGTGTGCAGGTATGCAGGTGTGCACAGAGGTGTGGAGGTGTGTGCAGGTTGTGCAGGTGTGCACAGAGGTGGTATATGCAGGTATGCAGGTGTGTGTGGAGGTGTGCATAGCACTTCCTACTGCTCCTCCTCTGCCGAGGAGGCTCTGGGCAGGGTGGAATGTGCCCAGTCAGATGGCGGATAGGACGGGGGGCCAGGGACCAGAGGTCAGTGAGAGCTGGGTCAGCAGGGGTGTTCACAGGGCGGTCACCTGCTTCTTGGCCGCAGCATCGCTGTAGCACTTGTGCTGGATATAGGCTGCTCCCAGCACCTGCAAGTTCGGGTCCGAGGCCATGAGGTACTTAACTGCCGACGGCAAGTCAATGTCATTGAAGCTGTAGAAATAGGGGCCAAGGGTCAGGCTGACCCTGGAGATGCCTGGGGCCACGGCAGCAGCCCCCTCCCCACGCCAGGCCAAGCTCACCCACTGCTGAGCCTCTGCAGAGTGCGCTGACCACCGTAGCTGTCCAGCCCACGCACGTCCGGCAAGTGGCCAGCATCGCCCAGGCTGAGGCTACGCACCGAAGGTGCTCGGGCCACGGGCTCCAGCATGGGCCCTGGCACCGCCCCAGCCCCCACACGGCTGCGGTGGCTGCTCTGGAATCGCTGCAGGGTCCGCATGGCAGGGGCGCGGATAGTCCGGCTGGGCGGGGGCCCCTCCACAGCCTCTGGCCAGTCCAGGCCGCCGGCCCGGCCAGAGCTGGAGCTGGCCTGGCGCTCGTAGGCGAAGGCCCTGTAGGCGGAGGTGGCTGCGGGCTCCAGCTGTTCGGACACCACGCTGCAGTGGTCGTCCAGGCCCCCAGGGCCCAGCCGCAGTGAGCGTAGGGACAAGGTGTCGTAGTCCACCCGGTTGCCTCCGCCACCCCCGCGCTCGTGGAAGGACACAGGCCGGGTGCTCAGGGTTGCAGCGGGCTGGGCTCCTCCGTACCCTGCGACCCCGAAGGCGCCGCCCCCATTGTGGGCGGAGCTCATCCTCCGACCACAGCTCAGGTCCACTGCCGAGCGGGAGGACCAGGCAGCCGGGCCGTAGGAGGGTTTGGCGATAGGCCGGAAGGTCTGTGGGCAGGATGGGGTTGGGGGCAGTGAGGCAGGGCCAGGGCTCTCCCTGACCCTAGGGACCACAGCCTCCCCCAGAGCGGCTCCCCTGGGACCACAGAGCCCCGCCTCTCCGGCTGGAGCAGGTGTCACTCACTGAGATGCTGTCCCCACTCTGGCCCTGGGAGCGGGAGCTGAAGCCCGCCTGCACGGTGTGGTACTGGCCCCACGGCATGCCTGCAGACAGGGACAGTGGGGGCTGGGCCAGGCTGGATGGCAGAGAGCTGGTGCCCTGCCTGTCCCCTGGACCCTGCTGCCAAGGGCAGGGGGTGGGGGGCAGGGGCCTTGGCCCTGGTCCCCGCCATCGCCTCATCTGTCTCCTCTGGCGTCAGCCCTGGTAGCCCCTCGGCCACAGCCTCTGTCTCCTCTGGCTGTGCTGGGGGCAGATGCGCTCAGCCCGATGACCTCCAGCCCCTTGGGTGGCGTGGCAGGGACCCCTGCATCAGTGCTCCGATCTCTGCCAGGGCATGGCGTGGGTCCCCTCCTCCAAGAAGCCGCAGTGACCTCCTGGGAGCCCGTCCTGTGCCGTGGCCACACAGGGAGAGGCTTTGCTTGCTGACAGCGTCCCTGGACCAGTCTGTCCTGAGGGGCGGTCCCCTGTCCCACCTGGCAGAGCCACACCCAGGCTGCCCAGCCACTCACAGACCGAGGGCCCTGGCGCCAGCCTGCCTCTGTGGTGAGTGGACAGACAGGGTTGGGTGGGTGGAGGGTGGAGAGATGGGAGATGAGCTGTGGGGAGGATGGGTGGGTGGACAGACAGACAGACTGGAGGGTGACAGGGTTTCTAAGCTGGAAGGAGGGAGCTTGGAAGGGTGCTGAGCAGACAGCTGGGTGGATGGACAGATGGTGGGGACAGACCAAGGCAGAGCAGTGGGACAGACTGGGAAGGGGTGGGTTTTTGGATGGGGAGAGGCTGCCTGGGGGATTCGTCTCTGCCAGAGTCCCAGCTGGGGCCACACCTGTGGGGATCGGTCCAGTCTCCCCAGAGAACTCAGGTTGGGGTGCAAACAAGGGGCCTTGCCTGCCCTCTGGCCTGTGTCTCAGACCTGCCCAAGTTAATGAAGCTTCTAGGCAGGGGCTATTAACCCTTTGACGCTAGTGAGGCTCAGCCTGGGGAACTTACCCCCACCCCAAATTATAATCTTCCTGCCCCTAATTGGCAGGGCAGCCAGGGTGGTAATTAACCCTTCTCTGCTCCACCCTCCACCGCTTGGGAGTGGGGGGTGGGGGAGTACCCAGGGACCTAGGCTGCTCTGGTGACCCCTGTGCTGGCTGACCTTCCCGGGAACCACTGTGGGCCAAGGTCTCTGCCCCTGCCATCCTGGGAGGCTTGCCTCCCTAACCCTGGTCCCCGCCGCTGCGGCTGGGTGAGTGAGGAAATGGCACTAATAGTCATGGCAGCATACAGTCACGCTCACACAGGATGCACACCTGTGTGCGCGCACACACACACACACTTGTGCACATGTGCATGTAGTGGAGCCAGGATTCCTGCACAGGGCGGTCTGCCTGGCACCGAGCCCCCCGCTGCTGTTGTCACTGAGAGGATCTGGGTCACTGCAGTGGGGCCTCCTCTGCAGTTCCGCAGGGGACCCTGGTCGGACAGGCAGACGGGTGGCACTCGTCCAGGATCCCCAGACCCGCCCTCACGTCTCTGTCTGCCCGTCCCTGCGGGGTGTGGGGGTGGGGAGGGGCGCCGGAGCCGGGGCGTCTGCCTCCCTGGCACTGATGTGCATGTCCGCCTGTCTCGGGGACTGTGTGTGAGCCTGTCATGGGGGCGGGACGTGTGCCAGGTGTGCTGCAGGTGTGCCCCTGGAGACGGGCCTGCCATGTGCCAAGTGCCAACCACCCTGTCAGCCCCCTGGGGGTTCAGGGATGAGGGGCGAGAGGGCCCAGCCAGGCCTGGCCGAGGGGACCCCCTGGGCCCTGAGGGGTGGTGGGAAGCCCCACCCATGGCTTCTCCCACACCCTCTTGGGCGGGGTGGGTGACTCAGTGCAGGCCCCGGTGAGTCAGGGAGCTGAACCCTGGAGCCGGCCTCACGGAGGCCTCTGGCCTGACACCACCACACCCGCCAAGGCCACCTCTGCCTGCCGCCACCATCCCTGCCACCCGGCGCCCACCCTGCTGGCCGCTGCCTACCTCTGGCTGCCCCATCCGGCTCGGCCGTCCCGTTGTGCCTCGGCTGCTGGCCCAGCTGCAGGAGGCGAGCACGGACCTGCTCCTGGACCCGGGCGGCGCGCAGCCGCTCGGCCTCCGGCCCCTCTGCACCCCGGCGGTCCAGCTGCAGGTCTGAGGGCAGCGCCAGGGAGCACACGCCAGCCTCGGGCTGCAGGGCCGACAACAGGAAGTTGCCGTCTTGCATGGCGGCAGGCACGCGGGGCCAGGGCCTCCTGGCCTGGACCGCCGTGGACGCCTCCAGCCTGAACTGTCTTCGGGTGCCTTCCGGAGCGGCCCTGTCCCTGAAGTTCCCTCCCTGCTGGCTGAGAGACAGACGCCCGCCCAGCCCAGAGCTCGGCTGAGGGCGGGGACACCTGGGCCAGGTGGGAGGGAGGGGCCACCGCCGGCTTAAGGTGGAATTTAGGTGGAAGAACAGGCCCAGGTCCAGGCCTGGCTGCCTCCTCCTTCAGCCCCTGCCAGGACCCGGCTGCCGGGTCTGGGCCCAGATGTGCTCCCTGACCAAGGAGGCCTCATGGCCCCTGGGTATGGGGTGAGCTAACCAGGCCCTACTGTCCTCTGGCAGCTCCAGGGGCCCACCTGGAGGCTGAGGTGGACCTAGGAGGGGGCTGAACACTTAAAAAAACAGAGTCACTATTAGGAGTCAGGTCAGTGCTAAGGGTCAGGACTGAGGATACAGGGCTTCGGCTGGAAGGGGCCCTACGGAGTCCTTGTCACTGTCCTTGGTGGCTGCAAGACCTCAGAAGCTCACTCCCCAGGGCACAGCCTTCCAGTCCCAGGTGCTGGAAGCTCCCCCGACACCTCTGCAGAGGCCTCAAGGGCTGGCTGGGCCTCCCTGGCTCGCCTCCCAGGCCCCTGGCCCCCAGGCCATGCGGGTGGGGAGCCGTTCCCAGCACGTGAGTCAGGGCAGTGATGGGACTCGCAGGTGGGGCCACCCCAGGGGGCTGACTCAGAGGAGCCTCTCCCAGCTGCTGAGCAGGACTGGGTGAGCAGAACCCAGGAGCTCTGTGAGCCAGGACTCGGGTGTCAGAGTCGGGGGTGCCGGAGGCCCGGGGGTCTCCCTGAGCCCCTTGCCCAGCCTGACCAGCAGCTGCAAGGCCTCTCGGTAGGCCTGGCGTGGGTCCAAGAGAGGCCCCTGGTAGACTGAGTGGGAATGAGGAGTGGGAGCCTCATGCACCTTTTGATCCCCCCTCACTCCCCCACAGAGCCCTGTGGTGCCACTCTCACAGCTGCCCTCCCCCAGAGGCTGCCTCTGGCCCTGCCCACTCCCCAGGGGTCCCCCCTACACAAAGATATTTGCCTTACTGTGCAATCAGTCCTGGCAGGGACGTGGTTCCAGGTGGGAATGGTGTTGGGGGCAGGGGCCTGGCCGGGAAGAAGGGGGGTTAGTGTGGGGAGGAGGGAGCTGGGGATGGTCAGAGGGCAGAGTGTAGGGGGGTTTATGGGGCAGTGTGGGCATTTAGGGGTCCCTGGAAAGGTCAAGGTAAAGCTGGGGTGGGGCCTCTGGGCCAGAGGAGGTGGTGCAGGGTGGGAGACCTACCCTGTTGGTGGCCCACACACTGCCAGGCTCGTGGCTCATCCCCGAAGCTGCTGCTGCCCATAGAGGGGTCCTGAGCTCCATCCCTGGCCCAGAGAGTCCGTCTCGGGAAGCACCTCACTGCGGGACAGACTGCGGGACAGACTGCGGGACAGACTGCGGGGGCGCCACAGGGCAGGGAGGGGACGCCCGCACACCCAGCTCATCAGACCGGTTGCTTCCCAGGGAGACGTGTTCTGTGTGGAAAAATCCCGGAGACTAGTCTGTGCGGTGCAGGGCGCACCCGAAGGCACACGCCTGGGCAGGGCCAGGTCCGCCCCTCACCGAGGTCCACCTGGGCCCCTGGAGGCCAGCCCGGCACCTGGCTGGGGCAGGCCGTGTTCAGGGATCCGACGGGCCCTGGGGAGGTCCCGGGTGTAGGGGACTTGGGTGGGGTCCCAGCCATGGGAGGGAGAGGAGGCACCCGGCTGGGGGTGACCCTGTTTTCAACAGCCTGTGGGGGCCCCAGGACCAGTTCTGAGAAGCTTCCCCTCTCCTCTCAGCAGGGAAGGCTGTGGGTGCCCTAAGCTCTGACACACCTCCCCGACAGGTGGACCCCTCCCCAGCACCGACCTCATGCCTCTGTGACTCAGTGTCTGGGCCAAAGCCTGGGATCCCTGGCTCACTTTCCCTAGCTGATGCAGGGCCAGAGGCCCAGCCATGACCTGTTCCCCCTGCTCTGGACCTCAGGCTGGGGCCAGCCTGACCCCAGGACAGCGTCCTGCTGGTCCTCTCACCCCAGGACCCAGTGCAAGGGGAGGGAGCACCAGGAGGGTTCCGGGTGGGCTTCCTGGAGGAGGTGGGTCTGTGACAGAGGGAGGGGGTTTACCCAGGGAGCCTGGGGACCCACATTTAACCCCCACGTGCATCTGGTGTATCATCTGGGTGAGACCCTGGAGCCCGGGAGCTTCCGATAGAGTGAGCAGCTCTCCCACTGGGTAGGCGGGGGCTGGGGACTGGGGAGGGCCTGAAGCCTGCCCAGGGGAGGCCAGAGGGGGCAGGTCCCATGTACACCCCTTCCCCTGACCGGGTGGAACAGGTGGGGAGGGGACCCACTAACGCTGTGGAGGAGGAGCTGGGGAAAAGAACTGGGGTTCAGGACAAGGGGCCTCAGGGCCGAGAGCCAGAATGGGGCGTGGTGGAAGGAAGGCTCTGGAGGGGGCTCATGACCTGGAGGTGGGGAAGGGGCACCCAGAGAATCCCCTTCTGTTCCCCTGCAGTTGGGGGCTGGAGGGGTTACCAGGAGCAGGAGATGGGAGGACATTAACACAGAATAATAGATAAAACAAAGCTCAGGAACACGCAGGCGCACAGAGAGGTTAAGTAGCTGCAGGTGGGGGACCCGCAGGGGTGGGACTGGGTCGGCTCCGGGAAGTGGGACCGGATGGGCGTGGCCAGAGCGCTCCCCGAGGCCCCCAGAGGTGTGGCGCCTCACCTGCAGCCAGGAGTGCCAGGCGCTTCGCTTCGTGGTGACGTGCCCACGCTCGCAAATCCCCCCACCTCCTGTGGTCTGGGCTCTCCCTCCGAGGCCAGCCCGCCCCACCTCCTCCAGGGAGCCTGCCTGGATTGTCATCCTGGGACCCTCTCCTAACCCTAGGTGACCCTGAGCAGGTAACACGAGACCTGGCTGCCTCTGTGTCCCCACCCCCCAACCCCCACCCCCACCCCTCCTTGGCCTTTGGTGGGGATGGTGCCTTAGGGATACTGGCCCCAGCAGCCCCAGGGGGCAGGTTGTCACCTTTCACCTACGCCCCCCCCTCCCCCGCCCCAGCTAGGTCCGCCCCTCATTCTGAGCTCTTCCTGTAGCCTGGCGCTTCTAGGAGACAGGCACGTGTGACCCTGACAGCTGCATCTTTCTGCTGGGGGCTGCTGGCGTCCAATGGGCATGGACAGTGTGCACACAGTGGCCCATGGGTAGCAAAGGCCTGTAGGGACCGCAGGGCAGCCACAGCCTCTGACCCCACCCCTGCTCTCCAGGCAGAGCCCCGGAGGGGAGCCTGTTTGCACTGGAGGGCCCTGCCTGGCACAGGGTGGCTGGAGCCACGGCCAGGTGGGGACCGTAGGGGGAGCAATGGGAATTCCCTGTGCTTCCAGCAGGGGGTGGTGATTAGATTTGTGTCTCAAAAGAGCATCAGTCTCTGTGGGGAGAGTGAGTTAAAGTGAGCTGGGAGACTGGCGGGAGCAGGTGGTGTGGCCTGGGCCCAGCAGGGCGGGGAGCTTGGGGGCAGGCAGCTGCCTCCCCTTCCCCAGCAGTGAGTCCCCTGTCCCCAGAGGAGAGCGAGCCCACGCCACCTCGTCAGTCCTGAGAGAATGGGTAAGAGGCAGCCACGGGCACTGTTTCCTTAGGGCGGCCAATGTACCAGGCAGGGTGCTAAAAAAGTCCACCACACTCCGTCCTCGACCCTCACGGGACCTCAGGAAGGCAAAGCTGGGACCCCCTCCTTGTTGCAGTCGGGAAAACGGAGGCCCCTTGAGGCTAAGCAGGTTTCCGGAAGTTACATCATAAGCTGGGGGGTGCAGAGAGATGTTGTACCCTGAGTGACAGCCCAACAGGAGCGGTTCTGGGGGCTGGTGCTGGCTGGTGGCACGGAGGCCTTGGCGGGGCGCCGACCCCGGGGTCCTCAGCCAGGCCTGAGGGGACATGCTCCATCCGGCTGAGGGCTCGGGCCACTCGCTGTCTTCCGGTGGCTTAACGTCAGTCCTACTTTCAACCGGGTCCTGCTCCCCCGAGCCTTTCCCCAACACCGCTGTCCCTCACAGCCCCTCGCTCTGGGGCGTGGTGCTCAGCTCCTGGCTTGCAGGGCATCAGGGTGTAATTTGGGGCTGGTACTTTCTGCCCCTCAGGACTCAGCTGGGAATCTGCTGACCCCCAGGCAGAGAAGGTGGAGCTCACCTCACCCACGGTGGGCCGAGACCCACACGCCCGCCGCCCACGCATCTTCACCCCCGGCCCAGGACTTCCTGCCTGTGCGTTTAGGGTCGAATTTTGGCATCAACGTTTCCAACCGCGCATCCGGCCCGTGTTCACATCGACGGCTGTTTCTGCCGCTGTGTCTGTGTCACTGACCCGCTTCCCCTCTGCCTGACCCTGTCTGTCTCCTGGCCAGTCTGCGTCCCGCCCTCCGCCGCCTTCTCGGCCTCAGATCCAGCTCCTCCCCCACCCCGCGCCCTGTGCTTCCCCCAGACCCGTCTTCTCTTCTCCATGGGGCCTCCAGCTACGGCTGCTCTTGTTCGTGGAGTTGCTCAAGCGGCCTGTAGTTCTGCCAAGTTCTTATTTTTCTGGGAGTAGGATTGAGGAAGGGAGATGCTTTGGGTGGGGCGGGGGAGAGTGGCGGGGGGGGGGGGATGGAGACAACTGTACTTGAACCGCAATTTAAAAAGAGAAAAGAAGGTTTTTTGTTTTTTTTTTTACTTTGCCCCTAAGTGTCGTTTTTATCATCGATTTTTATAGAGCAGGTTTCGGTTCGCAGCAGAGCTAAGAGGCAGGTACAGATTTGCACCCACCCTGCCCCCATGCTCAGCCTGCCCTTTACCCACACCCCAGCAGAGGGTCCCAACTGACGGCCCTGTGCCGATACACCACCACCACCCAGAGTCCACCGTCTGCCTGAGGGCTCAGTCGTGGTGTTGCAGCCTCTATACTATAGAATCCATAGGTTTGGGCAAAGGTCTCCTGCTCACCTGTTCACCCCTCCCCTCCCCGACTCCGGCAACCACTGAGCTTTTCATGCCTCCACGCTGCCTTTTCCAGAGCGTCATGGAGGTGGCATCGGACCCTCTGCAGCCGTTTCAGGCTGGCTCCGCTCACTAGGGAACATGCATTTATGTTTCCTCCACGCTTTTCATGACCCAGTAGCTCATTTCTTTTTGGTCCTGAATTCATAGTTCACTGTCTGGATGGACCACAGCTTATCCATCTGTCACCTCCTGAAGGGCGTCTGGTCCCTTCCCAGTTTTGGGGTTAGGAAGAGGCCGCCGTCAACACCGAGTGCAGGTTTCAGCCCCTGCAGGAGGCGCTCAGCCCCTCTTGGGTCAGTGCCAAGGGGCACAACGGCCGGCTGCCACGGGGAGAGCCAGATGGGTCCTGTGAGAACCCTCCAAGCCGTCTCCCTCAGAGGCTGCCCCGTCTGCACTCCCAGCTGCAGCCTCCTGCCGCTCCGGGTCCCCCAGCGCCTGCTGGTGTCCGCACTCTGGATGTGAGTCATTCCAGAGGGCGTGCCGTGGAGCCTCCCGGCTGCTTTCCCACGCTCCCTGACGACACAGGGGGTGAGCATCTTCTCACATGCTCATTGCCACCTTCTTTTTCGGTGAGGTGTCTGTTCGGGTCTTTGGTTCTTTTTAAATTGGGTTATTTTCCTATCGTTAAGTGTACTTTTAATGTTTTGGATAATAGTCCTTCATCATATGTGTCTTTTGTGAGTATTTTCTCCCAGCCGGTGGCTTGTCTTCTTATTCTGTTGACATTTAAGTTTTAACGTTAATAATGCCCAGTTCTTCTGTTGCTTCCCTCGTGGACCGTGCCTTTGGTGTGTTGTCTGAAAAGTCATGGCCGTCCCCAAGGTCGTCTAGGTTTGGTCAGAGGTCATCATCTGGGAGTTCTGCGGTTCTGTGTTTTAGACGTAGGTCTGTGGTTCAGTTAGAAGTGGTTTTGCAGAGGGTGTCAGGTCTGTGTGTTCCAGCGCCGTTCGTTGTCGGAAAGACTACTTTTCTCCTTCATATTGACTTAGGTCCGTTGTCAAAGGTCAGTGACCGTATCTGTGTGGCTTTGATCCGGGCCCTCTGTCCTGGCCCCCGACCTGTGTGTCCCTTCTCCGACCGGCACCGCGCTGTCCTGCCCCCTGCCGCTGGGCAGTCAGCCTTGAAGTCGGGCAGTGTCCGCCTCCAGCTCTGGTCCTCTCCTCCGACGCTGAGTCGGCTAACTGGGCCTCAGCCTCGGGGTCAGCTGTAGGGTCAGCTCATCGGGGATAACGGCAGGGTCAGATAACGGCAGGGATCTGCTTGGACGGTGTCGGGTCTGTAGGCCATGCTGGGAAGGACTGACCCAGTGACAATGCTGAGTCTTCCTGTCCCTGCACGTGGAATACCACTCCGTTTAGTTCTTGATCCCGTTCATCGGAGTTGTACGGTTTTCCTCGAGTAGAACTGGTCAGGTTTTGTTAGGTTTACACCTAAATATTTCACCCCCATGGTGTAATGTAAGTGGCACTATGCTCTAAAGTTCAAGGTCTGGCTGCTCATCACCGGCGCACGGGAGGGCAAGGGAGCTCGTGTGTCAGCGTGCACCCTGCCCTGGAGCTGCAGCCGCCGTGCCCCAGGTTCCTTAGTTCCTGCACAGATAATCACGTCACCTGCAAGTGGTCTTATTTCTCCCTTCCTGGTCTGCAGCCTTGGGTTCCCTTTGCCGGCCAGCTGCACAGCATGGGCTCTGTCATGGCGTGGGCAGGGAGGGAGAGGTGACAAGCGCTTGTGGCTGACCTCCAAAGTGCCCTCAGATGTCACTTCTGGCCGCCTCCCCTCCCCCTGCAACCTTGGTGGCCCTCAACTGGCCTCTGGGTCCGGGCTGAGGTGTCCCCTTCTTGAACTCGGCTTCCTCTGACCTCCATGCACAGCGCTCTCCGGCCCCTCGGTGGCCCCACCGGCACACTCGGCCTTCCTTCACTGGCTGCGCCTGCTCGCCCGGCACAGGCAGGGATCTCTCTGCCTCGTCTGCTGCTCTGTCCTCCGTGCCTGGCGCACTGTGGCTGCTCTTTCTGTGGCTGTTTACACGGAGTCGTGAATTAGGGCCTCTGTGTGACCCGGAGCGCGTGGAATTCCGTCCAACACGTTTTCGTGCCTCCTGCAGTCATTGTTTTTCTGGTGGGTATGCTTTACCTGACTGTGGCTTACTTATGTCTTTCTCATCTCTTGAAATTTGGTATTTTTTAAGATTTTATTTATTTATTTTCAGAGAGAGGGGAAGGGAGAGAGAGAGAGGGAGAGAAACTTCAATGTGTGGTTGCCTCTCACACACCCCCTACTGCGGACCCGGCCGACAACCCAGGCCTGCGCCCTGACTGGGAATCGAACCGGCAACCCTTTGGTTCACAGGCTGGCATTCCATCCACTGAGCCACATCAGCCAGGGCTCACTGTGGTTTTAACTTGCATTTCTCTGTTGATTAGTGATGTCAAGCAAGCATTTTTTCAAATGCCTATTTGACATCTGTATGTCCTCTTGGGAGAAATGCCTACTGAGGGCCTCTGCCCATCTTAGATCAGATGGCTTGGTGTTTCGGTGTGAAGCGGTGTGAGTCTCTCGTGCATTTTGGAGGGCGGCCCCTCAAGGGCGCGTCACCGGCAGGTGCGCCCTCCTGTGCAGCGGCTGCCGTTCTGTTGCAGCTCCCTTTGCAAAACTGTCGAGTGGGGTGCGGCCTCCCTGTTTGCTGTGTCGTCCCCTCACCCCAGGAGACGCGTCCGAAAGAGACCCCCTGAGAGTGGAGCCGGAGGCTTCGCTGCCTGTCTCCCTCCAGGAACTTGGTGGTTTCAGGTCTCACGTGGAAGTCCCTTGTCCGTTCCGGGGTTAGTCTTGTGTGTGGTGTAGCAGAGTGGTCTAGTTCCCTTTTTTTTTTTTTTTTTGCACGTGTCTGTCCAGTTTTCCCAATGCCGTGTATTGAAGTCTGCTCCTCTCCCCACCCCCATCGTGTGTGAATTCTTAAGTCTAGAGCGAGTTCTTTCCTCACTGTGCGACATCTGTAAGTGCGGACGGCCTGTCTGGGTTGGATACTTAGGGAGCAGTGGGCAGTGTCAGCTGGGGGCGTCAGGGGCTTCTGAGTGGGCCGGTGGCAGGTCAGCTGTGTGCTCCACCCTGTGGGCACTTGCCCATGTGGGCCAGCAGGACTTACAATGACGCCCAAATGTCACAGCTGACTTGGCGTCTCTGAATACCTGGCTGCTGTAGCCAGCAGCCCCAGAGCTGAATGCCTCCTGCGGTTCCTCCAGCAGGGACATCTCAGGAATGTTCTCAGGGCCACACTGGAGTGTCTGTCTGGTTCTTTTGATCGAAATCCTTTCTGCTGCTTTGTGTCTGCAGGTTACAAACCTGAGTGAGGAATGACTTAGGGGCACGACTTGGGCATATCTCTAGAGGACTGTTTGGGTCGCTGGGCAGATGCGCTGTCTCCCCACTGAGCGCCAGGGAGCAGGTGCCCAGACTGACAGCGGCAAGGGTCCGCACTGTAAGCCCCAGAACCTGCGACGGCCCCTGGCCCCTTCGCATGGCGAAAGGGGCCTGTGCATGTGAGTGAGGAAAGGGTGTCAACTGAGATGGGGGGATGACAGTCCAAGAGCCAGGGCTGGAGCGGACGTGAGGACGGACGCAGGGCTGAGAGGGACATGGGGACATGGAGTGGGGATGTGGGAGGGTGTTGTCTCCGAAGATGGAGGAAGAGCCCGGAGCCCAGAAGTCCAGGTGGCCTCTAGAATGGAAGCAGCTTCCACCCTGGAGCCTCCAGGAGCGCTGCCCTGTCAAACAGTGGCTTTAGGACGTGACCTTCAGAACTGCAAGGTCAGAAACGTCACCACTTGTGGAACTTGTGACAGCGGCTATACCTGCCTCATGCAGGCGGGCACCCAGCACCAGGCGGACCGCCGGCCTCCCACGACTGGAACCCAGCCGGAAACTGGGGCTGCACCCCAGAATAGCTGGTCCTCAGCATCGTCCAGCCTCTGGGCCGATACTCTTCAGTGTCTTCTGTCCTTGAACTGCCGGCCCCATGAGCAAAAGTCGAACCTAACTGATACACGCCCCGCGCCTGGTCACAGGCCAGTCCCCACCCAGGGTGCCGCGTGCCCCCACCTCCGAGGAGCATGCACGGGGCAGGGCTGGCGCTCGAGTCTCCGGTGTGGGGGACTAAGAGCGTGGCAAAGGCTCTTTGCTCACAGGCAGGAAGGCCACATGACTCCACGGGCCACAGGAGCAAGGCCGGTGTCCATCTGGGGCCGTCCTCTCCAGGGCCCAATGCAGAAGTTCAAAGGGAAAGGACGGGCAGGGGACAGTGGACTTGGGGGTGGAGGGCGGGGTCAGCGTGGCCACTGTAGCTGAGGGTCAGGAAGGTCGCTGGGGGCAGCATCGGGGCCCAGGGCCACCCACAGGTGCAGGGGGCCCATCTCTGTCCTCCCAAGAGAATGCCAAGCAGAGGACCAGTCAGAACTAAAAAAAATATTTCATTTCATTCTGAATAAAAAACAGAACAGATGGGACTCTCGGAAATCCTGAAAACAACGTCATCGCTACGGCAAAATTTCACAGAAATTGTCGCAGAGCGGGTGGGGACGAGCCCGGGCCTGGCCCGCAGTCAGGGCTGCCGGTCTGGGGAGGGGCCCGAGGGGCAGGCACAGGTGGGGCTGGGCCCCTGCGGGGAGCCCCTGCCCCTGACAGCGCTCGGGAAGGACTGCAGTGGTGCCAGTACGCGGCCCTTCAGGACCCCTGCCTGCGGGCGCCCCTCTGGCCGCGGCCTCGCGTGCCCCACATGCCCCGCCGGGAGTGGAAGTGGTGGTAGAAGTGCCTCAGACGCAGCCGCTCCACCTCCAGCCCCGCCTGCAGGACCCTGGGTGGAGACGGGCGTCAGGGCTGGGGGGTGGGGGCTGTCAGGGCCCGGGTCAGGGGCCACAGGGCAGGGGGCTGGCCGGGGCTTCCCCCGCTGCAGGGGCAGGGTGGGGGGGGGCGGGACCGGGGGCGCCCGTGGGTCTGTAGGGTCTTGGGGCAGACTGGTCCCTGGTCCCAGGACCCCTGGGTGGGGCTGCAGGCCTCTCTGGGCTGGCAGGTCCTGGGTGCGGGAGTCTGTCCGCACAGCGGTGGGGGGGTCACCTGTCCAGCAGCTCCCAGTCCTCGCCGCCCCACTGGTCCCGGAACTCCTCAGTGTTCATGCCCCCGACGCGGTCGAAGTCCGACTTGTAGATCCCGAAGAGGCCGAAGCCATTCACCTCCCAGAACCCTGGGCGGCCGGGGGCGGGGCTCAGACCTCGGTCCCGGGGGTCTCCCTTCCCCTGACGGGGCGAGACCCTCACCAGGGGGCTCCCAGGGCCACCCTCCATGTGGGTCCTGCCCTTGGAACCCTGCACACGACTAGGTGCTGGAGGAGGCTCCCAGCGGCTGGGCATGACCTTGGGGTACGGGGGGGGGGGGGTCCCAGACGCTACAGGGCATTATGGGGGCATGATGGGGTCCAGGCCAGCCTCGAGGGATGGGAGAGGGCCCAGGGGCCTGGCTGCCCCGGCATTACCATGCGGGTCCCCCGGCCAGCTCCCGCAGCCCAGGCGCATGACCACGGGGGCGAAGGCCAGCCGGCCCTCCACGCAATGCTTGCGGATGCCGTCCAGAATGCCGGGGGGGAAGTGGATGTGCAGGTCACAGAGGAAAACGATACTGCTCGGGTCCTGGAGGCAGCAGGGGCGTCTGCCAGCAGCCCTCTCCTCGGAAAGGCAGTTCCTACCTCACCGCCCGCGTCCTGCCCACCTACCGCCACCGCGTCCACTCCTGCTTGCAGCCCTGCTGAGCGCTCAAAGTTCCCGGTCCGCCGCAGGTACTGGTAGCTGGGGGTGGCCGTGACAGGTGAGGGTTCCTCGGCGCGGGAGAACCCAGTCTCCCCAGGAGGGAGATGTGCTAGGTACCCACCCACCACTGGGGTTGGGGGTGCACCATCACCTGGGCAGCCGCGCAGTGCGCAGGGCCCGCTCCACGTCCATGTCCTCGCTCTCGAAGTCCACCAGGACCACGCTGAAGTGCGAGTCCCCGGTGCGAGCATGCAGCGCAGCCATGTCCGCCAGGAACTGTGCCACCCAGCGGGCCTGGTTCTTCACTAGAGGATGGGGCCACTGAGCCCATCCGACCCTACCACGTGGCCCCCTACGCCAGCGCCCTTCCCACAGGGCCTCCTAGACCATCCCGGTCAAACCCGAGGCCCCCGCGGCACACCCGCACCTGGCACGATGAAGTGAACCATGACATCCTGGCGCCAGGCCAGGCGCAGCGGCCGGCAGAGCTCCGGGCGGCCATCAGGGCGCGCGGAGGCGGGGGGCGTGGGCTCGGGACTCTCTCCATCCCCATCCGCGGCCGCAGGACGCGTGCCTGGCAGGCGCAGGAAGACGTACTCCGACAGGCGCAAGCGGCCGCCCCCGCGCTCCCGCACCTCCAGCTCCAGCAGGAAGCGGCTCCCGCGTGCTGAATCCCGACGCTTCTCCACGTTCACTATCCGCAGGAGTGAGTAGCGCCTGGGAACCGAGGCGGGATCAGACGCCAGCCCCGGAAACGACGCCTTACCCGTCACCCCACCCCGGGGGCGTTCCCCGAAGACAGACCCACGCTGCGACCCCCACTCAGGGCAGCTCAGCTCTCAAGGGGAGGCGACCAGCTAGCCCAGGCCGGTCGTCTCCCCACCGCGATCCTTCTGGCAGGCCCAGAACCACTCAGCGGCACCCACTACACACAGGAGGAGGCTTCCAGGTCTAGAACAGCCCTCCAAGGCCTTTAGCAGTCTCTAGCTGGTGGCCTTGTGTCCCCTCACACTACATGGGCACATTCCTCATCCCCTGGGGTGTCCCTCTGGCATGCTTGTCCCCTTCCCCCCAGCTCCTCCTAGGCCCTACGTGGCCCCTCTGAGCCTCTGTCTGCCTCCCTGGCACTAACCCAGGCGCTACCCTGGTCTCTGGGGAAGAGGGCCTGGGTCAGTCCTGAGCAACCCTCTGGTCCCTCCCTGCTTGCTCCCCACTGCAAAGCATCCAGAGGCTTCTCCTCCTCCTGGGAAAATAGGACTCTGACCTTGACAGAGGCCCAGCTTCCTTCCGGCTAGCCTGCCCTTGCCCCTGCAGTGGCAGCCTGGCTGACTTCCCAGGGGTGCAATGCTCTGCTTCCACCCCTGCTGTGCCCACCACACTCTCCCCAAAACCAGGGACTCTCTGCCCCACATGCCCTGGGTCTGTCTGCACTCTTGTCTTGGGGCCACGGCCACGGACGTTCCATGGAGCTGACCCTGCGAGCCCCGGGGGACACTCAAGCACAGAGCTGAGAGCAAGCCCGGCCCCTCAGCCTCTAGACCCAAACCTCCCCGACCCCCAGAGGCCAGGCTGGCCCATCACTGCTGAGGTCACATCAATCCCCCAATCACGGTCCCCGTGGGCTCCCCTCATCCACTCTCCTCCACGGCAGCAACATGGCTGTCTCCAGCCCAAACAGGGCACACCCTCCTGCTCAGAGTGTTGTGTCACAAGGCAAGGAAACAGCCCTGACTGTGGCTTTCAGGGCCCACGACCCGGTTCTGCCCCCTTCAATGCACGGCACAGCTCTGCGAACCCCCCAGTGCCTCCCTTGAGGCCAGACTGGGGCGCCCAGGGCCTGGGGCTGACCCCAGAGGGCAGCGAGGTAGGAGCCCTGGGACTTCCCCAGGACACCCCGCTGGGAGGCCCAGCAAGGCTCTGCGGGGAGAGGAGGGGCCCAGGGCCTGGCAGCCTGACCTCAGGGTGGAGCAGTGGCCTGAGTAGCTCAGAGGCATCGCTGGATCCAGGCCCAAGGGACAGGCTGGGGTTTGGAGGTGTGGGGTAGGGAGCCAGCCCTGACAGGGGTGGGCGTGAGGTTCCCAACTTGGGACAGGGACTTGGGCAGTACCCGGTCCAGGAAGGAAAGGACACCTCCCTGAAGGTCTCCGCCTTGGTGCCCCTCCCCCATACCCGCTGTGGCGTGCGTTCAGCCGCTCCATGTATTGGGCCACCACGTCCACAGCCTCGGCCTCTGGCAGCTGCAGGTTCCCAGACACGTTGCAGCGCAGGTCGTTCCAGTCCGAGCGCAGCAGCTCGAAGTCCACCGCGCCCACGCTGAAAGTGCGCTGCCAGTCTATGGCCTCCTCGCGCCAGCGGCTGAGCGCAGGGCCCGCGGCCTCCTCGCTGTCCTCCGAGGCAGCCTCATCACCAGGCCCCCCGTCATCCCCTTCCTCCTCTTCCTCCTCCCCACCAGGCAGCTGCGGCCTGGACACCTGGGACAAGCTCAGGAAGGAGGTCACGGGCTGCGTTTCGGACGTATTCAAGTTCTCCGTGGGCGCTGCGTGTCCTAGCGGCCATGCCGGGCCCTGCCGGCTCCCCTGGGTGGCCTGCGCCTGGGAGGGAGGCCTCGGCTCTGTGGCCTGGGAGCCTCCGGTCCTATAGCTTCGAGATCGGGGTGGGCGTGGGGGTGCCCGCAGCTGCACCCTGGGCAGAGGTCTCGGGCGCAGGAAGACCCCTGGGAAAGGTGGCCATGGCGGGCCACCTGGGCTGAGTGACTCCAGGGCCCGAGGGGGCGCCCGCGGGCCCGGCCGCACCCGAGTCACGTAGACCTTTGGGGGCTGCTGAGCTGCTGCGGCGCGGGGCGGAGGGGCACGGCCCAGGAGGAGGGGCAACGGCCGGGCGGCCCTGGCGGCCCAGCTCAGCGCCCGGGAGCGCCTGGGGATCCGCTGGTGTGCGGGGCCGGGGGGCGTGGGTGGGGTGGGGGTGGCTCCAGCCTCCGTGGGGGCTCTGGCAGCGGGCCGGTGGAGGCCACTCCGCGTCGGGCCTGCTTCGGTGGGCTCCAGACTGTCCACCAGCTCCCCGTCGTCCTCTTCATCCAGGAAGTCTGCGGAGAGCTCCGTTTAGTTTGATTTGCCCGGGCGGGCGCCAGCCCGGGGCACGGGGGAGGGGGGGCACTCACCCTCCGGGTTGAGGAAGAGGAAGGCTCGGCGCTGCACCTGCTCATCTTCCTCCCCCTCCTCCTCCTGGTCCATCTTCATATATTTATAGAACCCAAACCTGCGGGGGCGGAGCATCAGAGCCGCCTTGCAAAGGCCCCGCCCCCTGCCCGGGCACTACCCCACCCACCTTTCCAGGTACAGCGGCGATTCTCGGTAGAAGCATTTGTTCTCCGTCTCCATGTGAGTGAGGCGAGTGTGGTCATTGGGATAAACGAAGGACAGGTACACCTGGGGCGGCGCAGAGGGCTCAGGGCAGGGCGAGGGCGCTTCGGGGACCCTGGCGGGGAGGGCCCCGGACCTCTGGGACCCGGACCGGTTTGGCCAGCGGCACTTACAAACTGTAGTCCCTGGTATCTCGCGATAGGAAAGTCCTTGACCACATAGGTGGGCGCGTAGGCGCAGGGCTCCAGCACGTTCTCCAGACGTGAAGGCTCCACTCGAGGAGCTGCAAGAAGGCTGGTCTCAGCCCAGCAGCCCAGAGCCCCCACCTGCCTCCCCGCCTGGTGGGCCCCCTCTCACTGAGGAAGAAGGTGTCTCGGGGGTCTGGCCTCAGCATGTCCGCCCTGGGCTCCTCCTGCGGCAGGCGCCCCCCCACGTGGCTGGCTGGGGACTGCGGGACGTGGGCCACGTGGTCCATCTTCAGGGCTGACTCGTCTGGGGAAGGAAGGGTGTGTGCGCTGCCCAGAACGCCCCTCCCCCTTCCCTGCCCACACCCGGAGGCCATCCCCAAGAGGCCCCCACCCCACCTGGGGAGGCCCCAGCCCCGAACCTGTGTACAGGGAGATGTGCGCAGAACCTATGACCTCGAACTTCAGGCCGGGCAGGAAGGCTCGCCACTGGGGGTGGAGAGGGTGGTCAGGACCAGAGGGTGGAGTGGGGTGGGGTGGGAACATGGCGGGGACAGGGAAGTGTGGGTCTTCCCTGACGAGACAGCAGGGAATGAGTCGGAGCCAGCCCTTCAGGGATGCAGGAAGATCCTGGGGTTCTGGGAAGGGGCTGCAGGAAACCGGGGGAGGCCCAGAAGGCTGGGGGCCTTGCTGGCAGGTAAGGGCACCCCAAGCCTCTCCTGACATCCTGAGTGCTCCCTCACCTGCCCCCAACCCCAGTCTGCAGTCCACGGAGGTCCTGGAGGCCATGCTGGCCTCCCCCACACCCCACACTTCTGCAGCTGCTCCCCAGGCTCCTTTGCAGAGGCTGTCCCTCCCCTGCCCCTCTCAAGTTGGGGGTCCCGAGGGCTGTCCCAGGCCCTCTTCCCTTCCTCATTCATCCTGGGCCCACAACACCTGGCATCTGAAAGTTCACCCCAAACCTGCATCTCAGCCGGGACCCTCCACCAAGCAAGGTGACACACCACACACACCACACACACCACACACCTGGGGCATCCCAGAGCTGGGCTGAGGGTCCCCTTGCCCACCACGGTCACCAGCCCACACTCAGCTGGGTTCAGGCCTCTGTCCTGCCGCTCTCCCATCCCCACCGTCCACACACTGATGGCCCCGCACAAACGCCCTCAGGCTCTCTCCGCACAGTGGCCTCACTCTCAGAAGCCTGAGCTGCCCAGGCCCTGCTACTGGGGCGGCTCCTGATGCACCCTCCCCCCAGACTCTCCCCACACTGGACCGCCCCATGAGTCCCTCATCACTCAAGGGCCACCTCCTCCAGGAAGCCTCCTCGCCGTGCTGACAGCTGTCATATCATAAGACAGGAAGCCCCTGGGGGCAGGGATGGGGGGGGGATGGGGTTGGGGGCTATCTTTCCTTCCATAGGGATGGGGTTGGACAGGGGGGCAGGGTTGGAGGGGGACAGGGTTGGAGAGGGGGGCCGGGGCGCACTCACCCCCACTTCCACGTGGTCCGAGCCTCGGTCGTCCTGTTTGTGCAGCAGCTCAAAGTAGTACCTCCGGGAGGCCATGAGCCTGGGGGCACGAGGCGTCAGGGGGGGCATGCCCTGCTCTGCTCCAAGGACCCCAGGGGGGGTGCTCAGGACCCATCCCTTGGGTCCTCATGCGGGCACACGCATGCACACATGCTCCCTGTCACTCACCGTCTGGGCTTGGACACCTGGGAGCTGAACTTGGTGAACTCTCCAGGCGCCGTCCATTCGGAGCCAGTCTGGGGGGTGACACGAGGCGGGGGCTCACGCTCTCTGTAGGGGCACCAGCCCATCCGACCCTGTTCTGAGAAGCTGGAGGAGGCTGGAGAAGACCGGGGACGGAAGCCCCAGGGAGCCCAGCGAAGAGAGAGGCAGGGTCGGGTGGAGGGCAGGGCTGGGGTCAGGGTACCTTGCCCACAAAGGCCACCAGCTGGGCACCTGCCGGGCTCTCACTGGGGCTCAGCCAGAACTCAGAGTTGTCATCCGACGCCACAGAGAACTGGACGTCTCCTAGGCCACGAGACAGGGGCTCAGGAGGTTGTGGGCCCTGCCGGGCAGGCCCCCACCCTCCTGGGCTCCTCCCACACACCGTCTCTTGCTGGGTGGATGAAGCCGAAGACTCGGAGCCCATAGTTCTTCCACTTGGGGGACACGGCCAGCTTCTTCACCGTGGTACGTATCTGGTCAGGGACTCTGGCATCAGCCCCCACTTGACCCTGGCCCACCCCAGCAGGCCAGCTGGGCCCCACCCGGCCCAGCACTCACGTGAGGGAACAGAGGGAAGTGCAGGTTCCTCCTCAGGTGGCCCACGGCGCCGCCGCACCAGTCCTCGAACACGTGCAGGTTGGCCTGCCCCAGGTACTGGGGAGGGAGGTGGGCGCTCACCTTCCGCCCAGCCTGCCCAGCCCATTCAGCCCCCAGGCCCCTGCAGGCTCAGAGCTCACCTCCTCCCGCCACGGGGGGGCCCGATGGGTGAGGTTCAGTGGGGGTGGCCTTCCAGTGCCCCCAGGAAGCAGCATGTCTGGGCCCTGGCCGTCGGGCTGCAGGAGAGGGAGCCCACCAGGGGCAGAGCTGAGCAATGTGAAGGCGGGGAGGGCCTCGCCGCCCAAGGGCTCGGCCCCATGCCCAAGCCCACTGGACCTCCAGGCCCGCATGTGCCTGCGTCTGGGGCGAGAGTGGAGCCAGGCCACACCCGAGCCACACGGACCCTCCACGCTCACAGCCCACACGCATGGACTCAGGGTCCCCGTGGGCGGGACACGGGGGCCTCTCCCACGGCGCTGCTCACCGCCTGCTCCTCCTCACGGCTCTCGCTGGAGTCTTCTGCCCTTCTTGTGGACAGCGCCCCCCGGACACCCCAGCCGTCTGTCACACTGGTCAGCTTCTCACCGTCTGTGGGGGGTATGCGGGTGTGACCAGGGCCCAGGATCTCTCCCAGGCCACCGGCCCTGCTGCTGGGGTCAGGCACTGCCATCCCACGTGGCCGGACCAGGGCAGGAAGGCCAGTGTCTCCCGCTGAGGCCCCTCCTCCCTCAGCTCCCCCATGCTACCAGGCGTCCTGCCCTTCAGCGGGACAGGTGCTGGGTCCTTCTCCCATGTCCCACTGCAGCAGCCCGGAGCCCTCTACCTGGCTCTTCCAGCCCCGGCGGGTGTGAGGGGGCAGACCAGAGTTATGTGTATGTACACGCTGGTGTATATGTGCACACCCCCCCCATCTGGCTAGCCTCCCCAGGGACTCCACCTCCAGGGTGACCCCCAGGACTACTCTGTGCCCCCAGCTCTTCTCCCGTGTGCCGGGGTGTCTTGTGCCTCCCTCCCTTTCCAGAACCAAGCGCTAATGGTTGGTTGTTGCTGGAGCTTGTTGTCTTGAGGCTAAACCACCCCCGCTGTGGTTGCACCACCTGCTGCCCTTGAAACGGGGTCCAGGGACCAAAGGAGCCTGGGCACCCACCCAGCAGAGGAAGGATAGACACGCTGCTCTGGCTGCTGGGGATCTGAGGCCAAGGCAGCCCGGTGGGGAGGCTGTCCATCAGAACCGGTCCCAGGTCTGTGCACGTGGTGACCCCAGCCTCCTAGCCCGGGGCAGACCACCTCTGGATCCCTAACACCCAGGCCTCCTTCCTGAACATCCCCCACTGCTGGGGGTCCAAACCCAGATCTAGGCCTCTGAGGGGAGGCTTCACTGCACCCCACCTCTGCCCTCCAGGACCCCCTCCCAGGGCCACCCAACCCAGGATCCCCCCTCTGTTCCAGGGCCAAGCCTGGGCTGTGACATCCGTGCCCATCCCTGGGGAGCCTTCTGGAACAGGGCCCCAGCCCAGGCTGCCACCATGGTCCTACAGGGCTGGGCTCCAGCACAGTGAGGTCTGGACAGGCTTCCTGCCTCCACCTCCCCTCCCTGGGGGACCTCTGATTGCACAGGATGCTGGACACTGGGAAGGTAGTGCTGCCCTGTCCCAAGGTGGCCTCCCTGCTGGAGGTGAAGGCAGCACTGACACACAGTCAGGATGGCCTCAGGCATGTCCAGCTTCTGCCCTGGCCGGGGCTCAGGTGCCTGAACAGGACGAGGGGCTGCAGCCTGGGGGCGGGGGCTGCTCCTGGAAGGTGCCATGTGAGGCTTAGTCTTCCAGGACCCTGAACAGCTCCTGCCCAACTTCAAAGGTGGCAGAAGTGGAGTTCCCACACCTCCACCCCCTCTGGTTTGCTGAGCTAGGCTTCCCTGCTGCTCAGGAAGTGAGGTTGGGGAGGACTGTGGTTGCTCCGAAAACCGCACAGCTGTGTGAGGAGGGGGCTGGTTTAGCCAAGTCCTGGCTCACGCTATGGGGTCCTGCCTCATTCGCTGAAAGCGGGTGGGGTGGAGGGGAGGCTGGGGGAGGGTGCTCTTTTTAGGGGCTGAGCCTTGCTGGAGGCCTCTTGAGGGTGTGGTGTCTGTGAGGTGCATGGCTTGGGGGTAGGGGTGGGGGTGGCGTCAAGCCCAGACCTCTGGCTTGGGGTCCATGGGGCCAGGTGTCGGGCACACCACGGGGAGGGGGAGGGGGAGGGGCTTGGGTGAGCGGGGAGGGAATGGGACTCAACGGGGAGGTCTGGAGCCCTCAGTGGATGGGCCCCAGATGCGGTGAGTCAAAGTCATTGTTCTGACTTTCGCCGCCACCCCTCAAGGACACCCCACTTCCTGGAGAAGCATCGGGGCAGCCTGGCTGGGATGTTTCCGGCCTGAGGAGGTTCCCTCTCCCCTATTCCCTGTCCTTCCTCGTCATGGCACTCCGGTTTCCACGCTGTTCCTGCCGTTCGGGTGCCCTTCCCCCAAAGGCTGTGTCAAAGGCCTTCCAGGGCTCTCTCCTCTGGCTGGCCCACCGAGCTCGCCAGGGCCCGATGTGTTTCCCGGGCGCGCTGTCTGTCCCCACTAGAGGGTCAGCGCCAGCAGCCTGCGCGAGTTCACCCCATGATGGCTCCGCCGTCAAGTCTTTCCCCAACACACGGCCCCGCGCACAGGTGCACCTGGGGCGCACGCTCCGAGACGCCTTCTCGCGGCTCTCTGCGCCCCCCTGCCCCGCCCCCCAGCCTCAGCAGATGGGAAACCCGAGGCTCTGCTAAGTACACAGACCAGCGGTGGAGGCAGCAGCTGGGCTTCGCTTCTGGAACTCCCAGCGCGCCGGGGGAGATCCCTGTTAACCCTGTCACTGCCGAGTCCAGGTCAAAGCCCTGTCCGCCTAGGTTCCGGGACGTTCCCCGAGAGGGTCGCGCTTGCCACTGATGACGTCACTGGGTGTCCAGGACCGGCCAAACCGCGCCCCCTTCCCCAATCCAGCCGCTCTGGGAAGGGCGGACGAGGGCTGCGGGTGGGTCTGGCCCGCGTCGGGAGCCGGACGCCGGGAGGACTCGGACCAGCCCTGCTCAGGGACCTCACCGCCCCCCTCCCCAGGGCGCGCGCGCCCTCCTGTACCTCGCCCGTAGCCCAGCCGCTGTCGCAGCGCGCGGCCCTGGCGCACCAGGCTCAGGTGCACGTACGTGAGCCACGCGGCGCAGGTGAGCAGCACCAGCAGCAGTAGAAGCTTTATCTGCTTGCGGATCTTCTTCACCGGGAACCACGGCATCGCGGCCGGTCCCGCCCCGCCCCGGGCCGCGCTCAGCGGCTCCCGCGCGCTCCGCGCCGCATCCCTCGGCCCTGCATGGCCCTTTGTCCGCTGCCCGCAGCCAAAGGCTGCGGCTGCGGCCGCGACCCCAGGATGCCCTTGGCCGCGGGCCCGGGGTGGGCGGCGGAGCGGCTCAGGCGGTGCCCCCGCCCGGCCCCGCCCGGCCGCTGGGGCTCCAAGCTCCTGTGGGCCGCGGCGGGACTGAGCAGCATCCACGATGCGGTGCTACCCACCGTGAAACGGGCCCGGCCTGCTCGCGGCTCGAGCCAATCGGGTCCCTCCAGCCCGCGGGAAGCCAATCCGCGGCGCGGGAGGCGGGCCGGCGTGCTAGGGTGTGCCAGGCCCCTGTCTCCACGCAACGCGCGCGCATCCACCTGGGCGCACCGGCCTGCGCAGCGCGGGGGCGCTGGCATCCGGGCTGGGATGAGAGCGGAGGACGGGACAGGGATCCGGGACGCAGGGACGAGGGAATGCCAAGGGCGGTAGACGCCGGACAGGGCGCGGGGCTGGGGGTGGGGAGGCGACATGGGGAGGTGCGGGGACGCGGGGCGGGGGGGCGGGTCAGAGATGCACAGGGGATGGAGAGGTGCGAAGAAGTGGAGGTGCAGAGGACCGGGAGACTCGGGGACACGGGGCGGAACACAGGGCCGGGCACCGAGGTGTACAGGGAGGGAGCGCCAGGTGCAGGCTATGGGTGGCGGGGACACCAGGGGCTTCGTGCATGTAGGGGGAAGGCTGGAGATGGGGGCAGCCTGGTCTTGGAGTTGGAACAAGCCCCCTGCAAACAGCCAACCAGGAGTGGGGGCTCAAGGTGGAGGGAGAAAGGAAGTTTGGGGAACAGACACGAGTGGGTAGGTGAGGGGGCTGGGGCGTGATGGAGGTGGGGCTGAGGAGGCCCAAAGTTTATATTTTTCTTTCTTTCTTTCTTTTTTTTGAAGAACACTTCTTCTTTTTTAAAAAATATTTATTTATTTTTGGAGAGAGGAAGTGAGGGAAAAGAGGGAGAAAAACATCAGTGTGTGGTTGCCTTTTGCACCCCCCCACTGGGGACTTGGCCCCCAACCCAGGCAAGTGACCTGACTGGGAATCGAACTAGCAACCCGTTGGTTTGCTCAATGCACTGAGCCACACCAGCCAGGGCAGAGTTTATGGTTTTCCAGGCAGAGACAAAAAGGGGCACAAGTCACAGGTTCGGATCATGGTAAGTGCTGCAAAGGAAGGAAGGAAGTACACAGCAACGGAGTAGACGGGTTGGAGGGGAGGGTCTCTTCAGGCAGGGTGGTCCCTCCTGGGGGAGTGACAGCTGATCTGAGAAGTAAAGGAACCTGAGTAGGCAGGCGTTGGAAACTGTCGGCCTGGAAATCAGCAGGTGCCAGGAGGGCAGGAGACACCTCTGTTCTTCCTGCAGCCACACCAGGTGCAGCTGCCCCTCCCTGCTGCCTCCCTGACCTCCAGATCCGGGGAGCTGGTGGCACCCCCTGGCAGGCACCCCTCCCCACCAGCTAGTGCTGCACATTTCCCAAGGCCTGTCCCACCCCTGTAGATCCCGCAGTTCCCCCTGAACCTATCCAACCTCCAAGTAAACGCAAGGGCGGGATCACTCTTTGGCTTGATCTGGTGCAGCTGCCCCAGCCCAAGCAGGGCACGTCCTCCGGGGAGATGGAAGGAAGGCTTCCGTCACTTTCTCCACCTTCGAGTGACGCTGATTCTGAGTCCCGCGTGCTCTGAGGATGTGATTCATGCGGATGTTCTCGGGTTACAGGGCAAGCTCTGAGATGTAAGCTCACTTCAGATGGAAGGACAGGGAGAGGAGGGGGGTGGGGGGGAGGACGGACCTTCGAGTACGGTGTGAGTGTTCGTCCCTGGGGTGTCCCTGAGGTCACACGTGCATTGCTGGTGTCTGTCCCCACCCCTACGCCCTAGCCCATGTTCCCTTTGTGCCCTGCTGGTGGGGCGACTCGGGGTCCTGGTGGTTCTCGTTCTCCACAGGCGTTTCGCTCTGGACACAGACAACCCACCCACCTCCCGCTGCCCCGACCTTTTCCTCCTCATCCCCATTCCATATCGAAAACCCCGCTTTCTCTCAGGGGACCCCTCATCCCAGCCAGCACAGCGTCGCTTTCCCAGGGAGAAGTGGCAGACTCCACTCCCTGTCTTGTGTGTCTGCTGGTGAAAGTCCTCTGGGGTTGGCCCAGGACAGAGAGGCCTGGGGTGTGGGCCTTTGGGTGCCAGGGTCGTTGTCGTTGTCACTCTAAAGCTGCTCTCTCTCCAAATTGAAGAGCCTAGAACTCGTGGCAGGGGCCATGCCTCGCTGACTCAGCCTCTGCTGCACCCCAGGGCCCGATGCCAGCTCCACAGCGTTGCCACCAGCTAGTGCTGCACATTTCCCAAGGCCTGTCCCACCCCCGTCCCCGTTTTGTCAGGCCGGCTGCCTCCGGGAGATGGGAGTGTGGTGTTAGTCCCACCAGCACGGCCCAGCCACTGTCCCAGTGAGGGTGAGAGTGTCGCTGAGCACGTCGGACCTCAGGGCTGCAGGCGCTCACTGTGCGGGACAGCGCCCCCCCCCTCCTTTGACCCGTGTCCTGGTCAGCGTGGCCGTGGACACCTGCTCTCACTTGGGGTCCTGATGCAGCACCACCCCTCCTGTGCTGCTCCGACCGCCCCAGCTCTGGCCACTGAGGACAGCCAGTTGGCTGTGTCTCCTTTGGTGAGGTATCTGCCCAGATCTATTGCCCATTTTGAAGATTTTATTTACTTTTAGAGAGGGGAAGGGAGGGAGAAAGAGAGGGAGAGAAACTTCAATGTGTGGTTGCCTCTCACACACCCCCTACTGGGGACCTGGCCCACAACCCAGGCATGTGCCCTGCTGGGAATCGAACCGGCAACCCTTTGGTTCAGACCAGCACTCAGTCCACTGAGCCACAGCAGCCAGGGCATTATTTTTCTTCCTTAGCTTGTAGATGTGAAATACATTAATTAACTTTTAAAATACTCAAACAGCCTTGCACACCTGGAATCAGTGCTACCTGGTGCAGGCGTAGAATTCTTTTGTGGAGAGCAATTCATCATTGGATTTGATTGGTTCACTTTTTGTTGAGGGTTTTTGCGTACATGCGTGAGAGGTATTGGTCTGTAGGGATCTGTCGATTCTTTTTCCTTCTTACATCTTTGTCTGGTTTTGGCTTCCGTAGGGTCATACTGGCCTCAAAATGAGGTAAGAAGCATTCTTCCTGTTTCTATTTCCTGGAAAAGATTGTAGACCATGGATAATATTTCTTCCTTGAAAGTTTAATACAATTCAGCTCTGGCTGCTGTGGCTCAGTGGATTGAGCATTGGCCTGCGAACCAAAGGGTTGCTGGTTCGATTTCCAGTCTGGGCACATGGCTGGGTTGCTGGCAGAGGCCCCCGGTGGGTGAGAGAAAACCACACACTGATGTTTCTCTCTCTCTCTCCTTCTCCCTCCCTTCCCCTCTCTCTAAAAATAAATAAATAAAAATCTTTTTAAAAGTTTAATACAATTCACCAGTGGAAATTTCTGGGCCCAGTGCTCTCTTGTTTGGAAGGTTATTAATTATTGCTTCCATTGATTAAAAAAAAATTAAAGACTATTTATTTATAGACAGAAGGGAAGGGAGGGAGAAAAACAGGGAGAGAAACATCAATGTGTGGCTGCCTCCCGCACGCCTCCCGCTGGGGACCTGGCCTGTGAGCCAGGCATGTGCCCTGATTGGGAATTGAACCCATGACCCTCTGGTTCGCAGGCCTGTGACAATCCACGGAGCTACACCAGCCGGGCTCAATTGATTTTATAAACAGAGGCCTATTTTATTTATCTTTTTTTCCTTGTGTGAGTGCTGGCACTGGTCCATTTAGGAATGGACCTTTCAGGGATTGGTCCCTTCCACCCCAGTTGTCAAATCTGTGGGCACGCAATCATCCCGAGCGTCCTCCGTTGTCCCTGTCATGTGCATGGGGACAGCAGGGGCTGCCTTTCACTTCTCCTGGCAGGGACTTCTGTACTCTCTCTGTATTTCTGGTCACCTGGCCATGGGAGTATCAGTCCTCCTGACGTCCCCCAGCCCGCCCCCAAAGAACCAGCTTTGGCTTCGCTGTTTTAAAAAAGCACTTTCCTGTTTTCAGTGTCACTGACTTCTGTTCTGGTTTCCGTGTTTATTTTCTCCTGTTTCCTTCAGGCTCACATCGCCCCTTCCTCCCCTGGCTCTCTCGGGTGGGGGCTCGGCTGGCGGGTTTCAGTCTTTCTTCTCCAGTCCCCACGCTCTGCAGTGTGGACTTCCTTCCAAGCGCTGCCTTTGCTGCCTTCCAAACCTTTGGGGAAAATAAGTTGTGTTTGCACTTTATAATTTCTTTTATTTCTCTTGTGACTTATTTTCTTGATTTGTGCCCAAGTGGGGTTTTGGGTTCAGCCACGTACAGTGGCGGAGGCTGCATATGCTCAGTGGCATTGATTCTGTGTCCTGTGGCTTAAGCAACCGATGAACTGGTGATCCAGACCAAGTTCACCCTGGGGTTGCATGCCGAGATGTGGAGAGGACGGGACCCATTGCCCATAACGATTGCCACTGAACCCCCAGACCTAGTCCTCTGCCTGGACCGCCAGGTTGTTCTGGTGTGGGACAGACTCCTGGCCCCAGGCAGCAGGGTAAGGACCAGCTCCAGATGGTGGGGCCCATGCCTGGGCCAACGGTCTGGACCCCACCTACCAGGCTGGACAGAATTCAGCAGCTTCGAACCAGCACCCGTGTGGGTCGCAAGGGACAGCAAACAGCCTGGCAGCCTCGGTGCTGAGTGGGGTGCACCTCTGGCTGTTTTGGGGACATTGTCACCGGCAGGCCCTCAGAAAGGCACCCCCGACTCGTGCTCTGACTCACTGCACAGGGATCGTGGCAGAGGTCAGCACTGCGGGTCACCTCACCCTGTGAATGGACGGACGGAACATGCACAGGACAGCATGAGCGTGTGTGTTCCCAGCCCATCAGCAGGCCCAGGTCTGTGACCGCCAGAGTTCAGCTGAGGGTAGGACTATTGGGGGAGCCTGCTGGCTGCAGGCCCCCGTGGGTCCTGCATGTCCTCACTGAGTGGCCAGACCACAGGGCCAACTGTCCAAGCTTGGGAGGGCTCTGTGGCCTTTAGGCAAGTGAAGGGGCCTCAGGGTGACCACCATCAGCTGCTCGCTCCCAGGGGGGTGGGGTACTGGCGGGGTGGCTGCTGGCCCCAGACCCTGGATTCTTCAGCTGTGACCTGACCCATTGTGTGTACAGCCCATCATGACAACCCTGGCACTGCAAACGGAGGCCAAATGCTGTGATCCTGCTTCTCACTGGCGATCTTGGCACCTGTGGAGTGGGGCCCGGTGACACCCAGCACCTGAGCAACACATCCCCCATGTGGGATGCCACTCAGCTGCAGACCAGCAAAACGCAGGCCACACCACTGCCCCGTGTCCAGATCCAACTCTGACTACGGCCCCTCCAGTTCCCTTCACCCAGCAGCAGATAGCCCTGGCTCACCCCAGGGCCTTTTATGCCTCTCCTCCCACCGTCCCGGGGCCTGGGCTCTCCTCCTCTCTCCTCCTGGGAGGGTCCTTGGCACACCCTCCCCTGGCCTCAGTTCCTACAGCGTCCCCGCCTCACAAACTCTTAAAGTACCCTGCCTCCCTCTTCCTCTGTCTTTCCCCTGCCGCACTTGAAGCTCAGTGGGGACTCAGCCTGGACCTTCCTGCCAGCGTGTCCCCAACTCTTCTGGGGACTTACCCAAACCCCTCTTCAAGGAGGTGCCTGGGAGCGGAGGGGTCTGCCTGAGTTCTCAGCACCTGCTCCCGCTCTGCTGTCCACCGGCTGTTCAACAAATGTGAGTGTTCTTGGGGGCATGTGTCTTGCACATCCAGAGGTGGGTGTCCTGGGGGTTGACGGGTAGCGCTGAAGGACCTGAGGAAAATGCAGCAATCCCTCTGTGGGGACGCTGGCCCAGACCGCAGGCCGCCAGGGGCAGATCCA